>OX638383.1:25900206-26347039 GCA_951813785.1 Criorhina ranunculi
ATCCAATTCTCTCAGTTTTGCATGTACTTCTACCTGTCCTTGTTCGTATGTTTTTCTTATATTTTGTATCTACTTCTGGCAGTTTTGCATGAACTTCTACCTGTCCTTGTTCGTATGTTTTTCTTATATTTTGTGTCCACTTCTGGAAGTTTTGCATGTACTTCTAGCTGTCCTTGTTCGTATAATTTTCTTATATTTTGTGTCCACTTCTTCCAGTTTTGCATGAATTTCTACCTGTTCTTGTTCGTATGTTTTTCTTATATTTTGTGTCCACTTCTGGCAGTTTTGCATGTATTTCTACCTGTGTTTTTTCGTTTGTTTTTCTTATATTTTGTGTCCACTTCTTTGACGTTTGCCTGTATTTCTACCTGTTCTTGTTCGTATGTTTTTCTTATATTTTGTGTCCACTTCCTTATAGCTGGATGGCATCGGGAAACGGTTTATAGCATTAAGATTACTATCATTCGGGCGTCTGCCATCTTTGTTTATTTTAAACCGTTAAATATATTAGTTCTGTTTGCAAGAATGAACATTTATCAAACCTTAGATGCCGACCGTTCTCTATGATGATATCTATAGCTTCTTTTAGTATCTCCAAATGTTCTGCTATAGTCTCTGTCGCGATGAGTATATGTGTATATGTAAGAATTTTGGCTGCTAAAATCAACTTTCTGAAAATATGTTTCATGTATCTTTCGAAAACACACGGAACATTTTTAAGCCCAAACGGCATTCTTATATATTCGTACTGTCCTATAGGTGATAGATTCTTCATCTAGTGCTAGCTACATGGTGGAAACAATTCTGATCAAGGGTTGTAAAATATTTTTTGTTTTTAAGACGATCTAAATGATCTTCTATTAGGGGTAAGGGGTAATTATCTCGCAAAGTGATTTTGTTGAGTTCGCGGAAGTCACACAAAGCCTGAACTAGTTGTTATTTTTCTGAACAAGAACTATTGGAGATGCATATTCAGAACATGACTCGCAAATTATCCCGTTAGATAGCCGTGTTATTTAAGGAGCTGTATACTTAGTCCAGTAAAATTTTACACACAAAGCAACAACAAGGCACCAAGTGGCGATAACTTCCCCAGTTATCGCAAGTGAGGATAGCAGTTACATAAATTGGCACCTAGAGCGCAAAAAATCTCATAAATGAACTTTTAGCTGATTACATTTGTTTCTTTTGCCAGCTTGTGACATTAGCGGCCATTGGGGGTGGCCGTGGTGTAGTGGTTACATCATCGCTTGTCACGCTGAAGGTTCCAGGTTCGAATCCCGATGCCAAAAAAAAAAAGTCGATCAACTGCGAAAAAAGCTGACATCAACTCTACTGCATAGGCATAACACTGGCAGTAGGGTCGTCATATGGCTTGACAGTGTTGATCGTACTAATGACATCGGGATGTTCGAAAGAAATACTGTGAAATATAAGCAATGGCAACAGTACCAAAAATTCTCCCCAGTTATTCTGGACACCACCCTCGGAGCAAAAAGACTGAAACCTAATACCATCTGAGTTTCAAAAATCACTACACCAACACTAGCGCTATGCGAAAAGCATCATAAGGGTATTCATAACCCCTTTAGCGCTAGTGAATAATAAAAAAAAAAAGCTTTAAAATAAACAAAAGAACCTAAATAAAATTCCAGCCGCAAACCAATTGGTTGGAGTGGCTGCTACTGCGTATGAAGTAAGAATAAGTCATTTTTTTGACTGAAGTGAATATAATTCTCAAAAAAACCAGACTTATATCATCCAAGATCTTCTGATGTTCTACCTTGTGTGTATTTGATAGTCTTCTAGGTGAAGAATGAAATGGAACCTGTTTTGACAAAATTATACGAAATCTCGATCTAAAATAATAGGATATTACATTGCAAAGTTTCTCACAACCAGAATTTGCAAATTAATAAGTGAATTCTCAAACATAATTTCACTACTTATACTTCCCAAGACATCCAAAGGACTGTTATTAACTCTACAGTAAGTATTGCTTCACCTTCCAGTATCTCCTTTGGTTACCATAGACGCCGGTATGAATGCTTATAAGCAAAGCTTTTAAGACTTCCAGAGTCCAGCAAAGTCAACAGCGTCATCGAAGTTTCCATATGCTCCCTTGCAAGTTGATAAATTGATGTACAGCTCGAAATCGTTGTTTGATGAATAAGACTACTGCTTGTGGCCCACTGGAACTTGTTTCACTGCAAACTGAGTACTAGATGGAGTGTGCTCATAAATATTCTGCTGCAGCATCATCACGGGCTTCACCTGTAAACCCTTGGTTAATATGTCCTCGCTCACCACACTTGACAAGAATATACAACACCACAGAAAATTATCTGCACTGCTTCAACTCAATTTTTATTTTTAAGCACACGATCGCACTTCTGACATTTTGTGCGGGATGGGAGGAAGAAAAAATTCACCGGACTTCTGTTTATTCGATTTCTCATTTCTCAGCCCTGTTACATGAGTTTGGCAGTACTTATAATATCGGATAACAAGAGGCAACTGTACGAAGTGTAGAGTTTCGTGTAGATCAATCGATTAGCTTTAACGTAATCTTTTACAGATTAAATGTCTACTGAATTATCCGGTAGGCTACAAAAAAAAAACAAGAGGCATAATTTTGTCTACACTTCTCGTCGAGTGCTGCTCACAAGACTAGTACTCCGTACATCAGAATGGGCTCTACATTTGCTAGATACATAAATCCACTGAACTGCTTTAGGTCAAGGGCCCCATTTCGGGTCCAAAGCTCTACGATAGGACTAAGGGCAGCAGAATCCTTCTTGGCATGGTTCTGTATTTTCCGCTTACAGCTGAGTTTTTTTCTTTTTTTTTATCATGAATTACCCCCAAGTATGAGCAGGTGAGTTGAAAAGAGTTAAGAAGAGTTGTATTTCATTTAACTTCTTAACAAATCTCCTTTTCACAGTTTTTGTTAATTCTTCTTAAACTTAAATAAAACTTTTGTGAATTTTCCCATATAAAATCTGGGGGCTAAACCGAAATCATTCGCAAAAAAAAAATAAAACCACAATTTATCATTCGTCACACCAACCAACGACAAAAGGGGTACAGTTGCGGGCGGAGTTAAGCGCTATACGTCACAGACCCATCTGTGATCTAACATTAGCGCGGACATTTATAAAATCGTATCAGATCTCACAATGCCAAAGAAAAATAGAAACAGCGCTGGCATTCAGGAATCTTTTCGAGACTTCTCCGAAATGGTTCAAGACTTGGAGCATAAGCAAGAGCACATCGCAGATGGAGAGAGAAAAGCACAGGTGCGTGGAGTTGCTTCGAAGGGAGAGTAAGATTCGGGTGAAGGAAACTGAAATACAACTGGGGTTGGAGATGACGATGTTGAAAACGTCGATGAAGGAAGAAATGCTCAGTCGTAGGCGTACCGGCAGTACCAATATAACTTAACAAGACGTCGCAGCTGTAGTACGAGAGTTCGAAAACGCGATTTTTGGGAAGAGGCTTTTGACCGGGTCGGCTAAGTTGGCGATTAGATCCAACCCCAATATAAGCAAATTGTCCGAGCTGAAACAATTCTTGATAGAGGCGTGAGCACGGACGTACACAAGAAGTTTGGGCATAAGCGACAACTGAATGAGGGAGCTGGGGGCAAAAAGAAGAGTCGAAGACAATAGCATCATACAGTATATGACAGTTGGGTTGAACGACTTCTCCCAAAATAAATTAATACTTTAACGGTGCTACAAAAATACGACAATTTAAAGAACAAATTATGATGTATTTAAACTATAAAGAAAGCCTCCCAAGTAGTAGTAGATCAGTAGGCAGTTCCCCTAGGTCCGGTAGTAAGGCAAGTCGTTGCTTCAATTGTGGTGGCAAATGACACAAAAGCTGCTTTTGCCCTGAGAAACAGCCAAAATGCTTCAACTGTAACGAGTTTGGCCACAAAACCACGGTCTGTTCGAAAAACGAATTCGAAAGAAAAGGTCGAATGTGTTGCTAATCCCTGGCCTAAGTACGGTGAAGGCAGTAGCCATCAACGGCTATAAGCTACAAGGTCTTATTGACACCGAAAGCTATATTTCACTTGTAAAATGTGACGTCTATGTTCGAATGGGTCCCCATGCGATCAAACAAAAGACATTGCCCGTCAGGGGACTTTTGCAAACTTGGTGGAGGCACTTGGGTACTTTAACGAGAGCATCAGGGTAGATAATTGCGTATCAACTACCAAAGTCTTCGTTATATCGGATTCCGTTATGTAGACACCTTACATAATCTGAAAAGACGTCCTGGTAGGGAAAAATATACAGCTTTTGCCTATCGGCATAGTGTTCTCCAATATTTAAGAAGCTTTTTGCCAGATCTGTCAGTTATCAAAGACGAACGACGATAGGCCCGAGCTGAACGTAGGCAACCCCGAGTTTAGAGAACAAATCGAGATGTTAATAAATAATCCTTCAGGAAAAAAGATTCACATCTGTTGAGATGAAAATAGTTTCGAAAATCAATGTTCCCATATGTCAACCGCTCAGAAGGTTAGCTCCCTAAGAGGAAAAAATAGTCGAGGAGAAGATAGAAGAGTGGGTGTCTTAATGCATAATATTAGATCCAGTTCTTCCGAATATGCTAGCTCAGTCGTACTCGCAAACAAAAGGGATGGTACCAATGTACCAGAAAAGCAGGAGATTCTACTGAGGATCGTGGGATGGGCACTAGCCCTACAAGACTCTGACTTCAAATTGGATCACCGACCCGGAACTCGCATAAGCCATGTGGACGCAGTCAGTCGAAGCCCTGTGTCTATGGTGACTTCTGCACCGCGTGAAGGCCGCACAAGATACAGATGGTTACCTTTCTCAACGTCTTGCTGTAGGTATATTTCCAGCCGCCTAGCGGACACTTTGGTGCAAAGAAGATGGAAGAAATCTTGTCAAGGGGGTACTTTATCACCAAAAACGAGTTGCCATTGAACATCTACGATGTCGACCACCACGGACCTTTTTTTCCAACCATCACGAATTACAGTTACATCTGTTGTGTCGTTGATGCGTTCTCCAAGCTTGTTTGGATCTCCTGCAAACCGACCTCAGCCGCCGAAGTAATCAGCATGCTTGATCTACAAAAAACAGTTTTTGGAAACCCAGCACGTATAACTTCAGATCGCGGTGAAGCGTTCACCTCCAACAACTTAAGGGGCTACTACCTGGAGGAAGGTATTCAACATTTTCTAGTCACGATCTGTGTTTCACGTGCCAATAGACAAATATAAAGGGTAAATCGTAGTATCATCTCCGTTTTATCTAAGTTGACAATAGACGACCCAAGCAGGTGGTACCGCTACACGCCTAGACTGCAGATGTTATTGAATTCGACCTACCAAAGTAGTGTCAAAAGAAGTCCGTTCGAAATTCAAACGGGTCTAAGGATGAGGTAGAAGGAGGACATTAGTCTGGCCGAATGCGTCGACGAGGAATTGAGTTGCAAAAGTCTCCATAAATGAAAGATATTAGGTAAACAAGGTTGGAGTCCAAGAGGGTCCACGCAAGACGACCAGCAGTGCATACCTAATGAATCCATGGTCCGCGGTTGAAAATACCACTTTTGAAAGCGAAGATGACCAAGATCAACCAATTCAAGTAACCAGCTTAGACGAGGAGAGCTTAGAGTTGAGGAGAGTTGTAGTTCGAGACCTAACCGAAGAGAATCCACAGTGTTTTTATTTCATTTAACTTCTTAAATATTATATTTGGTTTTTGTTAATTCTTTAAAAACTTAAATAATAAACATTTCGTGAAATTTCCCATATATGTACATGTGTATATCTCCCACGTAACTCGGTCATGTAATGTTGCCATTATACCAAGCCATTGACAGAAACTAACTGAAGCAAGGAGTTCATCGCTCCTTCCCCATCACTTAATCAAAATCTTTAGTTTTTTTTTCCTCGATCTAACATTTTCGAATAAGTCCACCTTCCATGTGGCTTCCTCCAAAAAATAATAGTGTTCCCTAATTAGAGCACACATTTATTTCCTTTCCTCTCTTGTGTACCAAAACAAATGCAACATTTTCCAAAAAAAAAAGGGAAATGGTGTCACAAGCAGACACGCTAATGCATTTGTTTTGACACACACCGGGGCGTCACACCATAACTTGGGAGGGTGGTTAAAATAGTCGTATCTTTAGCAGACTTGTTGGTATACTCTTGCATATCACACATTCTTAAGATAGAATTATTTTTTCTTTCCTCCCGTGTCGTATTTACAAAAGTTGTGAACGGGATTGTATAATATGCATTGTCGTCCCGAGAAAAGTAACAGACAATGTTCTTGCTTGAAACTCTCATGCATTAAAGATGCAAGTGTGCATTAGTCAGATATTCCTTCAGGGCCCAACATTATGCATTAAGGAGCTTTCATTTTAATTAAGAAATGTACGACAACCTACGTAGCTATAGGTACTTTCTTTTAATTTTTTCTTAGGGGCCAACAAGAGAAATTGAAGACATGGCTTAAAATGGCATGCGGGAGTACATACAGTCGGATGTGGGGGCGTTTATGGAGCGAAAGAAGGAGCAGGAGGTATATTAATTTCTTTGACGAATTGCTGTTATCTTATTTTGCGCAACGAGAATGTAATTGAAGACCCGACTGGCACTCTGAAGCTAATAATCTGATTTTAATGACCAAAGTCGTCTGCCGAAGGGCGTTAAGCAGATACTTAGTGGGTGATTCATGCACCTTTCATATCTGCAATTGGTATAGAAATCAATTCATAAAGAGTGATGTACCCTCTACCAACTTAATCCAAATCTGTCCCGTGTGATGAAGTCTTTTTAATAAGAAGGGGTATTCATATAATGAAGAAACAAACGACGATGACTATCTGATTACCAACTCCTAGTCTCTTCACCATTCGGACTATTTTGACAAATCTCGTATGAGGGTGGCCATGGTGTAGTGGTTGCATCATCGCTTGTCACGCTGACGTCAACTCTACTGCATAGGCATACCACTGGCAATAGGGTGGTCATATGGCTTGAAAGTGTTTATCGTACTTATGACATCGGTATATTCGAAATAAATACTGTGAATTATAAGCAGTGGCAACAATAACTCTCCCCAGTCATTCTGGACACCACCCTCGGAGCAAAACAAAAAAAGACTAAAACCATAGATAAATAATACATACATAGATGCCTTTCAACGAGCACATCGAGGAGTTTCGATTTTACATCGAGTAGATGGCCATAGTTGTACAATCCTACGATTTGGAATAATTTTTTCCTTATTCCTTCATTCTCGCTGTGGACGATCTACACTCGGTGTTCTCATCAGCGGGAGGATGATAGGGGAGAAGAAGAAAAATTGATTTTTGGCTTTTTTGGGTTGTTCTCGATTTTGACAAATTTAGTGGTTGGTATGGTAGTAAAAAAATGTATTTGCACACCATGTCAAATATGTTCACATAAACATACGAGTGTTTATGTGTGGAGTGCACGATCTACATTCATTGATCTCATCATTGGGAAGGCGATAGAGGGGAAGAAGAAACATTATTTTTTGTGCCTTTGGGTTCCTTTGGATTGGGACCGTGACGTATTTTGTGGTTGGCATTTTTGCAGTGGAAAATTGTGTATGATGTGCAGTAATGTACCTATGTATGCATGTACATATCTGTGCATCTACCTGTAGGAACTGTATTTTTGTTTATTTTGATGTAAAATAAATTCAATTATGTAATTTTTTGGTAATATGTTTGGAGAACCTACATATGAATGTACATACATATACATATACGTGGGAACATGTACATAATTAAAGGGTCTAAGGGCGGTAGCAAATTTTCAAAATCGGCTTGAAAGCATTAGTACCTACCGACATACCTACATATGTACGTACATACAAATATTACATATTTTTTTAACATTACATACATACGTAGATATGTTCATATTGCAAAACAGTTTTTGTTAGGGTAAGTGCACGAGTACCTAAATCACTCGATTTTACGTTTACTCTACTGCAAATTCGCATCCAATCATATACCTGCAGTCAATCACATAAGTAAGTATACTCCTACAATTAATTCTTTGTATGGTTTTTTTTTTGCCTTTATAACTGCATTCATTGCTGAATACATCGATTCGGCCTAGTTGTGTATTACATTTGAACCTATTTTGCACAGCTTTCCATTAAGGATCGGTTTTAAGACACACTTTATTTTTAAGTTCTGTTTTCTTATTTGGCGGTCCAAATACACTCATGAGTGTTTAATCACAGTTATATCCACAGATTGAGGTTGCACTCTGAACCGCTAAATCCTATTATCGATGCATTTCTTCTTCTAATCGTGGATACTTACTTTTGTGATTGACTGTGGTTAATATTTCATCAGAATCCTTCTGGAGCCACCGAACAGAGAATTTATGCCCAAAAGAAAACGAAAGAAAATATTCCTCTTCGCACTAACCAACCTTTGTGCACACTTCCTCCCTTATTCAATTAACAAAAACCAACAAAGAATATGGAGGAAAAACATGCGAAGTAGATAAATGTGTGTGGAAAGGAAACGAAAAGAAACCAGCTCCTATAAGTATGCAATGCTATTGCCTGGCGGCTAATGTGGTTCAACATTAGCCGCCAGTGAAATTTTTTTCTGCTACACGATTTTGTTCTACAGGCGGCATCTGTATACTTTTTATCTGTGCTAAAACCTAATAACACCTGAGTTTCAAAATCACTACACCAACACTAGCGCTGCGTGAATAGCATCATAAGGGTATTCAAAACCCTTTTAGTGCTAGTAAATTATAACATAAAAAATAAAAAAATATCTGGTACCTCGACTTGAAACTTGTTTTCAGTAAAGAACTCCAATCTTTCTATAAATAATAGAGTGTAAGAACGATGTCAATTATACCTTAAGTAAAGCTGTTAGTTTAACAAGGGCAAGCGGTTTGCTGAATTGAAAATCTAGAACTAACATCAAAGACCGGTAACTGACTAATGCTTTTACTGTTCTCCATTCGATTGTGCCTAGAAATGCGGCACCACTTCCCATCCTAGCAATGAGTCAAGGATTTGTAATGAATGGTGGTGATGCAGAAGAGAAGAGACTGAGAAGAAGGAAGGAAAAATTAACTTTGAGAACTCGACAGCGGGGTGCATGCCTTGCTGGTCAAAGGCTTTTAATGGCAACAATAAATGAAAAGAAAAGTCTAGGGTGCACGGGATCACGTTGATGGACTCCGGAATGGAGAGTCTTCTCTGGAGCACGTTGATTCGAAGGGTTCGCTGGTTTGGTTGTTGGAGAGCAGACAACTCCAAGTTATTCTCGACAACGCACGGCTGGATCGTCGATCGGGATCTTGTGGCACTTGAGACTCGCCACACGTGTTTTCGTCAGGTGGGGTTTTTTTTCGAGAGATTATCTCTCAGGGTCCCGGCCAAGAGGATGTGACCTTTCAGGTGGATCGGGACTGATAATGGCTCATCGCCTCTCCAGGGACCCCCACACAAGATCTGTAACACCATCGATCGCCCACGAGATTGGTTACGGGTTTATCGCGTGGTAGGTATGTTTAACATGGTGGGTATGATGTTGTGTGGTTTAACTAATGTAATGTGTAAACATAAACATAAATAGCCGACCTACATTTGATTATGTACCACGGGACACGGTGGTATGATCACTTGGCTAGACCTATGGATAAAATAAAGCCTCTGCCGATCCGTTTTTTTTTTTTTTTTTGACTTCGAGCTATGAAAGCACATTCTCACAAAATACGCTCAGCAGTCTTTTCGTCTTCAAAACAAAGTCGAAACATGTCCGACAGTCTTAGCTTGTTGAAATGGTAGTTGAGTGAGCAGTTTTTAGTGAGGAAGATTGTTTAGAGTGAGCATTTTTTAAAATCTCTTTTAATTTGAGATCCTTGTCTGAAGCGCATCGGCAGTCGCCTGGGTCGAATACGGAAAACCTTCACAGAAACTAACCCACGATCAATGGAGACTTAATGAGATCAGAGTCCTGGATGAGGTCAATGAAGCCATTATTAAGAACAAGGGGCCACTCCCGCTTTTTGGTAGCCTCACCACCATTCAGAGTTTTAAGGTAATTGCCTGTGACGGATAGACTCTCACATGATTGCAAGAGTTCATCTCGAGGGCGAGCGCTCCTTGGACAAATGCTGACCTTTGCTTTATCGATTCGAAGGAGATTGTCGAGCGCACTAGATCCAAGGCGCGTATCTTCATACTCAGCCACAACTGGGAAATAGTCGAAATGGGAGAACACAAGGAACCAGGCACGGTAGCTGTTGTGTTACTTAGCCGCAAATCTATGCCACTGCTTCATAAGAGCAACTACAAGGTTGGTCGCATTGGTATAAACCGATGCAAGCTAAGGCCAATCGCGGCGAATAAAAACAGAAAAGAGGTGCCGTCTAAGGGAAACTGTGATGAAGATAGTGCAAATAACAATTCCCCGGGAACAGACGGCATCTTTCCTATGATGCTACAAAATGCGGAAGAAATATAAGCTTAACAGCCTGACGTGAGGTTATGTACCTAAGTGATGGCGGGAGGTCAAAGTGAATTTTATACCTAAGGCTGGTAAACCCAATCAAACCACCGCGAAAGATTATAGACCTATCAGTCTGACGTCATTTGTTTTAAAAATATTTAAAAGGCTGTTCGACATCTACACTCGTAGCAATTTGAGCCCTAGAGACATACGTAGACGAAGGGAACAGGCGTCGAAACTGGCTGCATAGGTTGCATCAGCACCACTGAAGAATTAAGAACCACCCCCACAGCGGGACTTGAGACAATACTCAACCTACTCGCGCTTGATTTACTTGTCCAAGAATCAGCAGCAAAAAGCGCCCTTCGCATAAGCCAAACTGGAAACTGAGAACCCAGTCCGACAGGGCATGCACAGACTACATGTTGCTTTTCTTAGACTTCGATAGACCATTCTCAACCAGCCTTCCCAGCATGGATGAATGGCAGACTAATCGATATTAAATAATAGCACAAGAACTTCAGCCAGCTTCTAACCGGACATGGCTGCTTTCGAACGTATTTGCATAATTTTGGGCTCAAAGATTGTAATGGTGGAGATGGTGAGGGGTAGTGTGATGAGAAATACTAGATGAGAAAACTTTGGGGGAAGGTGGAGTAGGGTTTGGATTGAAGGGTAAGGAAGGGAGAAGGAATTCTCAGTGACTTCGAAGCGGGGCGCATGCCTTGCTGGTTTTCCGCTGGAGCTCGTCGGAGGGTGGGTTATTGCTCCCAAGTCTCCCGAGTATCACCACTTACACAAAAAAATTGCATGCTGCGATAAAAAAAAATTACTAAGAAAAAAAGACGGAACGGAAACGCGAAAAACTAAGCAAAAGATATTTCACAGCTAAAAAGAAAAAAAGAAGCCAGAAAAGGGATACCTGACATCACCACGGGAGGAACTGGTGTTTGTCCTCCTAGCGGGTCTACACCCACCCTGCCATGTGCCAATGTCCGCTGTATTTTATATGGCACCCTGAAAGGAACGGTAACTCTCCTTTACTTACCGCGGGGACCACCCCAACTTGCCATTGAAATGAGACACAAAAGAATAACGTTCATGGATCATAATAATTTTATTGCAATTGTTATATTAACTTATAACGTGAGATTGTTAAGGTTGGTTTTATTGTACATGCACTCACTTTTGAAATTAAACAACACAACACTATTTTTGTTTACTTAAAACTACTTTTATTAATCTAATGTTATTATACTATTTAACACTGGATATTATTAAATTACATTTACTGACCCGATGTTAACCGGCAGACTGCTTACCAACGACTCCTCGATCTTCAGACCGATCGCTCGCTTCAAACTTCGAATGTTTGTTTTGGGAAGGGTGCAATTATCTTCGACGGCACAGACTACCAAGAATCGGTCATAGGTTATCTCAGTTGTGCGAGTTATTTTAGGACATGGCATCCTGTGGACAACCGTACGTTAACCAACATATGGTGCACAGCAATACGATACCACTCGACGGTTGTAAACCGTTCAAGAAAGGATATCGTTATCACTTTGGTCCCCAGCTGAACTAATAAAATCTTTATTTGTCATTGACGCCTAAAATCGATAGTGAACGTCTGGGTCACAGATCCAATTCACACATCGATAAGAGTAGGCCTTTGTCAATGCTGGAACTCATAAATTTCGATTTATGATGGACACTGATCCGTTTTATCGGTATTTGTCCAGATGCATGTTCTTTTTGAACTGCACAAGTGAATACACCTTATAACCGATGACTCAGAAATCTGAGTCGAAGTTTTAATGCAACACAATGAGAAAAAAAAAAAACAATAATTCATCTCGAATCAAATAGATCTTCGCAAAAAAGTTAAGTAGTTAATTCATTTCGATTAATTAATAATGGCCCTATATCACGGAGGGTGTTTGGTGCCCTGAACTCTCACAACCTTAACAGTTGCCCCCAACAAAAAAAGTATTCCTTTCTACGAATATGTAGATTGATATTGTAACGTGTTTGCCGGTTCGCAATGATAAAACTTTTTCCTCCTTTCTATTCTATTTGTCTTTATTAAATCTTTTCACAAACAACTGATTATCTTTTATTTATTCCAACAATATTCAACTCTTTAAATCCAATTATTCACAACTCTTTTATTCCAAACAACTTAAACAATTAATCTCAATCAAATTCTTCTGTAATTTTAATTCACTATTAAAATCTCTATCCAAATCACTTTTCACTGTATCTCTACTAAATCTCAAGTCAACTGTGTCCATGCTCTCAATGCTCGTAGTATTTATACCCGAGATACGAATCCAGAATCTTCCTTCCTGGCGACGATTTGCCCATCTAGTGAGATATCGATAGTTCTGGAACGTGCCTGAGGTAAGTACTAGAAAATTCCTGAAGGTTCTTATAATTGCTGAATGTACTTAAATTTAGCACTAATCCCCCCAATAGATGTCGCTGATCGATATCTAAAATGTCTAAATGTCGCTAATACAGTCGATATAACAATTCCACTAAATGTCGCTAATGCAGTCGATATTACAATATTGTAATATCGACTGCATTAGCGACATTTAGTGGAATTGTTATATCGACTGTATTAGCGACATTTAGACATTTTAGATATCGATCAGCGACATCTATTGGGGGGATTAGTGCTAAATTTAAGAGCATTCAGCAATTATAAGAACCTTCAGGAATTTTCTAGTACTTACCTCAGGCACGTTCCAGAACTATCGATATCTCACTAGATGGGCAAATCGTCGCCAGGAAGGAAGATTCTGGATTCGTATCTCGGGTATAAATACTACGAGCATTGAGAGCATGGACACAGTTGACTTGAGATTTATTAGAGATACAGTTGAAAAGTGATTTGGATAGAGATTTAAATAGTGAATTAAAATTACAGAAGAATTTGTTTGAGATTAATTGTTTAAGTTGTTTGGAATAAAAGAGTTGTGAATAATTGGATTTAAAGAGTTGAATATTGTTGGAATAAATAAAAGATAATCAGTTGTTTGTGAAAAGATTTAATAAAGACAAATAGAATCAGAAAGGAGAAAAAGTTTTATCATTGCGAACCGGCAAACACGTTACATTTGGTGTCAGAAGTGGGATAAAACTTTTTCAGAGTGATAAAAACGTTCAAGAAACAGTTTCTGAACAAAAAGAACAGTGGTGTGACTTAAAAAGTGTTTGAAATTTGAACAGAAATGGGTCGCAAATTGAAAAATCTGTCCCTGGTCCAGTTGAAAGCAGAGCTGAGTAAGAGAAATCTTCAGACCAGTGGGCTGAAAAGCGAATTAGTGCTCCGGCTGCAGAATGCTGTGTTAGAAGACGGTGGAGACCCCGAAACTGAGCTATTTGACGTAGAGGAGGAGGAGAGTGTAAGTGCAACGATTGACATGGCCGCGCTTATGAAACTGCTCACCGAGCATAAGAACGCTCTGGAAGCCAAGTTAGATGAGCAGAAGATATCCCTATTAAGTGAGCAGAATAAAAAGGCCGACGAACAGAAGAACTCAATAGACGCCAAGTTCGACGAGCAGAGCAAAAAGTCCGACGAACAGAAGAACTCTCTAGACGCCAGGTTGGACGAGCAGAATAAAAAGTCCGACGAACAGAAAAGCTCTCTGGAAGCCAAGTTAGATGAACAGAGCAAAAAGTTCGAGAATACTCTAGATGCCAAGTTAGATGAACAGAATAAGAAGTTCGACGAACAGAAGAACGCTCTGGATGCCAAACTCGATGAGCAGAGCAAACATTTCGAGAACTCTCTGGACGCCAAGCTCGATGCCAGATTCGATGAGGCCAGGAACTCTCTCGATACCAAGCTCGAAGAGCAAAAGCATGTTCTCGAGAGTCTAGAGGTCAAATTCGACCAGCAAATAGAAGATGTCGAAAAGAGATTGGAAGTGAAATTCGGAGGTCAGTACGAAGAAATGGAAAAACAATTCAAACATCTGACCAATGAACTCGACGGCGTGAAGAGGCAAAAACTTCGTGTGAGTTCAATCGAAGGTCCGAGAAGAAAGGAGATGCAGCCCCCGGTATTCGATGGTCAAACATCATGGCCTATATACAAGAAACAATTCGAAGCCGCCGCATTGGCCAACAATTGGGACGAGGAAGAAAAATCGATTGCACTCACACTTGCACTCCGAGGCTCAGCCGCCGAACTACTCCAAACCCTCGCGGATGACCAACCTCGTGACTATGGCTCGCTACTGAAGGCCATTGAGATGCGATTCGGCGATGACCACATGCAACAAGTGTACAGGGTACAGTTGCGCCGAAGGGCTCAAATGAAGGGAGAGACACTGCAGCAGCTGCAGGCAGATGTGGAACGTCTGGCGCATCTGTCCTACCCCAATACTGGAAAGGAGATAATCAACGAAATGGCAACCGAAGCGTTTATCCAAGCCATTAACGACGAAAAACTACAAATGGCTGTACGAATGGCTGGTAAGAAAACAATTGCTGAGGCTTTGGCTTTTGCCCTGACAATGGAGGCAGCAGATCAGGCCTCCCAAAGGATTCATCGTGTCAGGGAAATAGTCACCGAAGAATGCTCCTGCCAGAGAGTGGACGCCGAGCGCCAAAACAACGCCGCAGAACGGCAGATTCGTTGCTGGAATTGCAATAAGGTTGGGCATCTACAACGGCAGTGCAGAGCACCACGAAGAAACGGAAGCTGTCCGCATTGTGCTAGCCGGAGACGCGACGAAGAAGCATCCAGCGGGGATAACATCCGTCCTGCTGGTCAAGCTTCTCATTCGGGAAATGCTTAAGAGCCAACTTCGCGGGGCAGAAGTTGGTTTCTGGAATCGATGGCCCCAGAACCACCATCCAAGTCTCCCAAACCAAGCGATGCAACAAAAGCTTGACCGTGGAAGCAATTATGGGCAACAACAAGTGCGTGGCTACCATAGACACCGGTGCCACGGCTTCCATCGTAAGGAGGGATCTCGTCCGGAATTCATGGCTACACAACACCAGTTGCTACTGCCTGAGGACTGCGACAGGAGAATCAGCAAAAGTCTACGGAGAAGTTCGCCTGAGAATACAAATGGCAGGCTTAACATTCTCACACGTGTTCCTGGTGGCTGACATATACGACGACTGCATCATCGGGGTGGACTTTATGGAAGCACATAAGATCATCCTGGACATCGGAATGCAGCTGCTGAGGTATCGACATGTGGAGATTCCTATGGTGTACGGAAACAAGGGCACAGTAAATCTCAGGTCGGTAATCAGCGAGGACGACATTTTGCCACCCTCTGCGGAGACAGTAATTTGGACAAATTTGGAGGGTGATCCTGGGAACCATCGATTCTTCCTTATTGAGCCAGATAACCAAAAAGACTCCCAGAACTACATCGTGGGAAGAATTCTAGTGGAACCAAAGAACAACATGGTACCAGTAAGGCTCATGAACCCGAAAAACTACAGCGTCAAATTAAAGCGAGGGGAAGTGATTGGAGAATGCGTACCGATTTCCGCGATCTCAGCAGCAACCGAAGAGGAGCCTGTGAAGCCGGTTCCGTCATACAGATTGGCGGAACTACGGAAAACCATCTTTCAACATTGTGAACTTAATCAGGAGCAGCGAAGCACGGCAGCGAATCTACTCGGTGAGTTTGCTGACATATTTGCGTTACAAGACGGGGACCACGGCCGAACACACTTAGTACAGCACCGCATAGACACCGGGGATGCTAGACCGATTAGACAGCCTGCCAGGCGACTGCCATTAGCAAAGCAGACAGAGGTTGCGGAGATGGTTTCGTCAATGGAGAAAGAAGGGCTAATTGAAAGTTCCCAGAGCCCGTGGGCATCGCCTATTGTACTAGTCAAGAAGAAGGACGGCAGCACCCGATTCTGCGTGGACTACCGCAGGCTGAACGATGCTACCAAAAAGGACAGTTACCCTTTGCCCCGGATCGATGACACACTGGACACCCTCTCTGGAGCCCAATGGTTCTCCACTCTCGATCTCAAGAGCGGCTATTGGCAAGTGCAGATTCACCCAGAAGACCGCGAGAAAACCGCATTCACTGCCGGAAATGGACTGTGGGAGTTTACAGTCATGCCATTTGGTTTGTGCAACGCTCCGGCAACTTTCGAGCGTCTGATGGAACGCGTCCTGCATGGACTAACCTGGAAAACCTGCTTGGTGTATCTGGACGATGTCATTGTGGTGGGAAAAACGTTTGCGGAACATCGAGACAACCTAAGGGAAGTCTTCAAACGCTTACGCAATGCCCACTTGAAACTCAACTCGAAGAAATGTGCGCTCTTTAAACGAGAAGTGAAGTATCTAGGTCACATTATTTCGTCAGAGGGAGTGAGAACGGATCCGGACAAAGTTGAAGCCGTTAAAAACTGGCCAGTTCCCAAAGACAAACACCAATTGAGGAGCTTCCTTGGCCTCGCCACATACTACCGACGGTTCGTAAAGGATTTTGCCAAAATTGCGAAGAGCCTGCACCAGTTGACGGAAAAGGGAAAACAATTTAAGTGGTCAGGCGAATGCGAGCAGAGTTTTCGGCAACTTAAACAACAACTATGTGAGGCTCCAATACTGGCCTACCCCATCCCGGACAAGATGTTTATCGTAGATGCAGATGCCAGTAATGTTGGGATCGGAGCTGTCCTTTCGCAGGTGCATGATGGCCAGGAGAAGGTAGTGGCCTATTTCAGTAAGGTACTCTCCAAACCAGAACGGAACTACTGTGTAACAAGACGGGAACTTCTTGCTTTGATTATGGCGACGAAACATTTCCACAAGTACCTCTACGGTCAAAAGTTCCTCCTACGTACAGATCATGCAGCTCTAAAATGGTTGTTGCAGTTCAAAAATCCGGAGGGTCAGATCGCGAGGTGGACAGAGCGATTGCAGATGTACGAGTTCGAAATACAGCATCGCAAGGGAAAACTCCACTCAAACGCGGATGCATTGTCGCGACGACCTTGTAAAGCCGACTGTAAGCATTGTGTACGAAAGGAGGAGAAAGAGACCGTTCCCGTCCAAGTAGTTAGAGCTGAGCCCATCATCGGTTGGAGTACCGAGGAGATCCGGAACGCTCAAAAGGAAGACCCGGATATCGAGCCGATACTAGCTTGGAAGGAAAACATGGAGAAACCTGATGGTCGAGATATCTCCGATAGAAGCCCTACCCTCAAAGCATATTGGGCACAATGGGACTCTCTACATGTTCAAGACGGCATCTTGAGGCGGAAATGGGAGATGCCCGATGGAAAGACGTGTAGGATGCAGCTCGTGGTGCCACGTTCAAAAGTGCATGAAGTGCTGCAGGAAATGCACGATGGCGTATCCGGAGGACACCTGGGTGTAAACAAAACGCTGGATAAAGTACGGGAACGATTCTACTGGCTCAGTGCGAGAGACGACATCGAGAGCTGGTGTCGAAAGTGCGTCACGTGTGCAGCGAGCAAGGGACCAAGCGTGAAAACCCGGGGCAAGATGCATCAGTACAACGTGAGCGCACCGTTTGAACGAATCGCTGTCGACATCGCAGGGCCGTTCCCGGAAACCGACCAGGGCAACCGATACATCTTAGTTGTTATGGACTACTTCAGCAAGTGGCCTGAAGCGTTTGCGATTCCCAACCAGGAGGCTAAGACCGTTGTAGAAAAGATTGTCAACAACTGGGTAAGCAGGTTTGGTGTACCCATGGAACTGCACTCGGATCAAGGACGGAACTTCGAGTCCAAGCTATTCCAGGAAACGTGTCAACTACTCGGAATCAAAAAGACCAGAACGACTCCACTTCACCCACAGTCCGACGGGATGGTAGAACGGTTCAACAGGACATTGAATGAATATCTCTCCAAAGTCGTGAGTGATTACCAACGTGACTGGGATCGACATATTCCCTTGTTCCTGATGGCTTATCGTAATGCAGTTCACAGTTCAACGGGACACACTCCGTCCGAAATCCTTTTTGGTCAACCTGTCCGGCTACCTAGTGAGGTGAAATTTGGTTCTCCCATGGATGAGCCGAAATCGGAAGAAAAATATGTGGCAGACCTAAGGGAAAGGATCGCCGACATACACCAAAGAACTAGGACGAAGATTAAGATAGCCAGTGACCGCATGAAGACCAGGTACGACGCGAAGACAACGACGTCAGGATTTCGGGAAGGAGATCTGGTATGGCTGTACAACCCACATCGACAAAAAGGGAGGTCCCCGAAGTTGCAGCAGGACTGGGAGGGTCCCTATACAGTGGTTACACGAATCAACGATGTTGTCTACAGAATTCAACGGGGACTAAGAGGCAAGTTGAAAATCATACATGTGGATCGCCTACATCGTTACCATGGAAACAACGCCGATGCTCTTGTTCGGGACGAACAAGTTTAGGAGGGGGGCAGTGTAATATCGACTGCATTAGCGACATTTAGTGGAATTGTTATATCAACTGTATTAGCGACATTTAGACATTTTAGATATCGATCAGCGACATCTATTGGGGGGATTAGTGCTAAATTTAAGTACATTCAGCAATTATAAGAACCTTCAGGAATTTTCTAGTACTTACCTCAGGCACGTTCCAGAACTATCGATATCTCACTAGATGGGCAAATCGTCGCCAGGAAGGAAGATTCTGGATTCGTATCTCGGGTATAAATACTACGAGCATTGAGAGCATGGACACAGTTGACTTGAGATTTATTAGAGATACAGTTGAAAAGTGATTTGGATAGAGATTTAAATAGTGAATTAAAATTACAGAAGAATTTGTTTGAGATTAATTGTTTAAGTTGTTTGGAATAAAAGAGTTGTGAATAATTGGATTTAAAGAGTTGAATATTGTTGGAATAAATAAAAGATAATCAGTTGTTTGTGAAAAGATTTAATAAAGACAAATAGAATCAGAAAGGAGAAAAAGTTTTATCATTGCGAACCGGCAAACACGTTACAATATTGTAATATCGACTGCCTTAGCGACATTTAGTGGAATTGTTATATCAACTGTATTAGCGACAGTAAGCTGATGGGTCGGAGTTTAGAACATCAATCAGTGACATCTAGTGGGGAGTTGTGCTGAATTTAGGTCAATTTAGCAATTGTCAGAACCTTCGGGAATTTTCTAGTACATATCTCAGGTACGTTCCAGAACTATCGAAATCTCACTAGATGGTAAGATCGTCGCCAGGAAGGAAGATTCTAGATTCGTATCCCGGGTATAAATACGACGAGCTTCGACGGCAGAGACACACTCCGATTGAGATGTCAGTGAAGTAAAGTTCGACTTGAGATTTAGTAGAGATACAGTTGAAAAGTGATTTGGATAGAGATTTTAATAGTGAATTAAAATTACAGAAGAATTTGTTTGAGATTAATTGTTTAAGTTGTTTGGAATAAAAGAGTTGTGAATAATTGGATTTAAAGAGTTGAATATTGTTGGAATAAATAAAAGATAATCAGTTGTTTCTGAAAAGATTTAATAAAGACAAATAGAATAGAAAGGAGGAAAAAGTTTTATCATTGCGAACCGGCAAACACGTTACATTTGGTGTCAGAAGTGGGATAAAACTTTTTCAGAGTGATAAAAACGTTCAAGAAACAGTTTCTGAACAAAAAGAACAGTGGTGTGATTTGAAAAGTGTTTGAAATTCGGACAGAAATGTTTTGCAAAGTTACACGGAGCGAAATGTCCGCACTAATGGATATGCTCACCGAATGGAATAAGTCTCTGGCCGCCAAGTTCGATGAGCGGGGCAAAAAGATCGATGAGTGGAATAATTATCTGAACGCCAAGTTTGATGAGCGGAGCAAACAGATCGATGAGTGGAATAATTCTGTGGCCGCCAAGTTGGATGAGCGGAGCAAAAAGTTCGAGAACTATCTGGACGCAAAGTTTGGCGAGCAGAACAAAATGTTCGAGAACTCTCTAGGCGCCAAGCTCGATACCGAATTAGATGAGGACGAAGACAGTACCTCAGAGTCAGCCATAGCGAAAGAAGCACAGAATAACAACAGCGGTGCAACGTTGGTCAGCGCAGAAATGGCATCTGAAGATGAGCTACCAATGCCTACAAAGCCAGAAGTAAGTGACGCCGAAGAGGTTTTCGGTGAAGAACTACCTGTTCCGCCAAGAGCAGTATTACCAGCCGATACAGAGGAAGTTTCCGAGGATGAATTGCCTACAAATGATAGTGCCTCTGCAAAGAAGGGAGATATCTTTGTGGTGAAAAGAAAAGCTGCCGAAGAAGTGATCAGTGAAGAGTACAATCCGAGTAGTCCCAGCAGTGAGAGTAGTAATGGTCAAGTTGAGAAGAAGGTAAAAGTGAAAGTAGAGAGTGAAGGCGAAGAGCGAAAGGAAATTGAGAGAAGGGATTCGGATCAACTCAAAATCGAAGGAAAGTGTACAGACGGCAGGCGAGGTTCACCAGAGGCCCAAAGATCAATATCTGTAGAGCGTACGGAACGTGGCAGCGATGTTGGTAATTGCTTAAATCGGGACAGCCTCGGAAGAGAAGGACGGCAGGATGGTGGATACCCGAACATCGGCAAGTTTGACCAAAGGGATGGCGACAATTGTAATCGCGGCTGGAACAACGATTGGCGTAGCGATCGCGACAAAGGATACCAAGGCAGAGATGGATCCGGTGGTGGTCGCGACGGAGAATGGGGTAGAGATTGTCGAGATGACGGCCACGTAATTCGTGGTGGACGCAATTACGACGAGTGTTGGCGTAATGATGATAAAGGACAGAATGACGAAAGAAGACGCAACGAAGAGGAAGCTAAGGCGAGAAAGAAGCGTCGTGCTGCCAAGCGCTTGAAGAAAGCAAAGATATACGCACAGAAGATTATGAACAGCGCTATTTCCAGAGCACAAAGGAATCGGTGGCAGTTTAAGAAAATCTATCTGAACATGGCCATCAAGGGAGACGAGAGACCACGAGAAGAGTTCGAAGATGTCTTCGACATGAAGCAGATCGAAACAGCAAAGGAATGGGGTGCCATGCTGGATGTCATCCCGGACCTTGATGTCGAAGGGCCACAGGTGGAACAGCAGAAGCTGCCAAAGTATCGGAAGTACGACAAGAAGGATCGGCGTACCAATGACGACGCCCAGTATGAGAATGACAGTGAGGTGGATGTCTCTGAGTCGGAAAATGAAAACATCTGCGATACGCATGGTCTTAGCGGCGATGCGGACAGAGAAGGAACCGGCAAGGCCAAGAAGACCGGCTTAAAGAAGAAACGGGATGAGCATCCATTCATCAAGTCTGGCGACTTCCGCGACAAGGGCACTAGACAGTAACAGCGAGTGCAACTGTGGTTCGAGACAGAGAACCTAGAGAAAGAAGACTCCAATGATGACGTGGACTGTGATTTAGATAGCCGGGTGAGCGTATACAAATCCAAAGGCGTTTCGGTGAAGATCAAAATAGCCAATGACTGCATGCAGACCAGGTAAGATGCGAGGACAACAACGCCGGGATTTCAGGAGGGAGATCCGGAGTGGCTGTACCTACATCGACAAGAAGGGAGGTCACCGAAGTTGCCGCAAGACTGGTTATAAGAATCAATTATGTTCGCCACAGAAGTCAACGGAGATCGAGAGATGCTCTTGTCCGGGACGAACAAGTTTAGGAGGGAGGCAGTGTAATATCGACTGCCTTAGCGACATTTAGTGGAATTGTTATATCAACTGTATTAGCGACAGTAAGCTGATGGGTCGGAGTTTAGAACATCAATCAGTGACATCTAGTGGGGAGTTGTGCTGAATTTAGGTCAATTTAGCAATTGTCAGAACCTTCGGGAATTTTCTAGTACATATCTCAGGTACGTTCCAGAACTATCGAAATCTCACTAGATGGTAAGATCGTCGCCAGGAAGGAAGATTCTAGATTCGTATCCCGGGTATAAATACGACGAGCTTCGACGGCAGAGACACACTCCGATTGAGATGTCAGTGAAGTAAAGTTCGACTTGAGATTTAGTAGAGATACAGTTGAAAAGTGATTTGGATAGAGATTTTAATAGTGAATTAAAATTACAGAAGAATTTGTTTGAGATTAATTGTTTAAGTTGTTTGGAATAAAAGAGTTGTGAATAATTGGATTTAAAGAGTTGAATATTGTTGGAATAAATAAAAGATAATCAGTTGTTTCTGAAAAGATTTAATAAAGACAAATAGAATAGAAAGGAGGAAAAAGTTTTATCATTGCGAACCGGCAAACACGTTACAATATGTATGTTTATCTGTTTTAATTCGTAAAAAAAATTGCTTACCTGTACCTGGTCATCCGCGTCGTCAGGCCAGTCGATGAGGATTCCGCAGCTGTAAAAATCTACTTTTTTTGTTTTGTTTTCTCTAGCTGATTTTCTTTTCTTTAATATAGGTTACTCAAACAAACACGAACACATATTTAAAAATAATGATAAAGGGGGAATTTCTTTAAGGGCGGCTATCAGAGTAACAAACTCTCTCACTTTTGAAGCATACTTTTAGGCCTTTGAATTTACATTGCACTAACAAATTACGCAATACAATAAAAAAAATTAAAAAAAAAAACGAGGAATCTGGTGTCGTAGATGCTTCTCTCTGTCTCCTATCGTCTCTGGGATTAGCGGGGTAGTCGAACTAATTAGGTCGGGACATCACTGCACTTTTTCTCTCTCTTTCTTTTTGTTATTTTTTTTCTTCTTTATTTGTGGGCCTCGGTTTTCGCGACTGATTTGCTTGACGGCCGAGGTTGTGAGGGGGGGAGTCGAAGGGTTTCACCATTCACGATTCGCGATTAAGCCGGAAGGGGTTGGAGGGGGCGATCTTGCAACTTAGAGATCACTGCCCACGACGATTACACAACTAGGCGAGCAACATAGAATGGATAGAACACTTTCACTAGGTTTTTTTTCTCTTATTATTTCCTTTTTTCTTTATATTTTTTTTTCATAGCGCGGACGCAACGTTTAGGAGGGGGGGGGAGAGAAGGGCGCTCTGCTTTTTTTGATGTTTTTTTTTGTATAGGTGTGCTGGTGAATTGGACGCGTTATATTTGTATCGTTATCGCTAAAAATTATTCGAGATTTAGGTTTTATCAGTTTTTGGACGATGTTTGTGTTTTTTCCTTTTTTTTTCGAATAGGTATTGGTTTATTTTCCGTTTTCTTAATCTTGCGCACTTTTCACCTTAAACTTAACCCCGGGTTGCGATACCGCCGCTGATCACTGCTCCTAGTCGACTGACTCTCCGGCACCGCGGCTTTTGGCCTTCTTCCTAGTTTGTGACACTGTGTCCCAAAATCGGTTCTCTCTCCCGTTTAACCACTGCTCAGAGATCTTACCAACACAAAGACAGTGTCTCTTGCGGATCTATCGCCTGATCAATGGTAAGGAACGCTGGTCTGCAGTCCCTCTCGGGCCCGTCGCGAGATTCCCCCCTCCAGAGACCACAGCACCAGACTTGGAATACCATAGACCATATATCGCCTAATTTTACGGGTCTATCGTCCGATCCTCATTATGTCTTCTATAATATGGGCTGATCAGCTCCATGTAAAAACAATTTTTTGTTTAGGTGACAAATCCGGTGCGTGTGTTCCCTAATGAAGTGGTCATTTGGGCAGCCCCAGAGGGGGCTAGCGGGGTGGAGCTAGATGTTCGGTATTGGAACACATGTGTCACAAAGGCAAGTGTAGATGGTGATCAAGTATATGATCAAATTATACCTATATTTGCCAGTCCTACTAAGGAAGATAGCCAAAAGCCGTTGTGCAGAATCTGACCATTACAAGATTCTCCTAACTGCTTAAATTGCGGAGATGCAAGAGAAGATGCACAGCTCGTATTTTTCCAATGCCCTTGTTTTCGTTCAGAGCGCAGAGAACTGGAGGAAAAAATGGGAGAAATATCAATTCCCGAGAACGTCGTACACCTCATGATAACGTCAGCGCAATATGGGATGGGGTGAAGCAGGTTTCAGCAACTATCATGAAGGAACTTCGATGGTTGGAAAGAGTAAGGGAGAGCACCAATCAAAACCAAGCCCAGACGGCACATCTGCATCAGGGAACGGTAAACACCGAAACTGACAGAGCATAAATTGCTAACCAGCCCCGTGAAGTAATACCTAGCGATAGTCCCGCGGAGAGAGTGGTCGAAGAGTGTAGGGTATGGGTTAGTACATAGGCGCACTCCTGTAATCGAGTAGTCAGGTTTGCGAATAGTACATGCAAGTGGCCCGAGCTACTAGTATCTTTAGAAGATTCCACATCCATTGACGCAACCAAAAAAAAAAACAGAGGGCTTCTATCCCTAGAGTATCACAATGGACCTAAGTGTGACGGGGAAAGGACTTCCTTATCCTGTCAACCCACCTGCCTTACCTAACCTAACCTAACGTACTCTAGAATATAATATCTCTCACCAGATCGCATATCCGATCCGTAATAGGTGTCATCACGGGACACTGTCTAATAGGCAAGTAAGCAACAAGGGTTGGCGTTTATTCAAACTTTTTTTTGTAAAAGCTGCATAAACGAAGAGGAGGAGGAAACTTTTCTTCGGGATATACTATACGCTAAAATAAAACACCATCACATTTAACAGTTTAAAGGATTAGCTTTATATTTTTCAAATTTAAACTTTCCCAGACATCGTACAATCATTTTTAATTTTTTTGATTCCATTACAGACTAATATATACAA
Source organism: Criorhina ranunculi (assembly GCA_951813785.1). Lineage (NCBI taxonomy): Eukaryota > Metazoa > Arthropoda > Insecta > Diptera > Syrphidae > Criorhina > Criorhina ranunculi. Next base: position 25,925,456 of record OX638383.1, read on the forward strand.
ATAAAACTTTAATTCCATATTTTTTTTTGTGCAAAATTAAAAACTGTTATTACATTAAAATTGTTAAACTCAATGAATTCATTTCTCATTACAACTTAAACATAAAATTATTATTTTTTATTTTTTTTTGTACACTAGGAAAAAATAAAATAAATCTAAGTTAATTATATATTTCATCTAAAAACATAAAAACTATGACGAAAAAAAATAAAAGAAAATGTAATAAATACTGACTTGATAAATGTAAATTACAAAAGAACAACTTAAACAATTTGTTATGATATATTGAATATGGTACAGAAAGTTATTTATTTATTATTTTTTTTTTTTACTTTATTGGCCATTGAGAAGAAGGTAACTATCATTTTGAACATTAACTTAATAATTAATTTATATATGGTGATATTTAGTAAAATTATTTAACATTTTTTCTTTGCAAACGTTAAGTTTTTATTTTGTTTTTTTTTTATTTGTGAAAAGGTACATGTTCTTATTTATTTAATTTTTTTTTTTTAAATGGGTTCAAAAATAGATTTTTTTTTTTTGTGGTTTTATAATTTAATAACAAGAAAGAGTTTAAAAAATAATTTTAGTGTAAATATTGGATTTTCTGTAGGTACATTCAATTCTCAAAACTTCAAAACTACTCGTATATCTATCGACTTTTAAAATGATTTCTCTTTTTTTCATATATATAATGCTAAATAATGTTCTATAATACACTTTAATTTGTTTAAATTTGTTAAACTAGAATATTATTTATAATTTTAAGTTTTGAGGCACATATTTTAAGGTTGTTTGTTCCACTATTTGATTTTTTAACTTTTCTGGATTGAACATGACAATTTTGTCGAATGCTGCATAAACTGGAAAAGATATTGCATGAGCTTTGTGTAGATACAAGAATATTTTGCATGTAAGTAAATCATAAGACAGATGAAGGCTTTGGCTTGAAGCATTCTCCAAAAATCAAGAAATCAAGATTAAGCTAGGTCCTCATGATCATATCAATCATTTTGGTGATCTTTGGAACAATATTAAGTTGTAGGATAGGTTCTCAGTAACGACATAGCGTCAGAGAATTTAAATATCAGCAATGGCAAGTGCTGGAAAGTATTCGATATACCGGAATGGCTGACCATGCAAAGCAATTCAATTCATTTAGTGATGTGTGATCTAATGCACCAGTTAAAAAAAAAACGATATTCAGCGTTGCATTGTATAATAAACAAAGACCTAGCTTTTTTAGCTTCTTAAATTGTTCATATGAATGAAAATGAACTAGGTTTACTATCGCATTCGAAGCTTTATGAAGGTTTGTGACTGCCTGTCGAGAAATGCTGGAGTTGAGACCTGAACCCACGTTCGTTAGCATACTTAAGAGTTCTATGTCTAAGCTACGACTACCAAATCAAGCGATGATTATGTGCTCATTCGACCGACACTTTTACCTACGAGTCTTTGGCCCCTATTGCGGTTGTCAATGGCTGGTTGATAATTGACTTTTGTCAACAATCAATCGTCAATTGTGAATTTTCGTATTGTGATTGTCAATTATGATTGATATTTTGCGTTTTTCCAATTGACATTTGTCGTTCGTATTTTTGTTATTGACTGGCAAGCGACTGGTGGTTCTTTGCTGATTTTGGAATGGAAAAAAGTACATAATTCAAGTTTTGAGTTAATAGATGTACATTTACGCATATAACATTACCGGGCAAAAGTTGTAAGCAATAAAAAACAGTTAAACAGATTAGTTAGCTTGATGGAGGAAAATCTCGACATCACCAAAGGAATTTGTGGGAAAACGCAGGCAGGATTTTCTATTTTTTTTTTTTTACTTCTAGAAGCCAAAAAAAGTTGAAATAAAACGTATAAATTAAAAGTAAAAGTGCGTAAAATTATTTATAAACAGCGGAAAAATGTATTTAAACGTGTAATATTTTTTTTTTTAATGCCAGAATCAAAAATATTCACAATAAGTTGTCCATTGGTTCACAATTGCTGTCGACTGTCATTACCTCTATCAATCAAGTTACACAATACCATACCGAAAATTAATCGATCAGGTTGATAAAAGTCAATTGTATTGACGACTGACAACCGCAATAGGGGCCTTTGTCGATTTCCTATGGAAAGTTTAAATCACTAGGGGCAGAACTGTTGAAAAACCCATTACATGCTCAATATTTTCGAGTTCCTTTCACAAGAGAATTGTTAAATCACTACACCACCACTAGCGCTTTGTTAATAGCATCATAAGGGTATTCATAACCCCTTTAGCGCTAGTGAATTATAAAAAAAAAAAAAGAAACATTGGTGGTTTATTGGTATGAAACAGTTTTGTTACCACTTGAAATCCATTGCTTCTTATGGAAGTGAGGGCACTTGTCAACATGACTTAAGGAAAACTTTACATATGGGGCTGTTACAACAGATGATTTGAAACTTGGATGTATTGTCTGAGCCAAATAAAAGGGAAAGGTTGCATTTCACTTACTGCCGTGATAAGGTCTCTGCATCAATCATTGATATTTCCCTGTTACTTGGGGTTCAAGAAATAAGCTTAGAACATGTTTGTCAAAATTGCATGTCTAATAATTTTTTTCTTAGCTCAAGAAGTGTGACTTATCTGGCCTGAAGTAGAGCATATTACTCTCAATACAAATTCGCAGCATCACTGGTGTCATTAAAAGTACACTCCCTAATAGGACGGCGCCCTGAAGACAAAAAACTCTCTCAAATGATTTCTGCAGAAGCTGTAAAGATGAGGAAGAGGAAAAAAGTACAATTCACCTTCTCCGCCACTGTCCAACACTATCGCACAGTAACAGGAAACTTCTTGGTCACTATCACTTTAATGATAACAGTGACCCAAGCCAAACCCCCATTCTTCTTTAGCAACTCTAAATGGTTCTACGAGTAAAAGCTTCCCATGAGGCCTTGAGCCTAAGTGAGTCCCCTTCGGTACACCTATCTAGCCCAACCCAAGCTAGATGTCTCAGTAATAAAAAATAATTCCAAACCAAGTGTGAAAACAATACAAGGTAATGCTGAATAATAACTTACAATGCTTAGTAATTGTGAAGTTGTGTAATATTTGACGTGCTTAAGTAAATCGCAAAAGTTCATTATCTTGAGTAAGTTTTTAACTGTCAGAGTACGTTGAAAGCTTATGGCATAGAGCTTCTTTAAAGATTCTATTTGTGTGAATATACTTTACAATACAATATTCATTCCGACAATTTTAATAATAATTGGTGCCTTTTCAAAAATAAAACTTGTACACTTACAACATCTAAAGTATGTGCCTTTACGACTCTGCTCGGTGCAGTAACTACCAAACCTAACCAGCAATTCTTGTTTCCGAAACAAATGCATTAACATTGCATAACTTAGGGATTAAGTTTCTTAAAAAATTGTTAAAACAATATACAACTGTTGTTTGTTGGAAAACAAAACAGACCTTCCTGTCTTAACTTCCATCATAATATGCAACCCATCGTTATTATTATTATTATTATATATGCTTTGGTCTATATATTATATATTAATTAAATTATAAAATAAAAATACGCATTTCTTTCTAAACATTAAAATTAAGAAAACTGAAGAAATTACTTCAATATTTTTGTAAGTTTGGAAAATGGGTAAATAGCAATTTTTCTTTAACATTTACTTGTCGTGTTTGTTGTGCAACATTTTCCTTTTTTTTTTTAATTGGCTATTGAGACATTTGTTTTACCTATTTTTTTGTGATTTAATTATTTCTTTTTTTTTTGCAATTTGATTGTTTAAGTATGATATTATACATAAATAGTCAATAGTATACATTAGGGGTGTATTCATATTCCAATTCGATTTTATAAATTCATAACAAATGGCACAAATTGTTTGCATAGGGTTAACAGACTAAGATATATAACAAACGATGGCACTAGTGTCAATCTAGGCGAACTGGAATGTCCGTCTGGTTTTGGAACCATATTAGAACCGATATTAGCTGACAGGACCATGTCCCCTGGAATGCTGTTATCCATCTCATCTGTCGGGTAAAAAACATTTTTTAACTTGTATTTGTGGTTAATGTAAAGTTTATACCTTCTTCACCATCAGAGCTGTCAATTTTGAAGTCATGCTGCGCAGAGAATTTTGACCATCCAACGGTATTTCTTGTCTTAACGCGTGCATGCCAAAATCCAGGTACCAATTTAATTTGATGACGTAATTTCCAAAAACCAGTATGCTCAGGGTGTTTACTTGTACTGATGATACTCTCTGAGCTCCATGTGTAAGTCTGTAAAATAGAAAAGATGTGAAAAAATTAGGATTACTGTCTGCTTACATTTTTGTAAGTTCTAAGTTCTAAATCTAGACAAGAGGCTATATGGGTAGGAAGTGGCTTTCATACCCAAATTGTAAAAAACAAATTAACTCATTCATAGAAAGGTTGACATCCACCTTCCACACAGCATTGAAGCCTTGTAAATATGCAAATAGGAACCTAAAGGTGTCTCTATAGACGTAAAGAGATACAGTATTCCTTCGTTTCGCGATATTGTGGCTATCGCTGATACACACCACAGAGGGGAATCCTATCTTCTTTTCAGTAGTAAATGAGCTTATTCTTATTCCGACGGTTACAAAGTGGTACATTAAGTGGATGACATTGCTGCAACCTCTGGAAAGCTTATAAAATGAGAATGACTTACCGGCCTACAGATATCTAGATTATCTGCGAATTACAAATAAGCAGTCTCCGATTAAGAGCAGCAACGCTATGAAATGTTTGTCACGTAGCTGGTAGATACTGACTATAAAATGATCATTCTATCCCTATGGTAAATCATAATGTGACCTGTACCGATGCTTTAACATCATGAGGAGTGCTGGAGTAATGCGGATAGTCTGATTCGACAACTAGATGTCCTTGCCAATGCCACCCCTGTACTGGTGTTGGCTCACCTGGCTCATTTCTATTTTATTGTAAAACACACTTTCGTCACGTACTTTGTATGGTATTGTCTTCAAACGTTCTTCCCCATATTTTGGATTAAATAAAGCTATTTTTGTTAATCTTTTAATTTCTTTGGTATGTTCCACACGAACATAACAATTGGCGACGAGGATTAAGGACTTTGCGTGTTAAAAAAAAAAGGAGAAAACAGTATTTCTTTTGCTGCGCTGTAAATAGGAGTTCTTCATGAAAAAACACAAAATGGCGAACGAGGCAAAAATTCTTGAGCTTTTGGATATTCAATCCAAACTCCTGCAATCAATCATCGCTGGAAACAGTTCAACAACGGATATTCCGAAGTCAAGGCCCGAGCTACTAATGGATTCATTAGCAAACAGTATATCTGAGTTTTGTTACGATCCTACAAATGGTATAACTTTCGACGCATGGTTTTCTCGACACGAGGACATATTTTATGTAGATGGAAAGGATCTCGACGACGCATCCAAAGTGCGATTGTTGATGCGTAAACTCAATCCCATTGCGCACGAGAAATACGCGTCATATATTCTTCCAAAGAATACACGAGATATATGTTTCAATGGAACAACAGAAACGCTTCGAAATATGTTCGGTGCCCCGGAGTCCCTGTTCAGTGCACGATATCGGTGCTTGCAGACAGTCAAAAATGCCGAAGAGGATTTCACGAGTTACGCAGCACGTGTAAACAAATTATGCGAGGATTTTAAGTTGAGTATGCTTACACCAAATCAATTCAAGTGCTTAGTGTTTCTAACAGGCCTGCAGTCATCAGCCGAGGCAGACATACGCACAAAATTGCTGTCGTCACTGGAGGATGATGCAAATTTGGATTTAGTAGCTAAGCTGCTGTCGGGTGTGCAAAAATACATAAACCTTAAAAAGGATACAGCGCTAATCGAGAATGCGTCGGCTCCCAGCACGTCAGTCAATGCTGTAAGAAGAGAAAAGTATAATTCATCTCGACCGAAGTCCAAGCGTCAGCAGCAAAACAATCGTCAACAGTGTAGTCAACCAAAATCTCCCTGCTGGAGTTGTGGAGAAATGCATTTTTCTCGCGATTGCCCCTTCCGAGATCATAAATGCCAACAGTGTAAGAAAATTGGTCACAAAGAGGGTTACTGCAACTGTTTTTCAAAAACAAACAGACAGAAGGACGAAAAGGCTGAAGGAAGCAAGCAATTTCATAGCCACAAAAAGTTTTCACCAAGAAGAAAATCAATACATTTTAAAATCAACTGCGTCAGTCGAGTTCGTCCTACTGAGAGCACTAAAAAGCACACACTTAAGCTGCAATTAGACACAGGATCAGACATTAGCATAGTCGACTTTTCCACCTGCAAAAAGTTGGGTCAGCCTGGAACCAAACTTGAACGAAGGCAAGCTACGAGTGCATCGCTGGACGACATCAAGCTAATAGCTTCATTCTTGTGTGAAGTTCAGTTCAACGGGGAAGTTAAACAATGCACATTTTTCGTTTCAAAAATTGATGCCTTAAATATTCTAGGTATTGATCTGTGCGATATTTTTCATTTGTGGGACCAGCCAATCAGCGCAATTTGCGGTCGAATCAGTCATCCGACAACCAACGATCGAAATTCTGCAATCGACAACATTCAGAAGCGATAGGCTAAGCTGTTTGAAGAAGGTTCATCAGTCTGCACAAAAACCGAAGTAGAACTTCATCTCAAACAAAATGCAAAACCAGTTTTCAGAGCAAAGCGGCCAGTAGCTTATTCAGTATTACCGCTTATTGAAGAGGAACTTCAACGACTTCAAGACCGCAGTGTTATCACACCAGTTGATTACTCAGACTGGGCAGCACCTATTGTGGTCGTCAGAAAATCATCTGGAGGCGTTCGAATTTGTGGGGACTACTCATCGGGTCTTAATCAATCATTAGAGTCCCATCAATATCCACTTCCTCTGCCTGAAGACATCTTTGCCAAAATTGCAAATAGTCCATACTACACACACATAGACTTGGCAGATGCATATCTCCAAGTTGGAGTTACACCAGAATCAAGGAAGCTCCTCACCATTAACACCCACAAGGGGTTGTTCACGTTCAATAGGCTAGCGCCTGGAGTCAAACCTGCACCAGGAGCCTTTCAACAGTTAATGGATTCAATGCTGGTGGGAATTGACGGCGTTTCAGCATACATCGACGACATCGTTGTTAGCGGGAAAGACTGGCAAGAACATACGCGCAACTTAGACAAAGTTCTTCAACGTCTTGCAGATTACAACTTCCGAGTCAAAATCGGTAAGTGTTCATTTTTTGTGCCTCAAATCAAATATCTGGGTCATATCATTGATGCGAACGGATTACGACCGGACCCCGAAAAAATTGACCGAATAAAAACGATGCCAGAACCATCAAACATTACCGAGCTCAGGTCATTTCTTGGGGCCGTAAATTATTATGGCAAATTTGTGAAGCAAATGAGGGAAATTCGAGCACCATTAGATAATCTGCTCCGAGAAAACGTAAAATTTGAATGGTCCGAAGCATGTCAGAGGTCGTTTTCCAAATTTAAATCCGTTCTCGCATCAGATCTTATGCTCACTCATTATAACCCAACATTGCCTATCAAAGTTGCGGCAGATGCGTCAAATATCGGCATGGGTGCATGCATAATTCATGTTTTTCCCGATGGAACCGAGAAAGTCATCTCACATGCAGCCAGATCTTTGACTCCAGCTGAGTCACGTTACAGTCAAATTGAGAAGGAAGCAGCCGCACTCATCTTTGCTGTCAAAAAATTCCATCGAATGATTTTTGGACGCAAGTTTATTCTTCTTACTGACCATAAACCGCTTTTAGCAATTTTCGGTAGTAAGAAAGGAATACCAATTTACACAGCCAACAGGCTACAGAGATGGGCACTAACGCTGATGATGTACGATTTCGACATCAAATACATATCAACAAAAGAATTTGGATTCGTTGACGTACTTTCGCGTTTGAACAACACCAAGGTAAAATTGGACCAGGATTATGTAATCGCTTGCACCAGATTTGAGGAAGATTTTTCATCTACTCTTCAAGACACAATCAAGATGCTTCCTGTAAATTTCAACATGGTACAGCAAGCAACAAAAATTGTAAAATTTTACAGTCAGTCATCAAGGTCATGAACTCAGGTTGGATGCCACCCATATCACGGGAAATTAGTCCTTATTTTACAAGGCGTGAAGGCTTAGCTGTCATCGATGGATGCTTAATGTTCAAAGACCGCATTATTATTCCAGCGTGTCTTCAGAAACGAGTTCTCCGACAACTCCATCGAGGGCATCCAGGTATTGACAAAATGAAATCCTTTGCCAGATGCCATGTATATTGGCCAGGGATCGACGACGATATATCATCTTTCGTGCGTCAATGTCACGCCTGTGCCAGCGCAGCGAAGTCTCCTGTTAAGACAACTCTTCAATCATGGCCAACGACAACATCAGCGATGGAGCGCATTCACATCGACATCGCAGGACCCTGTGACGGAATTTACTACTTCGTCATTGTGGATTCATTTTCGAAATGGTTGGAGGTTCTGCAAGTCACTAATATTACATCAAGCACAATTATTAGTAAATTGACCGAATTCTTTTCTCGCTACGGTGATTGTCAACAGCTAGTTTCTGACAATGGAACTCAATTTACTAGCGTCGACTTCCAAAGTTTCATGAAGTCACGTGGTATTCGAACGGTATTGCGAACGGCTCCTTTTCATCCACAATCCAACGGCCAAGCAGAGCGTTACGTGGATACGCTAAAGCGAGCGTTAAAAAAACTTAAGCAGGAAGGAACAAGGCAACAGAATCTCGAAACATTTCTACAAACTTATCGTTCTACACCAAATCGTAATGTGGTTCATCTTAAATCGCCAGCAGAAGCATTTCTTGGTCGCAAAATGCGAACTTCGTTGGATTTATTAAAGCAAAAGGAAAACACTACTGCAATGGCACAAAACGAAAAACAAAATCTCCAATTTAATAGACATCATGGTGCGAGGCCAAGACATTTCAATGCTGGTGATATGGTCTACGCCAAAATATATCGTAATAATAAGGAACACTGGGTACAAGGTACTATCATCGAGCGTAAAGGAACAGTCAACTATAATGTCCTCATAAATGATGGAAATAAGACAAAACTTATAAGATCTCATACCAATCAAATCAAGGCCCGATATTCTCCTGACATCGAGAAGAGCTCAACGAACACTTTCATCGATTTAATGGACTTGTTTCAATTAAATAAGCAACCTGAAATTATACAAGAGGTTCCAGAGAATTCGGATCCAGATATCACAGATGTCTTCGAGGATGCTATCGATGGATCAACTTCGGAAATTTCTGAATGTTTTGGATTTCCTTCAAGATCTCATTCTCCAGAAACAGGACAAGTTACTTCATCTGGACGAACTGTACATCCCCCTGGATGGATGAAGGACTATGATATCTTTTAAGTGGAGGAGGTGTTGGAGTAATGCGGATAGTCTCATTCGACAACTAGATGTCCTTGCCAATGCCACCCCTGTACTGGTGTTGGCTCACCTGGCTCATTTCTATTTTATTGTAAAACACTTTCGTCACGTACTTTGTATGGTATTGTCTTCAAACGTTCTTCCCCATATTTTGGATTAAATAAAGCTATTTTTGTTAATCTTTTAATTTCTTTGGTATGTTCCACACGAACATAACAAGGAGATAAACCAATTTATCATACCGAACGGCTCTTCAAATACCTACTGCCCTGTGGTCGAATTAAAGCTTTACCACGTTAAAAGAAGCTAAGCAGTGTACAACCCCTCCTTCTCTTACTTACTTACTTGAGTAGGTGGCGCTACAGTTTGGAATGAATGTCTCAACCAAGAGGTCACTCCAATTAGTCCGATCCTTAGCTAACCGCCTCCAGTTACGCACTCCAAATTCTTCTGGAGTGTTTCCGTTCTACCTGTGTTTCCCTCTGGGTTAGATTCAAAGACTATCCGGATCGGAGCGCTCAAAGCGGGATATCTTCATTCGCCTTCGATAGAGGCAACATTTCACTGGACTGGGATGATAAAGGTCTTGTATAAAGTCTTCTAAGCTCTTCGAGATAGGGCCTTACTCTTCGACTGCCCAAAGAAACAGCGTTTGGCAGGAGTAATTCTTCATTTGATTTCTGATAAGATGTCGTTTTCAGAAGTGATAGTAAAGAAAAAGTCCCTCATTACCTGTCGTTTGCGACATTCTGTCAAATTCATCGATGTTGGGTGTTCAATATTTCGTTTTGCCCTCGTTAACCGCTGAACATATTTTGGCCGCTTCTATCTCAATAATCGCGAATGCACCAGTAACAGCTCGATGAGTTCTGCCGTCTTTATTAATATCTACTTGCATACTCGCGTACGCTTTGCACAGGCTTTTGAAACATTGAGCCTCTGGTGTTGGCTTGGGAGTTTCGCACAATTTGTTGAATTTGGAAAAACCAATACAAAAATCAATAAAAAGAGCCTTCAGCTCTGGTATCATGAGATCCTCCTCGAAAGCAAAAACAGTAGGGAAGGAAAAACTATGCGAGGATTTATAGATTTAGAACTCTTTTCAGTCAGAATCACAAAATTAATAAAAGTCTTTGTGTCCAAAGATCAGGAAGGTAAATGGTTACAACTTTCTGCATGTCCCAGATCCAAGATGAAATAAACTAATTTGTACTCACCCCATCGATTTTATAGTCCATAATAGCTTCAGACAAAGGTTGCACACTCTTGACCAGCCAGTACAACGTCACCTTCTCTCCTTCGATTTTCATGTCTTCGAATTGAGGATTTTCGGGTTCGTAAATCAAACGTATTTTAGCTTCGTTCGAACCAATTGCGTTCTACAAAAGAAATTCTATAAAAGCAAGCTCTTGGAGCAAAAGACACCATGGCATACCTTAATTTCGCATTCGTACTCTCCCAAATCGACTGATTCAATATCCTTTACCGTCAAAATTGTACGATTCTTTCCCTTGTGTATGGCACTCTTCACTGAATACTTTTCCGAGAACATCTCCAGGTACTCTCCGTTCCTTTTCCATTGTGCCACAGCAATTGGAACTGCCTTATACTCACAGTACAAATCGGCCTTTCCGCCAGCTTCGGTGTTCACATGATGACGATGAGTTGATACCTTGGGTGCATAGTGCACATCAATAGTCACCGAACCATGTAGGGGATCCTTAGATCCATTGTCTCCCAAACACTGATAAATGCCAGCATGTTCAGCGTCAAAGTATTCGATGATCAATTTTCCATTTTCCAACTTGATGTCAAAGTTGTCAGCTCGTTCTCCCTAAAAGAGAAGCTTGGTCTTAATCTTTTTACAAAAAAAAAGTTCACATCAAGTTTACACACATTGAGAGACCATTTGATTGTCGAATTGTCATTGACAAAGGTCTTGCACTCCAGTGTGTGACTCTCACCCTGACGAACAGTTACAGTCTTCTCTGTAACATCACGACCATCAGAGTAGATTGCTAACTTGCCACCAATTGACAAGTTAATATGCAACTTTATCTGTTCTGGCAATACGGTGCAATAATAATCATCGGCATCAGATTCTTGAACGTTCAAGATTCGGATGGAGTTATTCTTCAAGGCCTCGATGTGTTTGTCCATCGATATTTGACCAGTGACGATGATGTTTTGCTTCTTGTACCACATGACGACGTTCTTTACTGTAATTTGAAAGGATTGAGTTGAAAAGATGTTTTGGTAACTCTTTCTCTGACTTACATTGGAAATTTCGAACGTCACAGTTAAGGACGACATTCTCCCCAAAGTTAGCCTTCACATTTAATTCGGAGACTTCAAAATATGGCGGATCACTGTTGATGGCGTTACTTTCAATAGGTGCTCCGGTATCCACACCTTCAGACTTATTATCGTCATAGCTGTCATAACTGTAGTCTTCATCGTCCGCATAGTCATAGTTTGTATCTGTTTCATCTGTTGTGGCGGGCTTACAATGCGCTGGAAAATAAAAATAAGAACATGAGTTAGATGAATGAAAAAGAGTGAGACTGTTGGATGGATGTTCATGATTGAGAAGCACCATTCCCTTGTTGATTTAAGCCCCCAAAAACACTATCTTAAGGTTACGGCGCAACTTGTTAGTCTATCTAAGAATTCGTCTACTACTAGACTGTCGTTAAACTTTGACAGGCGCCTTCTTTAAGGACAATAGTTCATGTTGAAGTCAGCCTAAGTACGTCTGGTTCGATCGGTTTTTGTACCGGGCATCTTTACTAACGACTTTATTATGAAGTATTGTCAAAGGTTCTTCCTATGTCCAAAGGTTTCTTAGTCTCTTTCTTGTATTCTTGTAAAAGCTGATAGTGATAAATTACCGTATACAGATTTAATGTCCGATCAGACTCTTTTGTTCATAAATGAGTTTAAGTTTTAAAAATGTAAAGTGAATGCCCTGTTGTTGTACGGAAGCCGACATCACTAATGAAAATTTGTCCATTGAACCAGACTTCGAAGTCGAAGACATCATAAAAATCGTGAGTCAATTATCTCGCTTGATAAAGTGGAAACTTTTTTTTTATGACGATCGCGTAGGTGTTTAATTGAATATAAAAGTTCAGAAATCTTAAAAAAGAAATTTGTAATTTGTTAAGTTGAAGTTCAAATCTTTTTGGGGTCACGATGTGGGGTTTTTTCGAACCAGCTTCATGGGGATTTTGTAAGTAAGTCTGAGAAATATAATGGTGTTTCACTATGTGTACTTGCTAGACGGCAGTGGTAACTGCAAGCAGCGGTAATATTAAGATAATTTAATTTTTTATCCTTCCTATACCCGCGCATTGGTCTGTGAGACCGTCAAATTTTACTTTTTCGCAAATATTTTAGTAACGGTGCAATTAAGCGCAGTGTACTCTATGGTAGCTTACAATAACTAATATAAACTTGTTTTATTTCGTTAACAATATATCACTCTACTGATTAAAACAATATTCATAAAAATATTCGAAGTAGAAGTGAAACTACGGGCTCTTGAGTTTCGGTCCCAGAGACCGTGCGCGGGTATACGTGTTATTTTTTTTGACGCTGGTATAGGAAGGTTAAAGCCAACCCGTCCGCCTTTTCGTTCCCTTGGATGCCCTTATGTCCCGGGCCGCATATGAATGTGATGGCATGGTTAGCGCTGAGTGCCTTGAGCTCGTCGTTGCAACGTTTTACAGATCTGAATCTTATTGTTGTGGACGTGATGGCTTTGATGGCTGCTTGACTGCCTACGTAGATGTCGATGTGACTTTTTGAGAGTATCTGTTTAGATAATTCTCGACAGGCCTCTGCGATTGCTAGAACTTCCGCTTAGAACGCTTCTGCGATTCGGAAGCCTAATTGACTTTGCGATGCTTGGTTTTGATGCAAAGATCCCGGAGCCTACGCCCTTGTCAATTTTTGAACCATCCGTGAAAATGGATATATGATTGTTGTTAATGACCTCTCCGTATGTCAAGCTGCTTCTGAAGAGAATTTTGAGCGCGAGGTTTAGGCCTGTAAACCACGCTTTGCGGATTGGAATTTCAATTTTAAACATTCTGCCAAGACAGAGTTATTAAGGTATAAACTCAACGGCAATGTTGAATACATCTAGCTCAGAACCATCAAAGTGCAAGGCTATGTAACTTACAATCACAACTGATAGAAGCTACAAGCTCTGGAAGTTGCTACTTTTCAACAAGATTGTGATGTGATACCAGGGCATGCTAATTTTTAAAGTCGTTACAACTTGGTGATGGAAACTTTTTTAATTTGAGTTGTACGCAGCAATGGCTCAGTGTGAATGTATGTGATTTGGAGTTTTATTTTAATAGAATCTGCACTTTGTTGCCACTGAAAAATGTCAACCTTTGTTGGTGAGAGCAGAAGCCTACGAGCTCATAAAAATAAAGTTTTCTAAAATGAGGATATCAGTTTTGCCAAGGTATGGTTTAAAAACCAAAAAGAGAAACCATTTGTAGAAACAATTGGCGAAGCTGAATTAACTAGTTTTGTAGTAATGTACCCTCTTGCTGAAAAGTATAACTTTTCCCCTTCAACAAGCCGGCTAGTGCAACCGAAAAAACAAAAACTAGCTCTAGTTTGCTTCGATAGCAACTTTATAAAATTGAGAAAGCTTGCTGTAGCTTCAATTGTTTCTGAGCTATCCACAATTATTAATTTAGCGCCAATTCAACAATTTAAAACAAAGTTTTCTAGGATCTTAACTACAGCCTGCTTAAATATTTAACAAAGATTTGTGTGTTGGGCAAATGAATTTGTCGAGCTTTCACCCATGCGGTTCCAAGATACAATGAAAATACGTCTTTCCATACGCACTCTCTTGGGAATTAGAATTCTGACCTCGTTTTCTTAAAATTAAGTTTTTTTTTTTTGTATATGACAGATTTTATCTTGATACATATTTTCCCGCAAAAGTAGGGGGTATGAATAATAATATTTTAAAGATCCTCCACATATGGAGACTCCAATGATCTTCCTCTTTCTCTCCCTGTGACATGTTCATGATCCCAAATAACGCACTCATTACCAGAAAAAAAAAAAAACAAAAAACGTGACAAACAACACTACTCAATTAATTGAAGAAAGTCTGGATTCCCTTGTGCCTTAGGGGCATACATGTGCTTTTTAAGAATGCAACATGTGTTGTAAGGTGAATTTTGAAGAACGAAAGGGACAAATATGGAATGAGGAACACGATAGTATTCCATGTGGATTTATATAAATGGGACACAGTTCTTTACATGTATGTATGTACATATGTGACTATAAAAGAATTTTATCTCAAACTTAGTAAAATCCGGAAAAAGAGCATCTTTTGATATGTATTGTGGCGCCATCTTGTGCCAAATTTGAGCAAAAGGCCTGGCATGGTCAATTTTGTAATCATAGCCACTGTAGCTAGTTTGGTAACAATATGTTCATGTTCATTGAAACAGAATTCACGGCATCTTTTCGACTATCAACCTAATCTTAAAGCGTTAGTTTAGAAAATACAAACATAGATGGCGCGGATTACAAATAATGCACTCTAAAGTCCCACAACACAGGCTAGGTTTGGTTAGATTGAATGGCTGTCCACACTAAGTAGGGTCACACTTAGGCGTTAGGCCAGAACAAAGCCCATTGTGGTACAACGTACAAAACCGGGTAACCAGCATCTGAGACCTCACATGGAAAGAAGAATGTATATATATATAACCGTAGCGGTGTAAACCCTATCCGGTACCACACTAAGTACAGAACCAATTAGACCCACATAAAAAATTCCTGATTTTAAAGATGTCGAGCCTAGCTAGGTTATTGAGGTCATCGA
The DNA here is from genome assembly GCA_951813785.1 of Criorhina ranunculi. NCBI lineage: Eukaryota > Metazoa > Arthropoda > Insecta > Diptera > Syrphidae > Criorhina > Criorhina ranunculi. Next base: position 25,940,811 of record OX638383.1, read on the forward strand.
AGAAGTACTCTCATAGGGTTTTCCTCCTTAGCCTTGGTAGAGCAGGAGCAAAGAAGGTATGTAGTTGTTAACTTCTCCTCTTCGTCTCCGCAGCTTCTACAATGATCATTAGAGGAAACACATGATAATGTAAGGACTCCTACTATATTTATAATATGTTTCGTATTCACGGACAGAAGTCTAACCGTTCTCATCAAATCCAGATTGGGCCCGATCTGTTTTGACAGAAGACAAGTGTTGAAGTTATTCCACCTGTTATTAGCTATTTTTCTAGCTTCAGTATCAAGGTGTGATTTTAACAATTCTATGGAGGCAGGCGATTCCCTGATAATGGAGTATCAGAAGGGATCCGACCTGCGCCTTCCTTTGCTAGCTCGTCCGCTCTGCAGTTGCCCGGAACGTCCCTGTGACCATGAACCAAGCACAGGGAGACGTCACAACTCATTCAGAGACATGCGGCATGGCTTTACCAACTTGCATCGTACTGTTGGTGATTCAAAAGCTTTTATCGCTGCCTAACTATCTATGTATAGTACAATAGCGCTACCATCTACAACACAGGCTAAAGATGAAAAAAAAAAACGCAAATCGCCGAGATCGTCAATAAAAAAGAGCTCCAAGGTAAAGCAGATTTCTACTGAACAGGGTCAGGCAAACTGAACTTTTTGGAGAAAATACCCCCTACCACCACAGTTCAGGTCTGGGAACTATCGGTGTAAAAATGAGCTGAAGTATGGTCCTCATTGGCAGTATAAACTCACTCAAAACTGGCGGGAATTGCAACCTGGAAGTTACGGTTAAATCTCAATTTAGGTGGGGTGTAGTCGGTGTTATCCGGTATAAAATTGAAATGGTCAAGAATAGAGAAGTTGCCAGTTCTGTGCTTATACCACTGCGCTGAGGCTTTAAGGTGAATGGCTGCTCAGATGGTCATCTGCTTGCCCAAAATGTCTGGGGACCATAGGTGAAACTTTATATTTGATGATGTAGAGAGTTTCGGATTCATTTAAATTTTTTACCACTTTAGAAAACTGAAGCAAAACAACAATGCAGTGATGCCAAAAAAAAAGTCCTAGCAAACCTCCCTTTTGCAGTTTGCGATTCTTATCTATCAAAGAAGCGACTTATCAGCTTTTTAAAGCAGATCTCCTATCTCTAAATCCACTCCAGATATGTACTAATATTCATCGTGCCCAATAGGCTTTAGCTTAAGTAATTCATGAATTAAGTGAAACCATAAGTCGACAAGATTTAATAGTCTTGTTGAGATTGCGTTGTAAACATCGTACATCAAAAGTCGATTAGCTGTGGCTTTTGCTGGTGTTCCCAAAAGATCTGGCTCAATCCGAATTGTGACAGAAATGACTATATTTTCTATATGCTGAGCGCTCTATTGAACTGTTTCCTACCACGACCACGACGAAAAGTACTTATGAGTTTTACTGCAAGTGCTCAAAATTTTGTGAGAAAAGGTGAGAAATTTGAAAAGGATATGCCGGGAGATTTAATTACTATCAAGACGTAGTTTTCAGATGAGGTGCGCTGAACTGGTTTCTAAAAGAAGCATTAGCTCTGTAATCAGATTTTAGATTTCTTGATAAAAAGAATACGAAGCATTAGCTTGGAAACATCATAGCTCAAATAATTTCGACTAGTTCCACAGAAAGGCTCTGTTAGATTTTAAACTTGCCATTCGCAGAAAACCAGTGCAAAATGACCAAATTTGTTGTTATGAGACAACCACAATTGTATTTTGGATGCAGTGCCAAGTGCTATTAAGATCACTTGACTATCAGTACATATAAAGATGGTATTGCTGCGGATGTAGGAATACAAGACTATGTCCCCTCATTGGAAATCGACCAACACTGCTGTCCGGAATATGGAAGTGTAAGTTAAGTATTTATCAAGTCAACCAATAACCCGCAATCATGACCTAAACGTTGGCGCATGACTCCAATATTGCACGGGGTAGCTAGGTATCACACAGTCTAATTTTGGTATTCCCAGCAGTGCCTTCCGACTTAGTCTAAGAAAATAACAATTCTATGTAACCACCAAACTTTAACGATAAGCTTGCCTGGTTTTTCCACACAGTTATGCACTTAACTTTCTTGTTGGCTATCTCTGATTCACCAGTCTTATTTCTTAGTAAATAGTTGTGACTGGGTACCCAGTAGCGTCTTGGATAGCTTACATTTTATTTTATTGCGTGGTATTGCATTCGTAACTTTTTACTTTCCATACGTCACGGGCAGAACTTCCATCTAGAAAACACTGCTATCTGGAAGATTCGTTGATAGTAAAAAGCCAATCGAATTAGAAACAATACCTTCCCCTTCTCTTACTAAATGCAAATAGATCTAACTTTTATCATCTCCTTAGCCTCTTACTCTACTCGAATCAAAAAAGTAGGTCTCAAGTCTGAAGATGGTCTTGTAGCCTGCACTCACATTTCAGTGTATCATTTATCAGATTAAACAGCTAGCTTTTCAATTTTCTGGTTAATTTTTTCCTGCAGGAAGTAAAGATTTGCCTCAAACTTTGCTGTTGAAGTGGGTTTAATGTTTCAGCATTAGTTGTACCAATGTAACCTTGATGTCAATGATCTTCTCCATTGTCCAATTGGTTTTGGTATTGATCCTGGGCGTAACATTCATGCCTCAAATTATGTTTTTTCATATGTAGTTTGTGGTTCCCCAATCAATCATCTTAAGCGGTTTCGTCATTCCATTAATTTTACTTAAATCTTTCAACCTTTTATGATTTTTGAACCACGCTGTACCTGTCTATATAAACAGATGATTAATTTGAATACAATGGCGGTTCCATTAGCGATCATTACCACTTAATCATCAAAGCAAATATTACTCAGCCTTGAGTAATCACTTCACAAATGCCTCATCTTGTGCGACAAAACACTTCAAACTTGTTCAGCTATCTCAGTCAAGTCAAAAAAAACTTACCAGACTTAAACTTTATAAATTGCTTAACTCGATTGACACTGCCTGCTAGTCATTTATGGAATCTCCCATTTGGCCAATAACTCCATGTTAAGGAGCCGTAATAAAGTTGTTGAAGTGTCCAAGTCCCACTCATAGACTCATTAGTGAAAAACTTCAAATTAAGGATTAGAGCTGAATTTTGACTATTTTCTCACGTTCGAAACAGAAAATGTTAATTGTAGTAGTTACAGCCATTAACTCCGTCGATGGCTGTGTGCCAGTGGCGGTGGAATTTAATTTTCATTTAGTTGAGATACATTCATCGTGTGTCCATTGACTGGCGTGCAGCGCAACGTGCTGAGCAAAGAGATACGAATATAATTGCTTGCGTTCCGACCAAACATGGGCAGACAAGGCAACATTGTCTTCTTCCGCATAAACGAGTCGCAAAGAAATGTGGAGACGGTCGGTTGGCAGTTGGCATTGGCATGATGGTTGCCTTTTTAGGGAAGCAGCTTCCCTAGTTTGTTTGTTGTTTGCTTATTTTTTTGTTCGCTTAACGAAGCTGAAATCCTTGTGAAACAGTGAAAGAACATGAATTCATTCGTTTGTGTCCAGGGGAGACGACGACGTGAGGCTTCCATTTAGTTGTAACAAATTCTTCAGCACTTTTCCAAGATATTGTCGTACACATCAGCTGATTATAAAATGGTGTTCTTTTTTGTCTGTGCAATATCGGATAGGGTATGGTGGCATGTAATAGACAGTGGGTAGTTTGTAATACAGAGTGCTTTAAGCAGAAGTTTCCCAACTTCCTGGTGTCATCATCATTGCTCAGTATAATCAACTGTTTAATCCATATTACCAACCTACTGCAAGTGTAATGCCTATGTAGTAGGGTTACATTAGCTGTTCGCAGTTTATCCACCGTCTTGGCATCAGAAGAATTCGAACTGGAACCTTTAGTGTGATAAGCAATGATGCTACACCATTACCTAACTAAGATTATTGAAGAGTTTGACGTCAATGCTAGAACACTAATGACAAAGCACCTGTGGGAGCTTCTACAGGTTCTATAGAAGTCATTATTAGTTCTGTCCGATCTTTGAGAAAAAACTATCCACTTGAAATTCTAGTTCATTTGGGCTGGAGATGGTTTCTACGTCTCCACGTTTACATCTGTCCGGTATGTTTTTATTTCGCATGGTGAGCCGTTCGTCTGGAGTGATCTTTCACTGCTCTAGAACTTAAGAATACATGTATTCCAGCCTTTAAAAAAAACTAAAGCAGCAGCATTAAACTAAGTCTTGGTTTTGGACTATTCGTTCCGCAAAAATAAGCATTGTTTCATTGTAGGTGCTCCTGTTTACATTCCTGGTGCCTGTTTTATGTTTAAAGTTTAAAGCCCAAATAAAAACTTCTTTTAGTGAGCAGTAGCACGTATTGCACCTTTCATGTCAGGGTAAAAACAAAGTGAAGCTGTGTGCTGTGCTGTGCTTAAAGCTATTTGAATGCTGAAAAACTTGGCGAGCAGCTTCGCTTCACTCTGACCGCTCTCATTTGTTTATATGCGCGCACAGTAAACAGCTTCACTCTGTTTTTACCCTTAGAGAAATTCTCAGCCTTAGAGCTCAAGAGTCAGCCGATGAGCCGACAATATTCAGTGGAAGACAACATACCAAGGAGGCAACTTGTTCGTCGAATCATTTTTAATATTTTTTCTATAGTGCCTGGCCACACTTTCCTTCCCATAAACAGTCATGACTTCTCTTTCTGACTCACATAAGATCTACCTGGTTCGAACGACATGACGTTTATTGGAAGACAAATATAGCCATAGAGGTGCAGCATATTAAAAGGGAGAGTTGAAGACTTCAACCCTTCTACACGGATGCAATTTGTCTAAGTCAATAGATTCATCACGCAGTTTAAGGCCGTTCTTTGCACTACTGTACACCATTAAGTCTTAGACTAGGAGTTTAAAAAGATAATCTGCATTCGGCAATAGAATAGCAACGTAACACTGGAAGGCTTGCAGAAAATGATGGAAAACATAGACTTGGCTAGGACTTGTAATTTGTTCTTTCGATTAATGTGCAATAAGTAATGCAGTTGTTGAGCTTAAGCCACAATTCGCTCGGCGTCAAAGCAAAGCGTCACTTTTAACCAACTCAAAGTAAGCGTATGTTACACGGACATACATGATTATGCGGACATACGCATATACTGGTTTGATTATAATTGTACCTTGCGGTTTGACTAAAAAAAATTATTTGCTATGGACTATGTTGAGTTCATTTAAGTTAACTTAAGAATGCAACTTGGACTAATGGCGTTTTCTGAGTTGAACTTGAACTGGGAAAAGAAAAATCACTTAGCTCCTACATACCCTCCTAGGCATCATCGTATTCAAATAGTTTCTAACTTGCGAAACACCCCTTCAACAGTCGTTCGCTAAGTTTTCGTTTGGCTACCCAGGCTTCTTTTATCTTAGGTATGCATGTACCATTGTCTGGGGTAATCGTTTCGGAAAGGTTCAATACTAGCACGTCTGATGAAAAGCTCTTAATATAATTACTCATCGGGCACCACCGACTCGAGTGCGATCTAAAGCTGCGCTGATTGTAGTATAAATCAGCCATTTATCTGCAGAAAGCTCTTGAAGATATTACATATAATGCCCAATCCACACACAAATGGGGTATGGTTCCCGCGTGGTGCAGACGAACAATATAGACAGAGATAGCGTGGCGCCGGCATGATAACTGGTTCCACCGTCACACCATTTCAATGTCACGAGTTGCGCGCTATATGAAGTCTTTTTATTTCATTACTAGGTCCGGTCGTCTAAGTACAAAATTCGTGAGAACTGACAAATGTCCTTTGACCATCCAATGTCTGTGTGAATAAAGTGCGTCACGTCCGTATCACGCCCGCACCATTTATGCTCCACGCCAGCACCATACCTCAGCTGTGTGTTAATTCGGCATAAGAGAAACTCTTTGAAAAAAAAACTACCGTAGTTTAATTTAGGAACGTTCCAGTGGAATCAAGCTATACTTCGATGTCGAGTCGAAGCGAAGTTCTAGACAACTTCCTTAAGAAGGTCATCTCAGATCCGACGAGTAGGACTTATGAGTGTTACCGCATATGGCAAAATTAAAAGGACAACGTTTAAGTCAAGGAGTTCATTCTTTCATTTTAAGGAATTTATGAACTAGAAAGCTCAACATAGGGTACCCCATAACATTTCACATACATCTCCAAGTCTTGCTGTCTTTTTTCATGATTTTATTGTTTACCACTCCAAGTGAATGAATACTGTGCCAAACGATGTTCAATCTTGTGGTTGCATCTGTCCCGATAAAACCACACCATACGCCTTACGTTTTTGCCCTTCCTTCTGGTGGCATCATTAACTTCTACTAGCTGTTCGTGGCGTTTGGTTGGCACTGTGGTACTGCAAACTGTGGTATTGAAGGTGCCTCTGGATGCCATTGCCATTTAAGAGGACTTTTTCCCAAGCATACCAAGTGCAATGTTCAAGTTCAATGGACGGGTGGACTTTAGTTGAATCCTGTTTTCGTATTTTTTTTTATACTTTTTGCCCGTGTTCATTTACGACTAGCTGTGGATGGCATTTTAAATCTAATGGGATCGAATGAACTTGCTTGTCTGCAAAATGTGAACAGCGGCGACTTTTACGTTACATTCCTTCTCTTACTTCCATTTTCTTGGGAAATGATTGGAAATTCATTGAGAAGTCTCACATTTTCGTTGGCATTTACTTGCTGGAACAAATTAATATGAATTCAATGCGGTATTGCCAATAAGCCATGAATATTGAAGTCTTATTACTATTTGAATGCGGTTATGACATTTTGAAGAAGCACGTATTCACTGGGAATCGATTCCCATTTATCGTTGGTGTGGTGTTAGATGGACAAAGTTTATATGCACTTCAAGGTTAACTTCGTAACGTTGGTGCTATTGAGATTAACTTTTTTGTGGTTATTGCAGTCTTTAACCAACTTAATGTCAATGTTAGCACTGAAATAGACTTCCAAACAAAACAAACTGATGAGAGATGGAGCGCACTCTCATCATGCCGCATCTCCAGGAAACTCTGGACAAATATCAACAAGATAAAAACTGGGCACATTCTTGCGCTAAACAGATCAAACTTATCACTCTTCATAGGGATTACCACAAGCCACAACCTACTGGCACTCCACCTTAGAAGAATGCGTTTAAGTACAGACGAGTTATGCAGACGCGGTGGGAATACAGACGCAGAAGAGAACTCAACCAACTTTCTATGCGAATACTCCAGCCTACATAGAACAAGAAAGACGAAATTTAGTACAAATTCAGGATGGTATAGGAAAGCCGAACGATCGTAGTCGCACTCAAATAGACCTTTCCCTTCTTTTTTGTCTTTTCAGACTGGACATTCCACGTCAGAAGAACACAATGGATCCGTAAAGATCCGAGTGAAGGCGATGCAGCCACCTCTTCTTAGTGAAAACCCTATTAAGTATAAGCATACACCTTACCTTAATGGGCTTCTGGCCAGTGGATAGGCTTTTCCTGATACCTGTGCTGTGCTTGGTCGAAAAATAGAGCGAAAACCTAGTTCATACTCAACACCAAGAAAAGCAAACAAATATCTGCAGATGAAATCAAAAGTGACTTCAAGAGCAAGGTTAGAGACTTTCTTTTCTTCTGAAAAGAGCTTATTGGATATATGAATTTAAGATTCAGCGTCTTTTGATACCGTGGTGCTTTTGGCTGAACTCTTAATTTATATATCCAAGGGCAGCACTTTGAATAGATCGCAAATGATTACCAAATATTTAGTTTAAAGTGACCACAAGCCAAAGGAATGTGATCTCTCTTTTGAGATAGACTTAAGAGTGCGTTTGTTTGACTTGAATAACTTTGCTAAAAGGTAGCAAAAGTATCATATACATACGTATAGGCATTCCTGTGCTAAAACTCTATGCTGGCGAAGTGCAAATACATGTTCCTAAAGATTCATAGAAGGCTATGAAGAAAAATAGCAGTAAGCTGAATCTTTCTGTAAACCAACTAGGCTGCCTTAGAATGTCTCAGATCAGGAAAGATCTACATTAGTGCATATTAGCCCAGGCCTACATTTTCCACTTATTCTTCTTAATGGTCAAAATATCTAATCGAACCGGACAGAACATTACCTTACGAGGACAGGGCTAGCTCTGGTGGTCAATCTTACATTACACGAAATTCATCTACCGTTTGGTTTTGTTGCGACTTTTCTGAATCATGTGAGCGTTTGTTATAATTTTTAGCTCTAATCTAAAGAGCAATGTGCAGCGATATCGACCTTGTCAAAAACTACACATGGGTCGTTCGAGATGGCTAGGACATGTCCACAACGCTCGGGCTTGAGAGTCTTCAAATCTAACCTGAAGGGACAGCGCAGTAGAGGAATACCTCACCTTAGGTGGTGCGCACAAGTAGAAGGGAACCCCAACCAACTTTGAGTGCGTTACTTGAGTAATGGATCCCATAGGTTATGGCGAATCTAAAACGAGTTTTTTTTTAGCTGAAGCTCATGCAAAGGTTGGCTCGTGATGTTGATATTTGGCATCGGTATGATGGATCTGACCACTTCCCATATTGAAAGTTCAGCTTGTGGTCGTTAGCATCCAGGATCTAGTTCTCTATTTTCGATTATTTTAGTTGAAAGCTTATCGACCTTTTCATTCCGGTACATATGGGTGTGACTCTGTTCATGTGAGCAAAATGATTGTTCGATTAGATCGGTGCTGTCAATTCCTAAACCAGTACTAAGTCAGAGTCCCCAAAGGCAGGAAAACTGTATAATAACGAAAATCGGTCGATGTTGGAGTTGTAGTGAGTTGACATTTGAGCGTAGCTTATGCTGCGGGTAGTTCAGGTACCTTACACTTCATGGCAATCGCAACTCTGGATCGAATGGCCTTTTACTATCATATCCCTCACGACATCCTCAAGGATGCCAACATTTTCCCCATTTGAGCGCTTGAAGTTACCTAGAATGACATTTATGCTTCCAAATGCAGGCCAAATATTTCAAAGATTCTTCAATAATATCATTCGACAAAGGACATTGCTACTTCGTGCAACTTGACAGGCGGCTGATCCCAGAGAACCAAGAAGATCAATGGTTACTTAAGGTGTCAGGATTTCCTTGAGAAAAAAGCGCCTCGTGATACAGCAGAGAGCCACGCACTCACACAGTACGTGTTCCCCTGATTCGTCTTTCTCTAGACAAAGTCAGCATTCATGTTCCTGAAAAATAGTTTGTGTAAGTGATATCTGAGGCTGCAGTGTTATGGAAACTGACAATCCTTTTGATATCATCCCTTTTGTGATTAAAGATGTTCTTCGTAGTTTTGTCGGATGACCCTTTTGGCCTGTCTGATTCCCTAAATGTTGTCCCAATAGGACAAGTAGTTCCGTTTTTCCCAGCTGTCTAGACTAGTTCAAAACGCGAAATTATCAATGCCGCAGAAGGAATCCGGCACCTACATGTACCTTTTTTAAGAACTTTTTCTAGCTAGTTGTGTTGCCGCCTTCGATGCCTTTGTGTCCTGTTACCCACCGTAGATTAAATTTGTCAAGGTAGTCTTTAGCTCGACATCAATATGAAGTATACGGCACGTTCGCTTATTAGGGTATCTTTGACTGTAAACTGTTGACTGAAAGTTGTTAGCACAACTTCTGTCTGTGTCAGATTTTTCGCACGAATGAAAAGAACGCATAGTTTTTATTGCCGACACCAAATAGCAGACTGAGAAGCTTTCTCATGACAACTTACAGTCTTAGAGAATTATCATTGGCTGCTGTCAGGTGGTGCCGCGAAAGAACGTTTGCTTGCTTGCTGACTCGAACCTGCATCAGTTCGTTTGGCACTCCAACGCACTTACTACTGAGCAACGGCGACCAGTTATGCTTACAGTTTATTAAGAAATTGAACGAAGTTCTCACTTCTTCAAGGTCTCACGATTTAGTCCTTCTTAAGGTCTCACTCCTGACTTAACGTTAACAAACAAACAATTCTTCAACGATGTTCATCCCAGAAATCATTAGTGTTGTGCAAGATATTTTTAAGCTCTCTTTAGCACATAAAAACTCTAAAAGTTCTACATAGTATTAAAAGGAAACAAAATATCAGTTGGACGTCGTTCCCATTTCGCATTGTGTCAACACGAAACCAACATATAATCCGTGATAATAAATTTCAAAAAAGGAAAACAGCTGAAAGTATTACTGTCGCAACATAATCCAAGTACTTTTCTCTTCAAAAACATCCAAGGTGTTCCCAAATCCCATTCAAATTCAAAGTAGATGGGTGCATTTTCCTTATTCAAAACCATAATACCACACAAGACATCCCCCTTCATAACATTTTATGATGAATTGTGACACGCTACATCTTCTTGAAGCCCTAAAACTGTTTTTTTGATTTGTGCCATCATCACGTAAACCGCAAAAAAGGATTGATGCTGGAATCCACTTAACCCAATTACCACCCACCCATCAGCACCTGGGTGCTTACATCAAAACAAACCAAATATGTAGATACTACCTCTCACAGTGTACATCGTTGTCGCACATCAGAATGCGGCTCGCATTACATTTGCTCCGTGTGCGACAAAAAAAAATGAAGGAACCGATCCGGAATCTCATCATCAACACGAAGATACACCAAAAAAAAGTATGATAGTACGTGTGTTCTGAACCCACTGTCCTGACTCCTGCCTGAGTGATGGCAGCAGCCAGCATCCCCCCAAATAGGAATATAGAGAAACAATCCATATCCACATGGCATGTGTGTTATGTTTGATGGTATCTATCTATACAGGGAGACGACGACATAAGTTTTGTTATGTAAATCGGCGCCAAATTGGCGGCTGCATAGTTCTAGCATGACTCATGCTGACAGGGGCAACCTAAGCTGGATTTCGGTTACCAGCATTAAACTGTGTATGTGTGTGGTATTGGAATTTATCATGAAACGCGCTCTCCCTCTGCATCCTTGTTTTGTGCCGACATGAAGGCCAAATATTTATCCATGGCAGTAATTGTTGGGAGGGGGGTTTCTGCTTGGCGCAGATGTTTTGGTGAACTCACCACAGTAAAGTTTCAGATACATGTATCTTGAAATGTTTCATGTGAGCTTACCCAGCCAGAGTTGCGAGTTCTTGTTTGTATGGAAACCGCATTCGTAATAGCAATCTCGTGGTCTACCATTAGATCACGGTGCAGGTGTTAAGTGGCATTCTTGCATATGCAACTGGGGCGATACCAAGATACAAGTGGTTGAGTAGTAGTCATTTGAGGTTGCTTGACCTTTAAGACATGTAAATGGCTGATGGTATTTGAAATTGACACAGGTCCAGCCGGCGGTTATGGAGTTTTGAGAATGCTGACCACTTGGATGTGGTTGAAGTGATCACTGTGCACATGTAATGCAAACAATGATGTAATGTTGCTTGTAGTGATATGCCCGAAATGTTAGCTCTTTTTGAGGGTTACGTGCATAGATGCAATCATAACTGGCATTTGGCTTGGAAAAGGAATACCCACCAGATATTCGCTTCGTTTTCAGGTAACACTACAATTATAGGCTCATATAATTGGTCCACATTGTCCACATTTTATAACATAACAGTCAAGAGATAATCCAGACCCCAACCGAAAAGCTTTGTTGATTTAGGATGGAGACTACCTCAGTCCACTTAATTCGCAGTTTATTGTCTCAAGTTTTGCACATAAAAGTACAAGTATACCTACATCCTGTCACAAATTGGTTCACGCCAAGGGAATGGTTTTGTGTACCAAAAGATTGATTTCCTAGCTAGTGTAGTTTTCAGAGTTAACTTCGAAATCGAGGTTAATGAAGATCTTTGCAGCCACTTCACTCAAACGTCACATTCCTTTTACATCTATTCCAAATTGTTTGATCTCATGTCCACTTCTGAACGTAGACGTCTTTCAAATCCTTCCATTACTGTTTGTCGATATAGGGAGCTCTCCCACTATTACTTAGGGATATCTAGAGTCTAGACCAATGTCTTCATTCTGATTTCCTTGTATTTCACGTTCCATTGCGTTCTGATAAACCAGCATAAGTTGTGCACTTCTTCTGACTAGAGCCTAACATATGTAAGATTTTATTGGGGTTTCTGGTTCTCTTTGTCCATATTTTCTTAAAGCCGGCTACGTTAGACATATTCCCGTTGTTCTGAATCAAGTTAAACTTCTTGACATCGTATCTCCTTATACCATGCTTCCTTGTTGATACAAGTCAAGAGTAAGCAGCTTAAGTTTAAATTGCTCCTAAAATGGGATGTGATTGATCAATGACAAATTCGATTAATCTCCAGTTAATTATATGGGACTACCAAGCAGGGACTAGACGCATGACATGGGTAACAGTGTTATCCACAGAACACAAAAACTTCAGGTTCCGCCGGAAAAAGATGATGGCCGCAGGCTGTGTCTCGGGAATGAGTAGACAGCTGCACATATACTGTGTAAGTGACCGTCACTAGCTAACAGAAGAAATTATTTGTTCGGCTGCCAATGACTTCAAACCGTGTTCGCTGTTTCTTAGTGGTTACTGCGTTGGATTGCTAGGTGAGCGGGCACAGGTTTGAGCCTCAAAACAACCAAACGTTTTTCGCGACATCACCTCCTCGCAAGCATAAGAAACCCGCAAGAGTATCATCTGTCATGAAAAGGCTTCCCAATCCGCCGTTTGAAGTCGGCATTGGTAGGCATTGATAGGTTCCTTCCATTCATGCGTGAAATATAACACGCACAACTTGAATAGTTGCGATAAGCTAAGCCATTGCTCTCTATTGGCTGTCGTTCCAAATATTAACTGAGGATTAGCTTAATGTCTCTCAAACAAGACGAGGAATCGCCAATAGCGAAGATGTGATTCGTGAAAGAAAGACAAAAAGAGAAAGCTGTCAGTGTTTTTATCTCAATTTTGGTTGACAGTTCTATCTTCCCAAGACGATGTAACAAGGATAGCAATTTCTTAAGAAATGCCTCTAAATTTCTCTGCACAATTATGCAGGAAACATGGTACCCACAATAGGCTAACCCCACTGTGAGTATAGAACAACATCTGTAGCTTCCATACAATCAATACTGGAGCACATAGCCGATCAATGTAAAATGCAGCTGTTCCTCGTGGTAATAGCCACAGCCGCCAAGTTCAAGAATAGAATAAAATTGAATCCCAAAAGTAAACATAAAAACTTTCAATCGAATCCATTGCAGATATTCGAAGAACAATCCGTTCGACGAAATAAACAGATCCCCCTTGCTTCGAAGACCCAACAGATGGTGGTGCTGATGTTGGGCATCCCGAAAAGAATTTGATCGCATGACGGAAACTCTGAAGACTCTTGTCCCAATCGAACTCGAAGGGCTTTGGCTTTCTCCCCGATATTTATTTTTCATTTATGTTTTAATTTTTCTCTCGCTCTCTACATGATTTGTAATTACTGCAACACACATGAAGGCATTGACCCTTTGATGGGAGCACACATCGCACACACGCTAGAGGAATACGGAATGCCCTAATGCATGCCCCACGGATACACATGGTGCCAGTCAGATACTTCTCTAGACTTGGCTTGGATTGGACTCTTTTGTTGTTGTCGGCTTGGTCTTGATCGTTTCTTATCCGAAAAAAAACCCGCATAAGGTGACCACCAATTCATTTTATTTTCCTTTTGCTTTCCATGGATCATGGCTAATTGTAGGGCAAAAGGGCAATTGAAATACACACACAAAAAAAAAGGAGTTCCCCCATGGCCATGGTTATAATGTGGAATTGCTTTCGGTTTATTGGGCTCCTATCGTGCAGACAGATCAAAGTTAATCTATCTTTTAAGGGATCAGGGTGGGCATACACCCTCCAACATAGACATTAAGATACTTTCCTCGGAGGAGCATAGGTATGACTCCAAGTTATAGGATTTATTTTTGGCTACAGGCCACGGAAGTTTAAAATTAAACATAAGACACAACCTGGACGTCATGTTAGTCGTCTGTCTATGAATCAGATGCGTTGATGTTTATTTATCTATGCGCAGTTCAATTAGCTTCCTTGTATGGATTTCCTTTATCTGTGCTGTTCCGATGCTTTTTTATCTTTTTTTTTTTTTTTTTAAATTTCGGTTAACGAATTCAAGTTCAAATAGTGGGCGTCTCTTGTGAAATTGATATCAACACATGGGTGCACGCGATTGACTTTGTTGTTTTATGTGTTTCTGGATCGAAATGGAAAGCCCTCATGTGTCATGATGTGGAAAAAAGTTTATGTTCGGTTGTGAGATGTATCTGAAGAATGCTCTCTGTATATAGATTTTATGAATATGTATGGATATAACATCAAGTTTTCATTGCAATGAAACCGAGTTTGTGCTTCTTTTCCTCACGGGTTCTGAACCATTAAAATCCTGGAGCAACTACGTATGCAACCAGCTGACTTGCATAACTTTTCCTTGATTCCAACACAATCAAATCTAGGCCCGTTAAAGCCTGCCGAACTTCTCCTCGAAGCTCAGCAACAAGGAGGATTGGTACAATGAAAACACGATAAAGTGGTATAGAAGCGGAACAAGAACAAAGCACAAGGAACCAGCATCTTTTAAGCTGAAATATGTGCTATAAACAGATGCGTTCAAATCACTCTTGTCAGGCTTTACAAAAACCGTGACATAGCGATAATGTCAGACAGTCAAGCAGTTATTACAAGACTTCAGGCCCATGTAATTCAGTCTAGACTTGTATGGGAATGCCTACATAGACTCAGCGAACTGGGCAGAAACAACAGAGTTACCCTCTTTTGGAGAGCCGGGCACGTCGGAATTGAGGGCAGACAGCGTAGCCAAAGTAGGGTCAGCTGAACTATTCTGTGGAAAAGGGGACCACACCCTAAAGAAAGATTTCAGGAAAGCGACCGGATCCTGAAATAACTTCCAAGGTCTGAGGCAAACTAAGAAACCCCTAGAGAATTACAACCAGTTAAGGTTCAAAGCATGCATCAGCTTAAGCAGGAATATCTTATGAATCCTAACAGGGTTGCTAACGGGGCATTGAAGACTAAAAAAAACACCTGTGCAAGAAGGCCTCTGCAGATTCTGCGAAGAAACTAGTGAGATTTCAGAAAATATCCTGGAGTCTTGTAAGACACTGACCCTTAAAAGAATGAAATATTTGGGCAAGTTCCATGTCGGATAAGGATATATCAATTATAGACCCACTTCTCATCCTCAGATTTCTTAGGGAAACCGGCCTATGGAAGCAAGTCTAGAGTGAAATATTCTGGCTGAAGCTAAAATAGAGTGTATAACTCCAGAGGAGTTATAACGTGAGTAGAACTCTGACGATATAACAAACCTCTCTAAGGTACCAGCAGAGGGTACAATAGACCAGTAGTGCTGCAGGGCAACGACCTCATATAATAATAGTCAAAGAGACTACCGTTTGTCTCTTAACGAGATCCCTAAATGGTGTAACGCCAAACTCTGTCATCCTCCAGGTCATTTCGATATTTCAGGGAACTTTGTGACCAACGAATTAGCCAGGTAAGGCACTCTAGGTACGTACAGTAGGAATCTTCCGTTTCTTTCGTTGAGCACCTGATCCAAACCGATGCTCTATCGAAAGCCAATGACATATACATATATGGGAATATCTTAAATATCAAAGTGCATAGTAAATATACAGTAGCTGGCCAAGTACACTTTCTTGTGGAACACCAGCCCTGATGTCTTGTATTTTGTTGTTGGAATTTTGTCCATGATCCAAGACTTAAGCCAACGTTTGTGCGACTTCTAAGGACACATTGCGCATTCTATTTATGTACGCTGTTGAAAGGTCTTTTCTAGATTTATCCCTGGATTGAAATTTATTTGTCGATTTTCTGGTACCGCGTTATTTAAGCGGGAAGTAGTTTTTCGGATTCTTTGGATAGCATAAGTTGAAGGCTTATTGGTCTGTATGATGAGACTAGAGTGAGGTCATTACCTGCGATGTTGATCATTGTTGGGTTGGAAGTCCGAACGCTATGACAGAGAATACTTGAGCATGTTTCCGTTGATTAGATTATACTCTGGTGCATTTTCAGGGTTGACAGACTTTAAGAAGGAAAATGGATAAAGTCAATCCACAGATATTTGCCGAAGATTCGAATGAATTTTCTCTAGAGTCTGAGATTTATATTATCTACTTGTGCAAATAAAATTACATATTTCTATTCGTTCTTCTGGTCGATGAATAAGTATCTTCTTCTTTAAATGGTCTCTAACTGAAAAATGTGTCACTATTTAGCATTTATACTCGTACATTATTGTCAATTTACGTTAATTACACATTCTGATGTATGAAAATGTTAAATTGAAGATATTTGCAAAAGATATCCAACAATGCAATTATTGCATGTCGACATTAATTCCTTTCGGAACACGCAAGGTTGTTTCATATTGAAAAATTATAACTATCACAATTTTCAAGGTTGAATTTGTTGTCAGTTAATTTTATAAGTTGACAGATCGAAATCAATTTTGCAAATGCTCAGTATGTGTGAATCTTTTCAATAATTATATGTAGATTCTTCCTCAAACGAGGGGTTAGTATTTTGTTAATACAATCGGACATGCACAGTTTGACACATTTTAGATCGCTTGTCAATTAGCATGAGGCTTTGCAACTACTAACAGTGTTACGAAAATTGAAACATTCTGACGCTAGGCTCATTTCATTGGTGACTTACTTCATAACCATTTGCATGGTCGCTACTCATTGAATGGCGAGTATACAAGTTTGAGATTTCAATATGTTCATTGAGTTTTTACTATACCCATTGTACGCTCTCCCTACTGCTGTTTCTTAATTCGTTACGCTACCATTTTTCAAAACTTTTGGCATTAATATTGGTGGCTGAGACGGCAGCAGCGTGATGAGGGACCAATCTAGTTAGGATGGTTTTAGTTTTCCTTCCGCCAAACTTTTGGTCATGGTCATTGAAGTCTGCATTTTTTTTTTTTATAATCCACTAGCACTAAAGGGGTTATGAATACCCTTATGATGCTATTCACACAGCGCTAGTGTTGGTGTAGTGATTTTGAAACTCAGGTATTATTTGGTTTCAGTCTTTTTGCTCCGAGGGTGGTGTCCAGAATTACTGAGGAAAATTATTGGTATTGTTGCCATTGCTTATGATTCACAGTATTTCTTTCGAACATCCCGATGTCATTAGTACAATTAACGATTTTAAGCCATATGACCACCCTACTGCCAGTGTTATGCCTATGCAGTGGAGTTGACGTCAGCTTTTTTCGCAGTTGATCGACTTTTTTTTTGACATCGGGATTCGAACCTGGAACCTTCAGCGTGACAAGCGATGATGCAAGCACTACACCATGGCCACCCCTATAGAAAAAGTCTTGAATTAAGTTCCACTATGATCGGAGGAAGCTTTCATAGAAGTTTTTGAAGGCGTCAGGATTCCATGCAATTCGGTACTCTGTTGTGATTTCTTCTTGCTACTCCGATACAAGCAGTTAAAATTATTCTGACACTGATTTTCCTATGTAAGTACATATATGCGTGACTTTTGTAGCAACTTCACTTGTCGACTCGCTTGTGTACTGCCTTGCGGAAGTTCCCAAAGGTTTTTACAGCTGAGATTTTTGCAATCGGAAGTTATGTATGTTTAACTCAAAAAACAGAAAAAAAAGCCGACCAAGATCAAGCTTTTCGCAACGATTCGTGTGAAACATTTTTACGCACAAATTGAAGAGATCTATAGTCGTTACTGCAGACTCCTTCGGAGGTTTGCAGATGTCTGTCG
Organism: Criorhina ranunculi; assembly: GCA_951813785.1. Taxonomy (NCBI): domain Eukaryota; kingdom Metazoa; phylum Arthropoda; class Insecta; order Diptera; family Syrphidae; genus Criorhina; species Criorhina ranunculi. Next base: position 25,958,664 of record OX638383.1, read on the forward strand.
AAATTCGAACCTTTGTTAGTCTGTCTAGCCGTAAGAAGAAGAGGTATATTCAAAGTTTATCGGTTGGTGCTGCGAAGAGCTAAAGATTCTTTGCTAGCAGTACAACGTAAGGCTCTGCTTAATATTCGATAATGAGAAGGCTAATGAACTGGAAAAGATAGACTCAGCATTCGAACCATACAATCGCAAGCAGATGGAGTGCCCTTAACAGTGTCAAAACGAACTTCCATCTCTAAAAAGTAATTTCTCCATTGTCTAAAGTCTGGGTCCCTGATCATAGGGGCACAGATATTAAAAAAAAGCTGAACTTGCTAGGCGCTGATCGACTCATGACAAATTTTTGGGGAGAGTAATTGCACACCACTCGCAGCTGTGCCGTTTCTTAATATCATTTTATCATTTCTTTTGTAAATGCTCCTGGGCCGTGCAAATGGCCATCCCTGCTCCATCTGAATACAATACGTCATGAGAGTCATGGTAACAAAACGGGTCAAGGGAACGCTAACTGAGCCTCGGACGAGTCGCTTGTGACAGACACTGCAGCTAACCAACCAGAGGTGTACCATTGATTGAGCTTTGGAGGGAATAATGGAACGTCCTTTAGTATCCAGAATAATCTGGAGTCGCTTGCTTTCAGATCTTCACCAGACATCTACATACTAAAACCGAATACTCTTCTCTAAGTAAGCCTACTCGTCGTAGGCAAGACCTATTCTTCTAAGTTCTTCTGTGGATTTTGGGAAAACCTTCCAAGAATTTGTCATTCACTTAAAGTGATTTTGAGAGTTAAATCCGACACCTGTCGGTAAGCACTTCCTAAACGATGGCTATATCAGTCGTATGATACCTCATGAAGGCTTCCTTTCTCGTCACCAATTACCCGTTGATTTTCAGTACTTCTCTTTAAAGACGACTGGTTTCAGTAACTTAAGTTTCCTGATGCAGTTGTGAGAGTCACATTTACTCCTACAGTAAATAGTATACAATTTTAAGCTCGTCATTCAATAATCACAAGTTTACCCAACTATGTGCATGCCACACGTAGATGAGCAATTATGCTTCCACTTTGATGTCGAGATCGTACGAGAGGAAGTATCCATTTATCCATCATTCAACTGATGCTGCATACGCGCATAACAATTAGAAATTCTAATGATAATGTACCGCCACAATCCACTTAAGGTTGTGGCATGTGGCAGTGATGCTAACCACTTAAATGCCACATGGATACTGATACAGATACAGATACAGCTAAAGATACTCTTGTAGATCAGTGTATCTTCTGTTTAAATAGCTCAAGTGGTTTTGACATGTTAAATTGATTTCAAGCATAAGTAAGTATGGGAACAGAACTATTTAGACATTCCTTCAACACAAAATTCAAATACATAAACAAACGTGTCGTCGCATACCTAATTGTCCGTCACGTTATATTCTAATTGCCATAACGGTACTTAAAATGACTTCCAAACTCAAATATTCATAAGCGAAATCAAATATTGGATCCATTGTGTTGTGACGTTGCATTCCTGTTTACACGCCTCTGGTTGCATAACAATGACATTCTGACAATCGTGTCTCATCTATTTTTTTTTTGGAGAGAAATTTATTTTATAACATTTTATTCAGCTACGGTCTCCCCGGTTAGAGTATCCAATAATCGACCTTCGAATGTGGGTGGGTGGTTTGTGTGGGCGCAGTCGTTACTTAATGCCACCCAGACGCTTACAACAATGTGACATCCATGACGTCGTCCCCCGCACACACAGACGAACACTAATTTATTTGATGTGTCAACTTGCATTTTAGTTTCCATCTTTGGAAGATGTAAATGCCTGGACCGCGACCGGAGCACACACAAGGGAAAAGGGAGATGAATTGGATGACGAGGGCGTCTAGAGTGCATCTTCATACTAAAGTGGCGGGGACATAAATAAACTCTGCTGGCTGTGATCTTGCGACGTAAAAATTAGTTTTATAGTGATATCGTGATGAGTGGCTGATGTAGCAGAATTGGAAACATTGTAATTCAATTTTTTTTTTTACTGAGGAAGACACCGATGTAGAAATGAAAAACGATTGTTTTGATGTGCGGAAGCAAATAAGGAATTTTGATGATGCGGTGTTGATGTGTAGATTAAACCACCTAGGGCGACCTAAGATTTGGAAGGACAAGTCCATTAGAAACGAGAACTAAATGTGTACAGTTTACGACTTTGGAAGTTGTTAAGTCTTTAATGGTTTGTTGTTCAAAGGCTGAAGGCGAATGCACACGTGCTTCTTGTTTGCCCTTATCGAAGAACATGATAGAAAATGCTGTTTTAGCATTGAAACAAGATGTATTCGATGTTGTCTTTGAGAATTAAATGGAGTGCCTATCTTGTTTGTTGGGCTCCTATGGAAGTCACTTTATAGACTAGTAACATCTTACGATATATGGAATTCCACTCCAAGTCTTAGGGAAAGCAATATACCTAGGGTGCACTCTTGATAGAAAACTGCTGGGATAACACCTCAGAAAGAAAACCGGGACCTTAACTAGCAATCATTCATTGGATGTGTATACAGCTATAGTCAGACTCATCCTGCCTAGTCTGGTAGGAAAGATCATAAAGAAACTTACCATGATCTACGGTCTAGCATGCAAAGGAATCACTGACACCATTATAAGTATACTCGCACTGATGCAAATAAACATGTTTCTTGAGGAAGCAATTCCTAAAAATTTCCTGCCTTAAAAAAAATCCAACTTCTGGAAAGCGGTCGAAATAGGCCACGACAAGATGACAAGTTAAGCAAAATTAGAAACTGATTCGGACTATCTCACATCATCTGCTGACTTCAGCCTTAGCATCAAAACAATCATTCTCTTAAGAGATGACTGGGCCAAGTCGAGTAAAATTTCGATTTTCACACGAGACAAAAACCGAAGAAGGAGTGAGCTCCGTGATCCACTCGCTACTCGACATTACACAGTCAATCAATTATCAAAAATTGCCAGTGCAACCCGAGAATTATGCATGTTCTACGAAAGCCGCAAAGCACTCACCGCGAATCACAACGTGAGTTCCGGAACACAATGGTATTCACAGGAACGAAATGGGGGATGAGCTAGCTAGAAAGGGATCAGATAGGACCTATCATTGGTCGATCAGTACTGCCCGCTCTAGCACTCGTTCAATCCAACATAGCACTGCACTCCCAAATACAACCTGACGAAAGATGGAGCACACTCTCATCATGCCGTGTCTCCAAAGAAGTCTGGACAAATAGCAGCAAAAAAAAATCACACTTAACGCTCTTCTTAGGGATTATCACCAACCACAACCTTGGAAGCATTCGTTGAAGTACAGACGATGTAATAACCATAACAATACAAAGTTCTTAGTTGTAAATAAGGGATCTTCCTTATGCTTCCCTTAACTATCCCCAAATCGTGATGTGAGTTTTAAATGAAAAAGTGGCTTTGGTTCAATTCTCATAAGTAGCACCCATCTTTCTGTTTCTGCTGAAGCTTGAGCTTGCACCAAGAAAGTGGATAGCGGTCCGTCTTTCGTTTCTCGAGGGGTTTATTGTACTTTGTGGCATCATCGGATCAGTTTAAGAAGGACTTTTGTTTTGCTGTGTCCATATGTGTATTTCAGATTTAAAAAATTCTTTGAGGGTTATAACTTAGTAATCGACCACAGTTTGGTAACCAGGCCGTCTCATTACCAGTTATACATATATGTCCCTCGACCCAAACTCGTTATGAAAATTTAATTTGTTCACTGTGAAAGATGTTGCTTTGATATTACTTCATGTGACCTCAATTGACAAATATAGGTAAAAGGTGAACTTCATCCTTATTAACATCCTTCTCTAACAGGCTTTATAGCCTGCTAAGTTTTTAAGTGATTGTATGGTGCTGAAGCCACAGGTAAAATGTTTAAACATTTATTTCTGCCTGTCTGTCATTGAAAAACACATTAACATCGCATAGTACTGCCTTCATTGCAGTTTTAACGGAGCGGACCTTCGCTTATGCTATGTATAATAAATACATGTACAGATATATACATCTCTTTACACGGTGGTGTCGCAGACAACTAGAACTCGAACTTAAGCCAGCTTGCATTGCTGTGCTCACTACGCAAAGATCCTAAATCATAAAGTCTCAAAGAGTCAGAAAAATGCCAGCGACCACTTTAGTATCCATCTTGGAAGGATCAGAAGGCTATGGATTGAGGTTCTACAATGTTTTGTCAAGTCTAGGTAGGGTGTTGCGTGTTCTGTAGTAACCGAATGCCAGGTCCAAATCGATTTTCAGCTTTCTGTTTGGCTGTATGAAGAGGTCTAAACAAATCAAGTTGAGGATAGTCCCAAGTCCCATCGTTTTCACTGCACCAATGCATGCCAGCTTCTGTTCCTTTGTTATGGCTCTAATGTTGAAAGCTTTGCATATCGTTTATAAAGAAGAGACGAAGGAGATACAAATGCACGTTGGTGTCACATGCTTGCAGATTGTAGTGATGAGAAAACCCAGAGCTGTATAAATTATTCCACATTTGAAGGGTACATCGATTTGAGATGTGCTTTGCAATATCTTTGACTTTTGTATTGGTACTTGGACCTCTTAAAGGGGTTCCCCAACATATGGCGTGTTGTGGTGTTCCACCTTGGACTGGGGGTTCACTATTAGCTTACTCATACAAAAATGTCGTCTAGCAAGTCTTAAACCCAAACCCAAATGACACAAAATGTCAAAGTTTGTGCATTTTTTATAAAGTTTTGACATCAGATAATTTATGCATTCATATCTACTTACAAGACATCTGCCCACGTCGATGAATCAAATCAAATCAGATAATTACCTGAAAAGAAAAAAAAAAACAATTTTGATTATTCCTCCGTCTCGCGTCAACTCATATTTTGTTAAACAAATTATCATACTCGTACATTGTTTATGATATTTCCACATTTGAGTGTTAAAAAAATGTCTACCCCCACAAGTGGTAATTTATTAATTTATTTTTTGTTTTTTCTTTGAATGAAAAATGCAAATGTTTCCATATACGTCGCCTTTTGTCGGTCGTTCGGAATGTTCATGCAAATGACCCATCAAAACAAGATGACAACTAAGTATACTAATAACTCGAGGATTTATAAATCCAAAAAGATATAATTTCTGAACCAAAAAAAAACTGGATGATCAACAATTAGAGAGTCGGTATCTCACAATATTCTTGTTTGGTTCGCGCAAAGTGTCAAATGTTATTCTTCACAGTGGCGCCACTTTCGGACATAAGTACATATATATGAATGTTCCATTCAGGGTTTGCATAATTGCAGACAATACGAATTCCACAGCTGGATAAGAGGGGGATCAGGGCGCCCCAAATGTTCTGTTGAATATTAATGAGATTCCAATAATTTTTGCTGTTGCAAAATTTACATTTTTTTAGAAGTACCCTACCCTAACTCCTCGCGGATTTATTCATTCTTTCGTTTGCAATGTTGTGTTCCTTAATTTATGCATTTTAATGCACAATGGACGTAAGAAAATAAAAAATAAAAAAAAAACCGGTCAAGGACAGATTATATTGACATATTTTTGTTTATTGTTTGCAAAATAAATATTCGCAGTGGAAATACATACAAATTTGTTGATGATTCCATTAAGGCTGATAGATTGTTTCCTTGTTTTTAAAAATAAATTATTCAAACTCATTATTTAAAATTAAAACCAATATTCAAAGACGAGAACCATTTAGCTTTACCAACTATGCCCTAGATGGCGATGTACGTCATAATAAATATGGTATTCAACAAATAAGGCTTCTTAATTTGAAAACCTTGTAACAGATCTACCTGCATTGCGTTGATCGTACTTATTTAGTTAGAGGCGTTAAAAACTCAGCTTCATGAACCTTTTTAAGACTCTTTAAGATGGAGCGCCAATGAGGATTTTGAGTGTTTTCGAATCCAATGAGTTGAATCGAATTGTTGTCTACTCTTTTGCACAGTGCCAACTAGTCTGGGTGTAAAGACCGGGCCGGATGGCTGTGTTTACTCATCATTACAACCCACAAGTTTTTAAAGCAAACGTGCAGCTGTACCTCTTTCGTCTCTCCTCTAATTTCCCTAATGCCCGTGCTTAAGTTTAAGGGTAGTCATATCCCCTTTAGCGCGCTAATAATAATAATAAAAAAATAAAAAAAACTCGATGACGAGGAACTTACTATCATAGACAATAAAACCGTTCCCTTCATTCAAGGCCACGGGTCTACACGGGTCTAAAAAATGTGACACTTCATGGCTTAAACAATTCTTAAGCTACATTCAGACATAAAAGCTTCTCTCCTTCCTTCTTCAGGCCCTTGAGAAACTACTAGACATCGATGGCGTCCACCCAATTATGCTACACGGGTCTAAAAAATGTAACACTTCATGGCTTAAACAAACCTTAAGCTATATTCAGACACATAAGCTTCTCTCCTTCCTTGTTCAGGCCCTTGAGAAACTACTAGACATTAATGCAATAGCTTAGATCGGAGAGCTAGCTGAAGAAAGTGGTTGGACAAATGCTACAATCGTAACAAGAACGGGATGCTGTAGGTTAGATTGAGTTATTGGTAGCCACTATACACCAGCACACTTGGCGGTCTATTGTGATTCTATGATCTCGCTGAGAATTATCTAACCTACTTTTCGAACCGCTTGGAGCTTTCAATGAAGCCTTAGAGGCAATTTCCCAGACCGCAGTGGGTGTTGAAGAAGAATGCTCCCAAATGGAGCTTCATTTTAAGAAAATGTTCGGAATGCATGCATAGGAGTTGTAGAATACCACACTCCTTCTATTCGCCTTTAAAATTCCTACAAAACCCATTTAAGCAGAGACCTAGCCTAGTTGATGTGCAGTCTGCTTAGCGAGATCAAACTTTTACAACATTTCAAATCCTATGGTACCATTGGATCTACTGATTTCATCCAGCTTAACCAGAAGTTTGTATGTGAATAGGGACATATCTACCTTTTGTCCCATTTTTGGTAAAATCAGCATTGTAGGGCCACGCTTCAGCCTTACAGTTCCCTAGTATATATCTGCCTAGTTGGTCTGCCACCTAGTATAAGTGAATATTGAACCGCCGTGCTTCGTTAAGAAATGAGCGGTGGCCTTAATCTCTTTTGGAAATTAATGAGACTCATTCCAAGAGTTTGCATCTGGGAATACGCTTAAGTGGTTAAGAAGTAGGCATGCTTAGGGAACTCCATAAAAGGGGTCTTGAAAGAACCAAGACCTTTAAAATGGAGATAACACAAGAAACGATGTGGGAAAATATTGTATTGGTATAAGTTGTTGGTTGACAGTCACAAGACAGTTTAAAAATCTTGTCACAGAATACCTCAAGGTCCATTTTTCTTTTACATCTATTAGCATCTAACTTTCAAGTGTTTTACGCTGATATGGGTCATTAAAGCCCAAAGTACCCTACGGTCGAACTTTTAACATATCTTTACTAATGAATCTGAGAACTTCTCATTTGTCACACTCAAATAAACTTCAATCCGAGGGAACACAATCTATGCAATGAAATAATGTAAACACGTTAACATGTCTATAAGAAAAAAATAATTTGAATTCCAAAAGTACTTGTATGCTAATTTACTTTTGAATGATGTGTGCATTGTACAACATTTTTGGTTCAATGGTAATGACCATTGTACATGGAATCTGTGTTTTTTTTTTTTGTATCCTCTATCTCATTGAATATGCGAGTATGTAGAATTTTTAACGAGTGAATAAATAACTTCAAGAGTCTCTAAAAGATAAATAGCGTTGTTTTGGTTTTGTGCTTACATACATTCTTTTCTTGAAATTTACAATTTTAATTAAAATTAACAAACAAATATAAAGTTGTTGAATTGATTGTTGAAGTAAATGCCACAAGTGACGGAAGCAACTGAAGCTTGTAAATAAAATTAAAACCGCAAACCAAGTGAAGTTGAATCATCATTACAACAGGAGATCAAGCTTCTGTGGCCTATTTCACCAACTTACAAATTTGTATTTACAAGCATTTTTTAACAAAATTTGCGATATTTTGTTCTAAAAACTAACATATTTTGTTAAAAAATGCTTGTAAATACAAATTTGTAAGTTGGTGAAATAGGCCACAGGATCTGTCTTGCACCTCGTAAAAGGTACCTAGCTATATTTTTCTTTTTCTTTAAGAGAGGCGAAGAATGCATTATACACCATAAGATTGTTGCTACGCTCTCCTGATGTGTCAGACTCCTAATGACTAAACTCGCCTTCTATACGTATAGTATCTTCGGTAACACCCTGTTGTCTGTTTTCATTAATTCAGGGAGGGGGATCTTCATTATACCCAATAGGGTACCGATTTGATTTTTTCCATATTCTTATGGCGATGTGTTTTCGTCTTCCTCTCTATTTTTGCATTACAGTACTGACTTGGTTCCATCTGTCGTTGCTCGAGATCATCATTCCCACGATATTTTCTGGAGTGATGTTGTCTGTCTCTGATTCCAACCTTAGATCTTCCTGGTGCCCATCAGCTACAGGAGAAAAAAGTGTGGTTTGTGTCATTTACTGTAGAGCCGCCGTAACAGCAAGGCGGGTTCTCAACTTTTCTCATCCTTTGGAGGTACGCAATAACGTTTCCATTTTCGGTTATGTGATGTTATAGTTAACTTTGTCATGTTTCCGTTGCGTCCATTCAGCAACGTCTCTGATCAATCTCGTCCTCCACCTTCCTCTAGTTTCAAAACTCCATCGCCCTTGCCACTGCTGGTCGGTGAGCCCTTCCATCTCTGTCGTCGCCGTTCTCACTCCTAGACTAATCTCCCTTGGCCACTAGGAGATCAAGGGGACTCACTTCTGCGACCACGAAGACAACTGGTTCCAACAACAAACGCTAAGAATTCGAAAGGGGTCCACGTCTCTGTTTCCTGAACATTCCTTGCTTGAGTACATCGGCCCAGGTCACCCAGCTATGCAGGCGAATGGCACGGTTAATTGACATAAGAAGTATTTGCCTGTCAAGTTTGCCATGACTCTGCTGAGTAATGTGGTTACCTTTGCAGCTCGCTCCAATGAGGACTTTATCGGCTGCCAGAATGTAAGTTTTGAGTTAAAGGTCATATCCAGGTACCTCAGTCCACCTCTGAGCTTACATGAAACTCCACAGCCACCGGAATCTGTCTGTTAATGAGTAGGACAGTAGGAAGACTATCTCTATCTTCTCAGCCGACAGGCTAAAGTCATGGTCTTCCATCCAGGTAAAGTCATTATTTACATGCATGTACCAAGAGGCTTGTCTACATTTCTTCCATCCGGTTAAATAAGCTAATATGTAACAGCCTGGCGAGTTCATCAACCCTACGGTTCTTCACAATATCTCTTATGCAATAGCACCATCCAATTAAAAGTAGAAGCTAATTTTAAAAAAAAACGAAGACTCCAAAGAAACATTTCGCTTTAGTCAAGACAAGGATTCTTTGATTGTCACATGGAAAGCGAAGCTACGTGCTAGTATTTAGCTTGTCCATGGTAAGCCTAATCATTGATTTTGAAACCGTCCGCAACTCAAGCAAACGTATTATCTACAGTGCGTTTAAATTTCCGCATGCGACAACACAATCATTGACCTATTTCTCATTTAAGTCTAACATTGACAACGCAAGCATAAAGACTCCATTTCTTCCTTCGAAAACAATGGTTTGACTCATTTCAATTCCATGTAGAGGCTAACTTAAGTTTCTTAGAATGCATGTCGATTGATAGGTCATCGACTTAACAGCTATTTACTCCATGAGGGTTTGTTATGCGATAGTTTTGCTGATATACGGTACTATCTGAACGTATCCGGATGACCTACAAACACCCACGTGTGAGGACTAGAGGCTAAATAAAAGCAACACACTCAGCCTTTCGAAGCTTTCCACCTTTCGTATAAAAAACGGTTTGCTTGAGAAATTGTTATTACTGCATAAGTTTTAGCAACATTCCTGGTCGTATAATGTATAGTAAGCTCAGTGGTTAAAACATTGAACTGCCGAGCAAGCTGGCTTAACCTTGAGTCCCGGTAAACACACACTTTTCCGGCACCACCGTGGAAAGAAAAACAAACAGGCATCGATTTTGTTATAAATCATTCGCAATCAAGGGGTTATAAATACCCTTGCACACACTGTGAGTGTTTGTGCTGTTTTTGAAACTCTGGTGGTATTAGATTTCAGACTTTACTCCGAGGGTGGATGCCATATGACCACCCTACTGTTATACCTACGCTAGAAGTATTCATATACAGTAGAGGATTTGGTTGTGGACTTTTTTCTCCTATCTAGGTTTGGTTAAGTTGAAGTAACTGTCAGGTAAAGCCAAAACACTTAGAACAATGCTTGGTCCAATGTGATATCATACGGATGTTGGATGATATGCTGATATGCAGTCTGTTTAAGGAAATCAAATTCTTGGAGCGTTTCAGCCTAGTTCGTCAGCACCCTACAAAAGTGAATACTAAACAGCTCCGCGATCTCTGCGACAGACTTGAGCTACTATTACTGCAAGGATTTGATTGCTACTTGACTGTCCGAAAAGATGTGGATATATGTTTATGGACGATATCACGATTCACATCTTTAGCCAAAACAAGACTTCTTCAATCGCCCTTATTTCCGCCTGGAATACGCTTCAATGATTTAAAAGACGGAAAGAGAGGCTAAAATTGAATCAATCAGGGAAAAGAGGTCCGCCTACCTTGTCATTAAGTTTTGATCCGTCGGTATAGAAGTGAATTCAGAATGACATAGAAGGGATGGTAACGTGGAAGTTTTTGTTAAAATTTAGCTTGAGTCTGGTGAAGTCTGTGTTTTCTCGAGAGATTTTGAAATTATTCAGAATGAAAACGTAGCCAAACTCTTTACTGAATCACTGTAAGATTGTTTTAAGGCGAACAGCTGCATTAACCGCCGTTTGCCTGCCGAGTGTGTTGAGGGGTATCAGGTCAAACAGAATGTTCAGTGCTACAGAGGGTATAAATCGATGGAACTTGCTTGAATTATCTCTGTTCATTGCTTTATCTAAGTTCACCAGACAACCAGTCATATGGGTCTTATAACCGAGTTTAGTGAGTTATTCGGGTGTGAACCCCATTTGCTCCCGATAACGTTTTTGCAAGAGAAAAGTCCTATTATAGCTTCCTAACTCTTTTTTAATGCTGGATTTCCAGCTTAATGGAATCCCAATGCATGGAACTTTTATAAAGTGTACCAGTTCAGTACTCTTCTTCCGTCTAACGGTATATAAATCATATTTCAAAGGGGAGGTTTCATTTTTTCAGCACATTCATGTCATGCCTCCTTTACCTAGTGCGCAGAAACACTACATTAAAAGTTCTAACAGTCGGACTTAGAACCACCTACGAGTACCTTGCTAAGGTTTAGGAAAATTCCAGATGTCAGATGAAACATTTAATTTTAAAGATCACATATGCCAGATAGAGCCTTTGAAGAACGATTGGATCTAGTCTTTCTTTTTATGCGAGCAAATAATGACAACCATTAGCTTGTATAAGTAGAAGACTGTTGTAGAACTTGTGTATACCAGATTGACTTAGGAACAACAACAAATTGCAGAACGAAATTTGAAATATAATCATTCCGACGCTGACCTCAGAGGCCTTTCAAATTATTTTCAGCAACTAAGTAGATCGTCCATAGTGATAAAGTGCGAAGAGGAAACTCAGATGAAGGCGCACAATAAACAACCAAACATGTATATATCAATATTTTCAACAATTACGTGTGCTTTACAATTTCGACAACACCTGCCACCCATGCAACATGCAACATAAAAATTCATCGGCGATTTTATAAATTGAAATCCTCACGATCATGTGCTCGTGTACTTGAGCGCGCTGTGCTGACACACGCTCACTCGTGCCACCAACTTATTTATGTTTTATTAATTTTTCTTAAAAGTTTCTACGGTTTTTATTTTGCTTTTGCATTTTCTGGCAAATAACCAAAAGAGACTTTCTATTTTTTTTCCACGGACGCCGTACTGCAACAAGAAGTACATACAAGAGGTCTTGGCGATCGCGATCGTATTTATCTGATTTGTATTCAACTGAAGTTGCAGAATTAATATCGTTCTACATGCACAGACATATGTTCTTTTGTACTTCTCGATTTGTTGTTGTTACGAAACGTTTTGTTTGCAATTTTTTTTTTCAATTCACAAACGCAATTTTCCACTTAACACGGAAATTATGCAGTTCGACCTAAATTCCTTCGAGTCTGTCTGCCAGCGTACAACGCATACTTCGTACAATAATTAGTCATCGATGGTATAAATGTATGTGTGCAGCATACTTGGTATCCCCAATTGACTTACAATTACAATTGACAATATACCCAACGGAACTCGCCCGCTGAGCTTGTTTGATGAAGAAAATTGCACGCTAATGTGAGCAAACTTGACATTTTAATTAAATTTATTTTTTTTTTTGCGTTTTCTTTTTCGCCAAGAGCAGGATATTTCCAATCTGTATAGAGCCAATCTGCAATCCATCGGATATTTTTACTAGTGTTCGGCGTAAACAGTATGCGCACACAGCCTTGTGCTTGTTCTTTATGCTTGAGGTAGGTATTTTATACATGTTTTGCAGTGGTTTTTGTTATTTTTTTTTTTTGCATTTTGAGCAATTTGCATTGCGTGTGGTCGTTGAATCTAAATAATGAGCGGAAAAGATGCAACTCTTAACTTTTGTTCTTAAATTATAAAAAAAAAAGTTCGACGTGCTGTGAAATATCATGGTGAGATTTATAGGGAAACGATGTCAGTCTGTGTTGCTACTTTGTAACAACATCCGAAGTAATTGTGCGAACAAATTTATTTTATGTAACTTTGCAATGAAATTATATTTTAAAACGTCAGAAACGCTTCAGAAATGCAGGAAAATAAAAATCGGCCATATAAGCTTGCTACAAAGAAATGCCTAAAGGTCGAGCGTAACAGACCCACCTGATGGACTGGTCCCCTGTCGTAAATCAGTGATTGGTCAGTAAAGACCGAAAAAAGTATCTAATCAGCTCGGAAACTTGTTAAGCAACCCCAAATGTCTGTCACCAAAAACAGTCTTACTCTTCGTGTTGCACGTAAACTAGCCATTTCGAAGCTCCGTTTTAATGCTGCGCTTCTCGGTTTCTTCTTCTTTCGAGTCGGAGGGTGACCTACCGATCCTCGCTATCGCCCACTAGATTTTCGTGACCACCTTAAGATAGTCTGATGAATTTCCTTGAGGAGTTTTCTCCAGCAAGGCCTCGATCTCTATAACCTTCTTTTGGACGGCCTGCTTGTCCTCCTCGAAGGTGAATGCGAAATCGACTGCTTCGTAGGATTTTCCTCTTTGCGGAAGTCTTCAACAAATGTCAACGCATTTGGTGTGCAAAGTTTCGCACGTTTTGGTCGAACTTGTTGCTTTTTCCAGTAAGAGTGTTGAGACAGAAAAACAGGACCATTGTACTATCAACAGGTAGACCCCTTTTATTAAGTTTTCTTCGAATTCTGTCGTCTAAAATGAATATAGCCAAGGTAATCACACCGGAAGTTTACTGCAATGTAGTCGCTCTCCTAACAAGCGGTATCAGTTAAGTTGAGGTACTTGGGAATGCAAAGTGGCCCATTGTAATGTCAATATGTTGTCTGCAGTCATCCTACATCCTGGAGAGTCATGCCACCTTCACTTAAGTTTGCTAGAAAACCCAACTTCAAGGGAAGCCCAAACCGAAGAATTGGACAAAGGTGTGCGTCAAGGCCTTAGAACTTCTCCCTTTGAACCTTTCTTATCTGAGATCCCGTTTTCATTCATAACCTTATTGGGTTTTGAGACAAAACTTAACCAATTCAGTCTTTTAATAAATTTCAGACTAGTCCTACATTTATAAATCATTTTGGATCTTCGATCAATGCCATACGCGAAGCCTGTCTGTCGCTACAGTTGCAGATAACACGTCCTCGCTACTTGTTTTTCTTTTCACATAGACTCTAGATCTAGAACTAAAAATGCAGCTAGAGGCTGGCGAAAATTGATGTCAGTTGACATATATATCCATAAGATGGAAACAAGAACTAGATTGAAACAGAATGATCGATACGAAACTCGAGAAAGCCCAGGCTGCTATACATTCAACGTATAGGTAAATTATCTTTTCGACAATATGGCCTACGTAAGTCAGTTTTGTTACTCGAAAGACTGCTTTGATTCCGACTTAAATCTCTTAAACAACGCTTTATAAGTTCGCATAAAACATTAGTTTCTGTGCTAGCTTTTATTTTCGAACCCACGGTATAGAGTTACCGCTTTAGTTTGACCTTATTTTGTCGGTTATCCGTGTCGCAGAAGCAGGTCCGAGGTATGCAATTTCATCATAATCAATCGCAATTCTAGCTAAGTATTTTGCCACTTTAATCCCTCAAAAATTATCTTGAATTGTTTTGCAACTATTTGTACAGCTGGTGTACTCTACACGGTAGCCGTATTGATGTTGTTCAACTTATACATACATAGTTGTTTGCAGTTTATTTTGCTCTTAAAATATTTCCAATTGTATACAACATGCAGAGTGGGAGTGCAGAATACAATCCCAGTCTGTCCAAGGGTCTTCCATCCCTCAGGGAACGCTCTTTTTAGACATCACATGTGTCTTCAATTTTCTTCCACTTGGTGATCCATCCGTAAATGTACCTTAACTTTTACTTATTTTGTTTAATACGAAATAAGCTTATAACTTTGTCTTCCTTAAGCCCTTCCTGGAACGTCAGCTTCCTCTCTATTTGCACCCTTTTCTCATCATTGCTCACATAATATAGCTCCATCTGCACCTATCTCACTTATAAATTGTGATAGAAGATGATGTGCTATTTGGCAGTGATTGAGGTTAAGTCTAATGTTTACCATGGATGCCCTTGCATCTGCTGAATTTTTAAACTCGAATCATAAGGCACCTCCCCAAGTTAGTATCATTAACCTGAGTTTATAGCTGAGTCTATCTACCTCGCCTTCGGTGCTTTCTATTCGTCACCTTTTCGACATCGAAAGGCTCGGTGATGTCACGACTTGTCAAACATAACTTTTTATGGCTTCTTCATTGCTTTTCAGGTTATATGCCAAAATATCTACACTACTGCGATGAAAGCGGTTAAGGTTTTGTGGTATTTTTCCAATTCTCTAAATATTTCTGAGGGTCTCAGGATCATTTTGTCAGCCATATGCCAGATGGTTCATTATGGTTTTTTGAAAAGATTTCACCACAACAATTTATAATCCCACGGGATGCAATATAAAATTATAATTATATTCCGCATTGTGCATTGGAAAAGGAAAAGCCACAGAAACCAAAATTAATTTTACCACTACAGTCATGAGAATCCTACATATGTATCTAGCAAGTTCACCCTAAAGCCACAACATCAATGTGTGGTACGAGTTCAATTAAATCCATCAACATTAGACGCAACCAACAAAACAATTTACACATCCAATCCATGCGCCTAGATACAAATTATGCTATCAATACAATTTAAGATCTCCCTACACATACATATAAATTAAAGAGCAGAGCCTCTGCGGGACGACCAACGACCGAAGACGTCGTCGGTTGTGCGGAAAAAAACCAGGAAAATCCTCCATCCAATCGAATCCCAATTGATTGCGATAAAATAAAATGCGCCGTCATAAAAATAGAAGCCATCCATTGTAGGGTGGCGGTGATGGTGGCCAGGCCTCCCGACAAAGAAGTACCGCTTTATAAAAGATCGATTTTACTATCTAGGCGTTTGGGATGCCAGAGACAATAGGATTATTTGTCTCAAATAGATTTAAATTGACGCCGCACTGCGCTTGAAGAAGGAAAAGGAAGCACTTTTACATTTGAGTAGGTTCTGGTAATAGGACCGATTGGACTGGCGAACACTGAGAGAAAGGTATTTGGGAAAAAATTCTATTTAATCCACTTGGGTGTTTGGCCCGAGGCATGTGTGTGGGGTTGGGGTGTTGGTAGATGAGAAGCAGTGATTTATGGATTGAGCTGGCGAAATTTCATTACAAAAGGAACACTGTGATTTGGGGAAAATCATCATCATCAGTGACGGGGCAGCTTTTACCAGCTTTTATTGGTATTATTCCTTAAAAAGGGTCTTCTTTGGTTATTACTTGAAAGTAGTTTGAGAAGAATCTTATAAAATCCTCAAAAAATATGGCAGCCCAAACAAGGAGCGGACTTAGTTATTATTAAACTCTAGATACTTGTGAAGAACAAGTGGAAGGTCGGTGCATCTTTAACTCCAAGCTTTTCCATAGCCTTTTAAATGTATTCAAAATATTCAATCTCAAGTAGTCGCTAAGTTCTTCGGGTTCTAGAATACAAAATCCAATTAAATTATAAGAGAAGCCCAAATGAGGCTTTCTCAAGACAGCATCTTGTAATAGTTTATTTTTTTGTGAACATTACCGCACGCAAATCTCATCACTCTCCACAAGTTTGCCATATAAACAAGGTAGTAACAAGAGGTTGACGGACGATGAGACTGTGGAGTACTACGTCTTGAACTATTCGGCTTACGCCCGTAATCGGATGCATATTTTCAGTGCCGATTTGGTGAATGAGTGAAATGAATGTTAGCTGGTATTTAGAACTATACGCCCTCGCAACAGAAAAGAAAAAGGTCTTATTTCGTTATCAGCGAAAACATGTCTTACTCTGCTTCAACTTTGGAATACTTAGGCATTCTAAGGTTCTTTTAGAAACCTAATAGTCTTTAAAATGGTCAAAGATAACTCAAGTTTTATGATGGCATAGTCCATTCTGGATAATGTCCACCAGGGCTCAGGTGGTTAGTAAGTTGGATTGATTAACCAAAAATTCGTTTCACAACACAACTTCGCGGAGAACGTGTAAAAGCCATTTCAGCCTTCACCCATAAAAGTATTATCCATACTGTGACCACATCGAAAGCGAAAAATATTTGAAACTTCTACATATCCTTTAAAGAAATACATTTCTATATACACTCGTACGCATAAACTAGGCTTTTTTCGATGAAGCTCTTTAACATATTCCGGGCGTTACGTTCGAGCCCGAAAGAAGCCCTTAACATGCTCCTCCATATCATGCCCCTGGACTTTCACATCCATTACATCGTCTCGTGAAGTGCTATCAGACTCAAAGAATCTGGGTTCTGGTCCCCGAAACCCTATGATCACAGTAAAGCTCTTGATTTGCTGCCCAGGGACCTGGCCTCGATCATAACTGACTACAAGATCCCTAAACTCAAATTCAATTATAATATTCAAGTCTTCTTACCGGATAGAACGGAATGGAACAATAACCCACCCCTATCGAAGAATCAAGTATCGGTCTTCACTGACGGGTCCAAGATGGAGTGTGACATTGGAGCAGGTGTCTTCCCAGCGGAACTGAACGTATCCAAATCGTTCATCCTTCTAGACTCCTTGAGTGCTTTCCAGGCGGAGGTACTAGCGAATAGAGAGGCCTGCAAGATACTTAGCCTTAGCCCTACTACCATAAACAACATAGGAATCTTTATTGACAGCCAGACTGCCATCAAAGCGCTGCACTCTCTTATTTCGTCCTCCAAATTAGTGGCACAGTGCAAGAAAACTCTTATGCAGGCTAACGGTCGGTTCAATATCAATCTCCTCTGGGTTCCCGGCCATAGTAACGAAGAGGGGTATGAGAGAGCCGACGCGTTAGGCAAATGTGGTTCTACCCTTGATGCCTCCCTTGCGAAGTCAGTATGCTCCCCGATGGGACTCATTAAGGGCAAAATATTCCAACATTTTCTTCCTATTGCCTATTGGCAGGCTCGCCAGTTTCAACCACTTCTACCTACCTACCTCTTTATTGCCAACTCAAGGTGGAAAAGTCTAGAAACCTGTGCCATATTCAGGCAGATATGACCCGCCTACAATAAAAACAGTATGAAGGACTTAACCCGTGCCAATACAGCATGTTTCACAGCAATTTGCATGGGCCACTGGCCAATTGGTCTACACGCTGCCAAGTTAGGCATTCCGTTCAACCCCCACTGCCGTATTTGCGACAAATCACATGAAAAGGAAACCCTATCTTGAAATTGGTAGGTATCAGTTTGGCATTCCATAGTTGCTTCCGGAATTAAAGTGTCCATTCCTACAATTACATTCATAGAATTATCCATCTGGAAGGCTTGGTTAAGGAGGTGGAGATACACAAGCTCCTAACTACGGAATAATTTCTTTTAAATTTAAAAACTTCAACACTAAAGCCATCTTAGTCAGAAATTTTTGATTACGAATGCTTTGAACTCCGTCAGAATTAGCTTTGACAGTAAGGATGAAACTTTCTTTGTTGGGTAAACGAATTCCGCACAGCTTTGAGTGCTTTTATTACTCGGTAGGTCCAATCATGAGTTCAATTTAAAACGTAACGACTAACAATTTAACAGTGTCGTCCCCGACCTTGTCTTCTACATCAAAAATAGCTCTCCTGTCTAGATTCATAACATCATTAAAATCAAGACCGTCAGAGCTCAACGTACAAGTGGATTCTGGACCCTGTATCTGTTTAATTGTTTCCGTTCTGTCTTTATCTCTTAAAACTTCTGTTAGAGTATCTACCACAATCTTGGCTTGAACTATTTAGTCTTACAAAGTCTTCAATCGGAAGCTTCCCATCAAAGACAGCTATTGTTTAAAGTGTCGTTTATACATATGTTTCTGTTTTTTCATCGATCGCATGGAAACTCAGACCAAACCCTTATTCATTCTAGCTTAAGTGAGTGAGAGAGCATCACTAACCCAACCAGTTTGCATGTCTCATTCTCAATCTTAACATTCTTGTCTTTTGAGGAGACTCATTTAAATGGCCAATATGAACAAACTCACTTCAAATACTTCTGGCGTTACAACATTTTTGTCGTATGGAATTTGCTTCCTGATGTCGTTGACAGCTGTCATTTGTTTAATGTCTGCGCTGCCCTGCCCATTTTAAATTCCATAAAACACCATTAATCGGTTAATGGATCCAAAAATACTCTAGTTACCCGAAGAGGTAAATATGTATGTGCGCATTGCTCTGCCTAGTGACATCATGCACTATAAAGTCGCGCACACCTCAACTCGGTTGTATGTAGTACATCGACGACGAAATTATTTTTCTAGCGAAATTCTGACTGAAAGTACGTCTGCATTTAGCCGACCAGAGCGTATCTTTTAGTCGCCGATGCTAGGTACGAATACGTGCACCGTATGCGAATTCGTATTTAGACGTACTTCATGCTCGTGGAGTTTATTGACACCCGCACGCTAGAACACTGCGTGAAAGTAAAACTGTTTGCCTCTCTCTCTCTAGGCGAATAAATCAACTTCAAGCAAAAAACTGTGTGAAGATTTGCTTCACGATTAGCCTGAGTTGATAAACTACTCTTTAGTTGTATTCGTACTAATATACATGGATCGCATAGTGTCTGCTCTTATGTTACTTGGTGGTTGTGCAATGTCCGAAGTCCTCTCGGGCCTTCGTGTACTCCTTGTGGTTCCGTCGGTACATGCATGAAACTAATTAAAGGTAAAATAAAATTCCATCACGCATGCGGTCGCGGTCGGTCGTACGCTACATGGTACAGAATTCAATTTATTTTTATTGCAGGTTTTTTTTTTTTTTCTTCTTTGTGTCTTGCCTCGTTTCTGTTATTTATTATGTTTTTGTCCACTGTCTTTACAACTATGCGGTTTGATGACATTTTCTTTTGAATAGAAAAGACATTTGTACCTGTTGTGCTTATTTACCTGCAAAAAGGTAGACAAAGGCATAGCCGATGGTCAATTTGTAAACGGATCAGCAAGTTGTTTTGATTATATGGTCACACTTACTCTGGAAAGCTTCCCAGATGCAACGATAAGGGGATGCAGTTGTTGCATGGTATGCATTCAATTTTTAAATTTGGATCCGTAGTAAATAATATAATTGGAAAAATGAAAAAATAAAATCTTGTCGCACCCAACACCCAACTTATTGGGGTTAACTTCAAGTTGAAGTCGGCCATTCCATTTTAAAAATCCTTTTTTATAATTCAAATAAAATAAGAGAGAGTTGTGGAGTCACACATGAAATAATATAATAAATTGTGTGGATTACCCATTGTTTACGTGATAATCGAGGATTAAAAAAAAAATTGTTTGTACCAAGTTGCCGCCATGAGTAAGCTGCTGAGAAAGGCGCAACTTATTGAGTCTTTACTGGGCGCCGGTGTTGGCGTTTCCAACTCCGCATCTCTTGCACAATTACGATTCTGCCTAGACTTCTGCTGAAACAACCAATTCAACTTGTGCTTCTGTTCGAAAAACTTTCGTTTCCGAGGAGATGTCCGCCGCTTCCATCAATCGGAACTTACTTCCTGTTCGTATGCAGGAATCAGCAGCAAAAAGCGCCCTTCGCATAAGCCAAACTGAAAACTGGGTACCCGGTCGCACAGGGCACGCACAGATCCTGCGCAAATTTGTGGGCAGCACTGTGTGTACAGACTATATGTTGCTTTACTTAGACTTCGATAGAAGTTTCTCAACCTGCCTTCTCAGATGAATGGCAGGCTAATCAGATATTAAACTACGACACGACAACCTCCGTCTATACGGATGGATTTAAAATGGACATAGGCGTGCGTGCTGGACTCTCGGACCGTCTGAATCGATCAGACTCCCAGACCGTAGTAGTGTCTTCCAAGCGGAAGTCCTAGCAGTGACAACGGCTACCCAACAGGTTGCATTGAAAGCACTACCACTAGATGATATTACCTTTTTCATCGACATAGAAATAAAGTCGAAGCTTGTAAGTAGCTGTCGCGAAGAGCTACGGGTTTTTGGCAGACAGCACAAAGTAAGACTCTGCTGGGTCCCCAGCCACAAAGGGGTGCCTGGGAACGAGACAGCTGATGAGCTGGCAAGGAAAGGATCCTCCTTTAACCCCGATCAACCAGATCTCACCCTGTAACCGAAAACAAGAAATTGGGAGCAAAATTAAAAGAACTGCCAACGAAAGATGGAATGCGCTCAGCTTCTGTGTTATAACCAGGAAACTATGGCCATTCTATAATAAACCTAAAACCGAAAGAATCCTGCAAATGAATTAAAAATTCCTATCTTCTCTAATAGGTTTCATCACCAGGAATAACATGCTAATCTACCATGCAAGAAGACTATCATTGAACACGGATGACCTTTCTCTATCACTATCTGGCACTCTGCCACACAAGATTTAAGAACCTAGGAAGGCACCTTTCCCAGGATCTAAAAGAACTGTCCAACAAGTCGGTGCTTGACATACACAGATTCATCAGTGCTGTGGGCTGGCTTGATAGAGCTTAGGCTAATGTTTCTTAGTAAGGGGGCTGCAACCCCTGAGGCATCACAATGCGTCTATATCGACCTTAGTGTAACGGAGAAAGGTTTCCTTCCCCGTCAACCCTCCTACCTAACCTAACCTACTTCCTGTTCGTGAAACAAGTGCTTCTGGTGGTGCCGACGCACCAAACATAGACCACTGTTCTGCCGAGGAATCCGCCGACGCAGATGAGGAAAAGGAGTTAGCCAGATTGGAGCGACACATCAAAATTTTAGAGCTGAAAAGGGCATTGGCAGAAATGGAGCCCGCTACGTCGATGTTGGGAGTGTCGATTTATCAAACATTGAAAATGCCGTTCCAGCGTTTTCCGGCGATGATACATACAAAGCCACAAAATGAATCAACGATTTTGAAGACGTGGTTCATTCTCTCGGCTGTGATGAGCGCTCTTAATATATCTCGGCGCGGCGACTTATGCATGGCACTGCTAAAATGCTTCTCCGTACGGTTCGTGTGGACAATTGAAACTCGTTAAAGCTTATTTTTATTGAGGAATTCGACTGTAAAATGAGCAAATATCATGTATATCGCCAACTTAGTCAGAGATCCTGCGCCGAGATAAATCACTCCTAAACTATGTTGTTGTGTTGGCGGCCCACGCTGATGTCGATGAAGAGGACTTGATAGAACTTATCATCGATGGACTGGGGGACACGCCATTAAATGTCTCAATCCTATACTCAGCTTAAAGCATTCCCGAATTGAAAAATCTTCTGCCGTGATACGAAAAGCGAAGGGTTGCGAAACCCCCACTTGCCAAAATTGTTCCCATGAAGATTCCCAATCGGATGCCAGTAAACGGTCAAACTACAAGGTGCTTCAACTGTCAGCACATTAAAAGACAAATGATAGTTCGAATGTTTTATAATGTGTTAGAGGCGAACGTCGTCAAATTGACGGAAGGCGTGGATTACCAAAGCTACTTTTGAACAACTACGTACAACGCAAAGTAACAGCGGAATCCACAGTCGTCAATCACAACACTCTGGCACCGCCCACCCAACTCTTAACACTTTTAGGGTTAAAACTAAATTATTTCCGACATTTCTGTTTAAAAAATCCGGGACTGCCCAGCACTTTCCATATGTACAAGCTTAATGTGTGTCATCTATTTATAGCAAACCCTAAATTTAAAGATCCCTTCATCGAAAAAAAAACCTGTCAATCACCCTTCAGGTGTTAGATATTCTCACAAGACTGAACAAATCGTGTGAACGCTGAACAGTATGCATTTGTCGACACAAGCACTTGCCAAAGTTTTATTTGTGGTGAATTCCCCCCTCTTCCACGCCGCGTGTTTCAAATTCCAATATAATATCCCTTCGTCTTATCCCGCTCTAAATGCCGCCACAGAACACCGCCTCCGCCCCATCGAAACGAGCTATTTTTGACACAAAGAAGGGAATTTTAGGAATTCACCACTCCAACACGGCATTCCATTTCACCCTGTCTCACCCCTTCAAGGAGCAACCCGACTGGAAGCGCAGAGCTGGTTACTCGAATTGTCCTTGAAAATATTTTCCGTCTGAGTGTCGCCAAACGTATACTCGTGGTGTCCCCCACACGAGGATGATGATTCACAGTGAATCAGGGCCAAAGTGCCAATCTTTATAAAGTCAGCGTTTTTTATTTGTTTACACTGCATTTCGATTGTTGGTATTTTTGTGGCCCAATTTACCGTTGGAAGACAAAGTCGTTAAATTGACTTATAGTGTCTACTTTCGACCGTCACAACGTTCTCCACACTTAAAGGACTCATAAAAGTGAAAAGAGAAAAAAATTGATGACCCACATAACGACTTGGACTTGATAGTGTTCTGATAAAGTAAAGGCTATCATCAGCGGAACTGTCCACCCAATGCACCTGCCATTACCTTCGACGATGGTGCATTGGAAGCACACACAACACCCAGAGTGATTAAATGAAGTGTGCATGTTAGCGGTTGTGGCCTCCGAAGGCCACCATTTTGGGTAGGGTTGGTACTTCCGCAAACACCTAATAAAGTAGGGCGACAGTCTAGCTCTAGCAATTTGTTCTTCCGCCAAGACCGTGGTAATAAATTACAATGTATTGACGACTGCTGCACCCATAAAGAAAGTAATGGCTTTTTTTATTTGTTGTTAGTGGTACTACCATGCTAAATGCATTATTATTCACCACGATAAATAGCCGGTCGTTAAGCGCTGGTGGTGCAGTAGATATAGGGTTACGAAGGGAGCCGTGAATAAAGTTTGTATAAGTCGTGTTGACCATTAGCTTTTAAATGACGAAATCACCACTAAAATAACAATGAACAATTAAAGTGTCTATTTTGATGGAGACATGTCAAGGTTTCGGTGAACTCATTGTAGAAGATGGCTGCCAAACGAACTCCGGATATTGTCGACACACAAAAACACCAATCTAAGGAAGTTATTTAAGAAGGAAAGAGAAAGGTAGCATTTAGCTTTGATAGAGATTGTAAGGTTATGTTACCCTTCACTGCTAGCGATTTGGCTTTACGAAGGTTTGACATCAATCATCAGGTTAGTGAAGACCGCTACATTTGTATCTTGCATCACTTCATAAAACCAGACCAACAAACTTGTGAAAATATGACGTAACGCAGTAGAGTGCGTCCATAAGCCTATCAATGTCTGAAGAATTTATTTCTTGTGAAATGTTTTACTCTAGATACTTTCGTAACCCGCTGTTCTAAGTTAAGTCCTCAGCTAAACTTTGAATCATTTCCAATTACCTAACTCCCACTGGGTTGAGGAGGGTGCTCTTGCCTGCTTTGAGAGGAAAATTCTTCGGGTGAATTTCGGTCCCGTCTACGTAGAGGAGAAAATACAACGACGAACTGTACGGGCTATTCAGCGAAGTCGACCTTCCCAGAAGAGTGAAGGTCCAACGACTGAGGTGTCTGGGTCATGTAAATCGGATGGACACCAATCCTCGGATCCGAAAAATCTTCGAATCTGCCCCCGCGGGACGGAGTAGAGGAAGACCGCGGCTCGGGTAGTGCCCACATGTTGAAGGGGACCTTAACGAACTAAGCGTGCGATACTAGAGACAGCTAGCTAAAGATCGAGCTGGCTGGAGACGCGTGTTAGTTGAGGCCCAGGTCCACCCCGGACTGTAGCGCCACCTTAAGTAAGTAAGTTAGGGTTGAGGAAAAGGAAAGTAATTGTCTTATCACTGTCGAGTGTTGACAGGATTTTGCCAACGACTACTTTTTTATAACTAACGCAGCCCTCCTAAGATCCTTTACAAACAGGTTTGGTTAAGAAACTGTTGCCAAGATTTTACTAGTTTTAAACATGGAACTTGTCAAAATTTGTTCAATAACCTCACCACTTATGTATATCCATATCTACTACTTTCTAAAGCTTCATATTCTGCTCGAACAGTCTTTAAAAAAACAAAAACTTCTCTATTGTACCTCTGCCTTATCTTTCTACACATCGAAGGAATATATTATCCGACCATCATCGGTCTGATTGTCAATATCTTGTCGCTATTTCTTGGAATACAACGATATTACCTGCATTCCAAAAGGTTGTTGAACCATTGTTTATCTAAATCGATGATTGATTGAAGCACTTTACAGAGCTGATTTTATATTATTTCTCCTCGGGCGGTTTAACTTGCTTTCACATTAGTTATAACGATAACGATAAAGTTCTAGATTAAAGATTTGGTTTGGTTTGGTGTTCTTAATCACAATAATAGAATGGTTACAAATCTTATCTATAAGCTGCCGGGAGTGGTTCCATTTCAAGAACTTCAGCATTCGAAAACGAATCCTAGACTCGTAGCTTGTTTTTTCTGGATTCAATATTCAACAAAAAAGAAAAGATGAAGTCTCGATCGATACAGGTAGTCGAAAAAGCGGATTATTATGAGCACAGCCTGTTAAGGAAGCATTTAGGAAGAAAAAGGGTCACAAACCGCAGTAAATTATGGTGATACCTCTTACTTTCAATGTCCATGGTCAATTATGCTTGAATGTAGGTACTTTGACTGGCTTCTGTGGAAGATTTGCCCAATTCGACAGATACACTAATGGTGTTACACCATTTAACTTTTAAGTCTTAGTGCCTGCGCAGAATAACGTTATTATGGGTAACCCTTCAAAAGAATCTAACCTAATTTGTATGTTTAAAGATTTCGAAAAGCTAGCCTAGAAACTCCCTCGTTTTAGGTTAATCGTTTGCCATTATGTTCATCCCGTTGTTACTTGCAGATTTGGAAATGCACATTCACACACAGTGTGAAAATGCACACTCTCAATCTGTGAAGCCCGTTAGATCTTCGTAATACAACTATGAATGCTAGGGTTTAAGACTCTAACCTTATCCTGCAAACAGTTAGATTTCCTTACCTTAAGGTTTAGATTGACCGTATGGGCAGTGTTTAGATCATTTAGATCGCTGAACAGGCATTCCCTAAAGGTAGAATTTATGATATTGCCAAAAGTGGGAAACTTGAAGAAATAAGTACATATACCATGGATTCTTTCTCTTTCTCATATCTGCAGCTCTGCAGCACGGAGCATGTCTGCCAATGATGCAGTGCTATCTTATAACGTTTATCATTTTCGAAAGGTCATCTCTCTTTAAAGTATCGACGACAGACCAAATCATAACCCTGCGACAAATCCTGAAAAAGATGAACAAGCTCCAAGTCGATCTCTTTATCAACCTCAAAGCCGCATACGCCAGCATTTAACGCACCGAGCTATTTAACGCGATGAACTGATCGCGCTACGATAGGGAATTTGCAATGGTCCATGCAGCTTCGAAACAGAACCTTTGATTCATTTCAAACATGCGCCGGATTTCGGCAAGAAAACACGCTGTCGTATGATTTCTTAAATCTTATGTTGGAGTAGCCAATGCAAAAGACCGGCTTTAACACAGAGTGCTCTATATTTAACAAATCCATCCAGCTGCTGGGCGACACATACGATATAGACATTATCGCCCGTTCCCAGCGTGCCATTCTTGTAGCTTTCAAGGCGATTGAAGGACAAGCTAATGACTTGTGATTAATGAGGATAAAACGACCAAAAACCGATCTGTCGAATACCGTCAGGATAGGACTTGACAATCAACAGCTATAATTTTGAGGAATTCATCTACCTCGAGGTAAATATAAACTTCACAAATGACACTCTGGCGGAGATTGGAACGAACAATAACCTAAGGCAACCGCTGCTACTTTAAAAAATAAAGAGCCAAATCGGTTCAGCCGTCCTCAAGTGATGCGCTTACCAACGAACAGCATTTAATTTGTATTTATAGAGATTGCCACTAAGTCGTCTTCATGTGGTCATGCTCTCATTGTTAATGTCAGTGCCCTAACGTCCGCATAAAACTCGTTGAAGGTTTCATGGAATTGCTGCTGCTTAGAATCTCATGGTCCCTCCTCTAGTCCTTGAACTGCCTTACTGGTTTGGTTTTGAGGTCGTAGTAGTTGAAGAACTTGTCTGCCTCCTTCTCCTCCAAGTACTGTCAGTACCACCTTTCGGCGGGACCGGAGACTAGGTGGTGGAAGTTGGCAAACAAGTCCTCACTACTAAGTCCAATAACGAGATTTTGAGCAGATGAGCAGGTGGTGCAAGGTGGGGTTGACAAGAACTACCCCCATCCAACGAGCTGAGCCAAGCAATGACAAGCGTACCACCGTCATTCTCACCTTTACTAAAATTGCTGGCTCTACCCCGGCTCACAACATAATCTATGGAAGTTATAACACTGTGTTTAGGTTTAAGTACCTTTATGGGTTCATCTTATGATCGCGGTGGGTCTATTTTAGCCCCTTTTGTCTATGCTCATAACCTTATTTAATCGAATCTAACCTTCACAACTATAACGCTTCTTTGAGTTTGATGCATTATCCGCCGAAGATGTCACCTGATGTTATCGGGTTGGGTACGAAAACTCCAAAATTAAAAACCCCAAACAAAAATCCCCAAACCAAAATCTCCAAAATCAAAATCCCCATATTGGGAATCTGTATTGCACCGCTTCGCTCCGCTACTCTGGTCCTTTTATGTCCAAAATCGTTTAGAAGCACAGGTTTTTGTTATATTCCGAGTTATGGCCTTATATCGCTTTCGCCAAGCAAGTAATAGAGCAGAAAAGCGGAGCGGTAATCGCAGGACAGTTTGGAGATTTTTTTTTTGGGGATTTTGGGGTTTGGGGATTTTGCACTTGTGTATTATGTAGGTATCCCGATGTTATCTTAAGGTGAAGTACCACAAATGCTCAGACTGATCTCTTGAATTACTCAGATGTTGGCCATGAAAAGCTTAAAGAACTGCTGTACCTCCATCTATGTCTTCTGTTCACGGGAAAACGTGAATTTTTTGTTGAAGACGAATATGTAATTAAATTAAGTGTAAGCTCTCTCAAAGCAGTAAGATAGTTTCCTGATGCTTCTATTGCACCATCTTCATCATCATCATTTCATAATCCCTCGCTTGACCTTTTATAAGCATTTAACTGACCATCGGATTCTAAAGAAGATGATATGACACCTTTCTATGCTCCCCGCTTGCTGCTCAGCTTTGAATATCTTATTTGAGATGCTTTTGTCGTGAACGGTTGCTTTTCTTAAAATTCGATAATCTCTAGCTAAAATTAATTGACCATCAACAAACTGTTACACAGTAACGTCTTATCGAGACCAAGGCAGTCGAGATTCTCTAAAACCCATCCTTCCAGCTTCCACCGTTTAACTTGTTTTATTCGCTCTTAATAGTTTCTGTAATGACTGAAAATGGCAAAAACAACTTCCAAAGTGGAATCCTTAAGCGAAAAACACACTTTCCAACAACATACAAGTCACGAAGAAACCTGTTCCTTTTCTTTTCGATTTACTACACCCATGAACACCGGTATACATTTATAGCAATGCCCTGCCCTCGATTGCATTCACTCACCCGCACTAGGAACAAAGACACATCCTTTTTTTTTTGCACGAACTTATAAGTAATACCCATCTTGGGTTCATCCCACGCGCACAACACCGAACTGACATCACAATAAATCATCTGTAGAATGCAACATCTCCTAAACATTGCCGTCTGCGTCACCTTGCCGTGTGCAAAAAGTCTAAAGAATCCAACTCTGGCACCCTGATTCCTCGTTGTGTGTGCGTTAATTTAGTTCTCTATGCACTGTGCGTGCCACTGCGGTAGAAAATAGTTTCTAGATGCCTCACTGAATGTCTACCTAGTGCCTATACATCAACTGAAATTGCCATCGTTGTAGTTCTACCCACATTCGCGAGATACTCTCCGCAACGAAAGGATTATCTCTGGCACCCGCATTCAACTGATGTGTCCTGTGGTTAAATGGGGAACCACAGTTGAAGCTTGTTCTGTCCTCGACACCTCGAGGGGTGCCTAACCCAAACTATGCAATAAATTGAATTTACAACTTCGACTTGCTTGTAGATACCGAGACCAAGATACATACTTTGGTGCAGAACACTTTTGACAAAAGTAAAAAAAAAAAAAAAAAAACCGATGCATGCCCTTCGAGCTGTATACATATGGATGTGTGATGGAAGTCGAGAGAAAGTCGGAAAGACGAAAAAATTTGATTTTGTTTTTTTTTTTTTTGATGTGACGTGAATAGCCCTCGGAAACACCGAAACAATGAAAATTGGCAACGAAATCAGCGCTGATCTTCTCCTTCTGCATTTTTAGCAGTCCGTCGTGACGTTTAAGTGCATCCATGCAACTAAGATGATAGTGGCGGCGGTGGCGGTGCTGGTGGCTCTTCGGAAGAATGCGCTTGCGTTCAATCGTATTCTGGTTTTGCTAAATCGCTGGTAAATGTATCTATGTATCTATATTTAGATTTGCACACAATGTTTGGTGTGAAAACGTTTTGTTTTGATTTTCGTTTTGGCAACATTGCCGGAAAATATTCACAACTTCAAATGCTTTATTTGCTCAACCATGTGCCAGAATAAGCCAGACGTGCTTAAATGTATTTTAGATGATCGCTGGGGCATTTCTAAAGAAAGTTTAGTGATTCGATGATATGAATGTTTCTAGACAGAGGGGGGGAATGCTTGCAAGTAATGTTGCAGTGAGCATGAGATGGACATCAAACAACTTGCACATCACTTGATGATAAGATCCAAATAATATTAAGTGAATGGCTAACGTCACACTCTGTTGGGTCCCAAACCATAACAACATTCCAATCTTAACATACGACGTGATCGTCTGGTGGAAAGCCTTGGGCACAGCCACCAATCGCAGCAATCTTTGTAAAGTGCAAAGATCAGCCTGTATAGCTATCACTGGAGCACACAGAACCACCCCCACAGCGGCTCTAAATACACTGTTCCATCTGCTACCCTCAGATATCTATAGTAAACAAGTGGCAGCCAGCGCAGCCATACACATCAAAGAACTTTACCATTGCTTACGCTTCACCATTCTGAACGATCGAGAATTTGATCCGCAAAGCACCGACAACACCCTTCAACGACTCCTATGCAATAAAAACTTCGTTACCACTATCCCACAACGAAAGAGATCCATCTGCTTCTACATGGATGGCTCCAAAACAGAATCGGAAGTA
Source organism: Criorhina ranunculi (assembly GCA_951813785.1). Taxonomy (NCBI): domain Eukaryota; kingdom Metazoa; phylum Arthropoda; class Insecta; order Diptera; family Syrphidae; genus Criorhina; species Criorhina ranunculi. Next base: position 25,988,727 of record OX638383.1, read on the forward strand.
GGCGGGGGTGTATTCTCCACGTTTACGTAAGCATCTAAGCATCTCTTTCCGAGATAATGGCAATCAAGGCAGCCCTATCGTGGCTGAGGTATAATGTGCTATCTACTCGGGATATCACAATTTTTACTGATAGTCAGGCCGCGATAAAATTCCTGGAATCTGTCGCCTTCAACTCAAAAGCAGTCCTTAATTGTCGGTTTTCCCTTAACGAGATGACTGAGCAATTCAAAATCCACCTTATATGCGTGCCGGAGCCAAAGAAGGCACAACTCTATCAATTCTTCCGGAAAAGGGGAATTTAAGCACGCCTCTCGCCACGTGCAAATTGCTTTTCAATAGAAACGCGATTAACATCTTCAACCACAGATGGGGAGTAGGTAACATCTGTCTTATCAACAAGCAGATTTGGACGTTCTCACTGTCTCATCAGACGGAAAAGATCGCTAATAAACACCTTAGTTGGTGTCATAAAGGGACACTGCACCATCGGCAAGCACGCCTATAGGTTGGGCATTCCTACAACGACTTTTGCTGAAGCTGCATGGACGAGGAGGAAGAGGTGATGATTTTCCACCTTCTTTGTACATGTCTGTTCCTCTCAGTTCGAAGAAAATCATACTTAGGGGTCAACTTCTTTTACAACCTAAGTGAACTGGCCGACATCAGCATAAGTAGCCTCCGCTTCATAGCAAGCTCCAGCTGGTTCTGCGGCGAGTTTTTTTAATGAAGTACAGATCCATGTTGTAACACAAAGGACCTTATCTGGTCTAAGTGATGTTGCATCTGCAGCCTACCACTCTCACCTAGCCTAACCTAACCTAGACTAATCGAAAGCGTAAATTGAACAAAAAAGATCACCTCTCGAAACTAACTAACGTCCTAACAGGACACTGCATCCTAGGCAGGTATGCTCAGTGGTTGGGTATTGTGTTCAATGAGCTGCAGAGACACGGAAGAGAAATAATCTATTGTGCACTTTCTCTGTGCGCCTAGCAAACATAAGGAAACCGAGTACTTCCTTAACGAAGTAAATGATCTGAACATCACCAGCAAGACCGATCTAAATAATCTCAAGAGTAGACTGAGGTCCAAACCTACCACGTCACATTGGTGGACCCACTTTTGGTCTAAGTGTACCTCTGCTCAGAACACGATTTCAATGTCATTTTGGACTCAGTGACTGAATTGGAACTCAAAAAAATTGACATTGCCTCTAAAGACCTTCGCAACTAAAAAAAAACAAGACATAATGTTCCATAAATCCATTTGTCAGTTATACAAATGGTGTGATCCTAACTACTTAATAGGTCAGTCTAAAGTATCTGACCCCTTAAACTGCATGAAATGTAACAATGTTCGGTTTGTTTTTTTTTTTTTTTTAATATTTCACAACATCAATGCGTAATCAAATTGGTATTTGAACCCACAACTGATTATTGAACTTATTATGTCACCGGATGTTATTATTTTGCAGTTTCACTCTGCTTGTCCACATAAATCGAACATTCATTTGGAATTAGTGCGTGTGAAGCACGTCCATAGATAGTGAATGAACGCATTAACTAAATTTGATAGAAAAACTCATAAAAAAAAAACCCACAAAACAAAGCATCGGAAAAGAGGCTTTTAGTTGATGATTCCATTTCGAATTAAAAAAAATAAAAAAAAAATTGTCAGAACACATTGTTTTATGTACGCGTACTCTTTGCGCAATATCTGTTTGAACAGTGTGACTTCAAATAGTCTTATCTCGGAATGTGACATGCTACAGCATTGTACACGAGAATGTGGTAATTAGTTTTTTTTTTTAGGTCTGAACTGTACTCTTATGCGAGAACCAACGTCAGATAAGATTAGATACGTAGATACCTGTACCTTTTGAGTAAATACTAGACACACGCAGAATATCTGGCGTAAATGTTTTCCAAAATTTCGGTTCCCGTTATTTACTTTAAGTTTTAAGTGTATTTTGCGATTATTAGTTGATTTTTGGTCATTAAAACAATAATATTGTAGATACTTATGCTGCATTATTAGTCATTACACTTACCATGCAAATTTTTTAACGTTAGTATGTCATGTAGTCAAATGACAATTATTGTAGAAAAATTTGACTTAGCAACACTTAGTGAGCTGAGAAAAACCTGACCATACCAAATGCAGGGCCGTAGCTACCGCCGGGGCAGCCGGGGCAGTGTCCCGGGGCCCCCGGGCGGAAGGGGCCCCCGAAGAAGGAGAGCATTTGTTTTTTACGAAATCAGATTAAAAGAACAAATATTCACTTGCTTAAACAACAATATCAACAGATCGAATATTGAACATAACAAATAATTCCGAAGATTATTATACATATAAATACATTAACATTACTGTTTAGACGAAGAGAATAAACTTTGAACATTTCAAATTGAAATTCAAATACGAAAACCCGAATTCTCATTCTACGCAAAAAGCAAAGGGACATCACATTTTTGTTTGAAAATTAAAATTTTAAATCGTCAATAACATTGCGATATCTGTCATAGTTATATTATGCACGCATGGCACACTGCAGAAAAATGCTTCGCATTTCATCAAATTTTTCATACTGCTAGTGCGGAAAAATCTCTTTGTACATACATTTTGCTTAGTATTTGTTTTGCTACCACGGAAAATTTGAAAAGTGAAGAAATTAGGTCTTGTTATTTGAATAAATATGAAGCGAACATACCTTAGTGGTGCCCAAAAAAAGCAAGAAAATAAGAGGAGATTAGCAGAGGTAGTTAAAAACTCAGGGACCGTAACTTCATGGCTTTCTAACTCAAGTTCAGGGCCGTCCTCGCAACAGCAGTCCATGAGAAGCGATGATGAGACGGATACAAATCCAGGTACCCTTATAATTATTCAGTCCGTCTAACTGTCTGTTCGTTCGACCGTATTTAAAGTCCGGTTAGTCCAGTAATATGCTTTAAAATTCGAAATATTGCGTATACTTTTTGAGAAAGAAAAGTATTTCAAAGATTCATTATTATTTTTATAACTTTATTGATGTTGGCATAAATAAATTACATGGTTAATAATTAAAACAAGTTAAGCGCTAGAAGGATTTTTGTTTTAAATACATACGTAAAATGCAAATGTTTATTTGCAATTTTTTTTTCTATAAACCGGACTCGCGCGCCAAGTGTTCTGTAATACACAAGGTTTAATCTGCAGATTGTTTGGACAAATATTTTGAAGGATATTGACTGGACTAGAATGTGAACGTATACTACAAATACTATAAATACTTGAGTTAAAGAAAATATCAGACCAAAATGAAGAGAAAAAAGAAGACGTGGAAATCGTGTTACAAGACAGTAAGACTGATATAAGTGACGACCCACCCACACAAGACATAGATGCAGCTACAGATGACTTCCCTAATATTGTTTAAGAACCTGAGATAAATGTAGGCTTTATTCAATCAACTTAATAACCGTTTTCATGGAATGAAAGCTGTTCCTGACACTTACAAAGTAATTCAGCCAACATTTCTGGTCAACGCCAGTGCAAAAGAAGTCCACGACATTAATAATTTATCATAGCTCACTTTCCCCTTCTTATCCTGATGTGTGTACAGCTTGTATTATGTATTTAACAGTACCTACCTAGCAATTTTTCATGTTAATTAAGGATTTGTAAGTGATTGTATTTAAATATAATATTGTAGGATTTGATTTCACAATATTTCCAATGTAACTCCGCAAATTTTATAATAAACTTAGTGTGAAAAATCAAAATGTGTTTTGCCTCATTGAACTTTTCAAGAAAAAAACACTAAATCGCACCCCTATACAAATTTCAAGTTTCCAGCACTATTAAAAGTTTTCAACGTTAAAAATACTTTCTAAACGAAAGTGGGATGATAAAGGGATTGCTTACTGCCCCGGGGCCCCAGAGAATCTGGCTACGGCCCTGACCAAATGAATGGTCGTTGTGACTCAGTGGTTAGTATGTTGGACTGGTAAGGGAGCTGACACAGGTTTGAGTCAGAAAAAACAACAAAAAGCTTTCTCGCAGCACCACCTCTAGACAGGCAGTGACAAACCTCCAAGAGTATAATTTGTCATGCTTCTTAACTGGCCGCTTGGAGTTGGAAGTAAAAACGGTAGGTCACTTCCATTCGGGCGGAAAATATAACAAGCACAACATGAATGGTTGCGAGAGCGCTTAGCCTTTGGGTCTTTACGAATTTGATAATGCCACATCAAAGAATAACAGACTGATCAGCATGTAGCAGGTACGTCTGAAATTACAAAGGAATAGAGATGCGCAACTGAATGGGTTGTAGATAAGTAGGTGGTTTTGTCGGTCCTTAAGCTGCTCCTAAATACCCCTGGACATGTACATACATGTACTACTTGCGCCTGTAAAAGGAAGAGTTCCCACACCAATGATAAATATAAAAACCAATGATATCGCCAAAGATAAGTAACCTTCGGGGTGGCCAAGGCGTAGTGGTTTGGTTAGCACCAACGCTTGTCAAGAAAATCGATCAACTGCGAACAACTGATGCCAACACTACCAGGAGAGTGGTCATATAACTTGAAGAGTTGATCGTACTGAGTAATGATAATGACACCAGGAAGTTGTGAATTATCAAGCAAAGACAATATCATCCCAGTTATTCTGGACACCACCGTCGGCAGCAAAACTGAAACCCAATACCATCTGAATTTGAAAAGCTATTACAACACTCTCGCTGTGTGAATAACATCACAAGGGTATTAAAAACCCCTTAAGCATGAGTGAATTATAAAAATAAAAAAAAAACCGATGGGCAGGAACAAGGAAAGTGGACAGTAGTTTCCTGCTCCTCTTTATCCATACAGATTTATCTAGTAGAATGAGTATAGTTGTTCCTTATCTGGCTAGTTCATCAGCCTTTATGTTCCCTGGAATGTCTCTATGCCACTGCATCCAACAGGGGTGAATAATGAACTGCTCTGAGAGATGATTGGCAGTCAAGAGCAACTAACAAATTTGGAGAGAATGATTACAAGTACCTGATAGACCAGAATACAGGCCTATTGTGATATCACCGGACTACCTGCACCAGGAACCTAGCGTGATGTTGCATCCTTGTATCCTTGTTTTTAAGGAGAAGCTGTGTGTAGCCGTATTGGTGCAGAACCCTTCCTGTACTAAACTATGTGCAGAAACATTTAGACCCACAGTCCAAGCTCTTTATATCCTAAAAACCAATGACAATGGAAACAATACCAATAATTTTCCCCCAATAATTCTGGACACCACCCTCGGAACTAAAGACTGAAACCTAATACCACCTGAGTCTCAAATATCACTACGCAAATATCAGCTCTGTGTGTATAGCATCATAAGGGTATTCTAACCCCTTAAGCGCAAGTGAATTATAAAATACCGAGCTAAGCGATCGGGCAGAAGCTGGCAGTTCCCCTATATTTTCAGAGAGGTTTTGACCAGCTCCCTCCCTTGTCAGCTTGTCCGATTTGCATTTACCCGGAACGTCCCTGTGTCCTGAAACCAAGCACAGGGAAAACGTCGCATCTGTTAGCGATCTCGTTTACTTTACCAACTTGGATTGTATTGTCAGTGATCTCAAGGCTTTGATCGCTGCCTAACTATCTATATATAATGCAATAGCGCTACCTTCTACCGCGTTAATTGAAAGCCAAGCCGCAACTTCTCTGACTGCTGTGATTTCCCTCTGGAATACACTTCGGGGATCCGGCACATTTTTACAAAGAAGTTAATAAATTTTCTAACGTTTCACTTAAGTCTACAGTTTTGTAGCTGGAGATGACCGATATCGGTTATGAAAGATTTATCGTTATAATACGTTAATTTTCACTTCACACACGATTACTTTTTTTTTACAAACTTGTGTTATATAAATTGGAGCAATCCACTATAACCGCTAGAACAAAAACCTTACTACAGATTACAACTGATTATTATCATACATACCCGATGTGTACCTAATTCCAAATCGTGACTCCGAGTACGTACACATACATACATATATGTATATCTCAATTTCATAACAAAGAACATAACCATTACAGACGCTATAAAAAAATGTAAATACCAACTTTTTTTTTTAATCTAAGTTATAAGATGAGGAAAAAAACTGCTGCGTTGGTAATTCCTACGTGAGTATGCACTTATGTGAAGAATCATTAGCAACGCACAGGTTATATGGAACAACTTGACCCAGTTCGATTAATGTACACTTTAATTCTTCATCTATGTGGTTGTTGAGTGAAGTAACGAACTCCATGTTGTCGTATTCTTTTTGAAGAATTATCCATCAAATGACATCAATAAAAACCATGGTGACGATAGATAAGAATCGAATTCAACAAATACTTAAGTCTTTGAAAAAATGCACACATGTAAAGGTTGTATACAAGTATGAAATTGTTTAGAAGATGTTCTACAAATTATCATTCCAAGGAAGTCATCGTTTTCGCAATGGAGATTTACCTAAAAAGAAAAGAAAGAGATGTTGTTATTAAATTGTTTTTACTGAGAAATTTAAAAAAAAAACAAGTAATTAAACATGTAACACGAACTTAATAGCCATTTCCCTATTTTCAACACAGCAGCAACCATAACCCTGTATGTTGACAACCTTTTAAACTGTACAGTCGCAAACAGTTAAATCAAGACTAGTGAAAACCTGCAAGAGATACCTAAATGAGATATCAAGACGCTACAATGTTGGGTACTGGGTCTTAGACAATGAAGGAGCTTATGAACTTTTAAAGAAGAAATCAAAATCAGATCTATCCTTCACCCTTCCTTTTGTACATATCCCATTCAGCAGTGCTTATTCCAAAATTAGAAAATTTGACGAAACCCGACGTAGAGCTAATATCAGCTGTACACCTTGGTCAGTCCTTGATAAGAACATGGCTCTTTTTTTGATAAGATTCAGTCAGAAGGTACGTAAAATGCATGCAAGTGCAATCATAGCTTTATCCATAGACATGTAGTTCGGTTACACGATATGACATCATCATAGTTCAACATCACCACCGTTAACACTTTCTAGTATATAAAAGCCACTTCAACTCAACACCCACGACACCGTCTATAATTCCGCCGTCAGCTGAAGTCGCGACATACATTTCATCTAAACACTATCTACTCGTTTTCAATACACTCAGTAATTTTAATAAATTAAATTAAATTTTTAATTCCCACAAACATACTACGCAAGGATATTGAGCAGTTTTCATTTATCATCAAATTGTTGACAATGACATTCATATTCAATTCTTCACCACACATTGTACAATCTTGCATGCACAATCACACAATCACATCCATAAATCGTCAGTCTGATGCACAATTACCATTTTATTTTTATTTTCTAATTTCTTCGCTCTAATGGCACTGCAACTTAGAAGATCCAGGGTTCCAGGTTTCCTTTTTCCTTTGCTGATCAGAAGCAAGCATTTTGTGTTCCAGCTCTTATAGAAAATCCCGTTCGTAAGGCAGCTGTTGTTATGTAGAACAATAACTGAGTGCAAATTTAAACAATCACTTTCATTACTTCCGCTGGTATACTATCAAGCCCTGGGGCTTTTCTGTTTTGTAAAGTTTCTAGCACCAGGATCAATTCCTCTTTGCTGAACATTGGTATATTCACCAACAGGGAAAATATCCAGAGGAGAATGATATAATACCCTACGTTGCCAGCGCCAGGAATCTTGGCCTTGTATTCAACTTCACTCTCACCTGGAATGAGCATATTAGCGCCTCACTCGGCGCCGTCTATAGCGGGATCCGAGGACTTTGGACTACACAAAAATTCACACCAATAGCGGTCAGGATAATGCTGTCTAAAACGCTGCTGTTACCAATTATGTTATATGGATGCGAAGTCTATTGCAATGCTGACTATAACTGTAAAATAAAACTAATCGTTGCTTGCAACAACATTGCACGATATATATACAACCTTCGAAGATACGATCATATCTCTGCTTACTCAAAACGAATATTCAGCTGCTCTTTTCAGAACCTATTAAAATATCGTTCATTATCCTGTTTGCACAATATCATACAGACTCGTCAACCTGAGTATCTCTACAACAGGATAGAATTCTTCCAATCTCAGCGGGCTTCTGCCCTAATTCAACCAAGATATACTTGTTTAACATCAGAGCGGCAGTTTTTCGTTCATGCTACTCGCCTGGGGAACTCCCTACCAATTGAGCTCAGAAGAGTCAGGAACACAGTACGATTTAAATCCCGTCTTCTTGAATACCTGACCAGAGACTAAAAACTTATCATTCTCTTTATGAATTTCATGTTATATAATTTGTTACTTGCATTAAGTTTTTGTTTTTAATTTTCAAGAAGAAACATACATTGTACTTAATTTTTAAGGCTCGCCCTACTTACAAGATAAATTATCTTAATGGGCAAGCATCTTTGATTAAATAAATACAAATACAAAATGAGTCGAAAGGAGTGTGCCCACTATGTTTTCTATATTGTTCACCATGAATACAGGGCTGACTGCCCTTACAGTCTAATCGCCAGGGGCCGCTGTTGACGTCTTGTCGTAACTTCCCCTACATCTTTTTTTTTTGTCCTGTTGATGGCCGTTTTGAGTTTGGATGTCGTGATTCTTCTTCTTCTTCCTCTGGTGACCTTGCGACCTAGGAGTAGACACCTTCTTCTAAGTGCCATGATCTCTTCCGTCCACCAGTATACCAATTTCCTGCATCTATTTGAGTTGCTGGTTCAGCCCATCGAGGCAGCGCACACTTGGTGCACCCACCTATTTAAAAATGGTTTGAATGCAGAATCAGATATTCTGCAAAAGTGTCCGGTTCCTACAAAGGTCTCCAAAAAACCCCTTCTGACTATAGTTGATCACCAATTTTATTGTCTTCAATGCCTTTATGACCTGATACCCACCAAAAGAAGACCTTGTTGCAGCAAGCACTCTGCACTCTGGATGTATATTTTATAGGAGTCAGAACGGAGTTCGTAGGCTTTTTCACCGTAAGCCATCGATGCCTCTTCAACATGTGACCCAACAGACTGAAACTTTGTGGTTTGAGCTTAAAATGTTAAGCTCATCACAACACGTCTCTACTAGTTTTGATTTTAGTGTTGTGGATGAGACGGCTTGGCTACGTATACATATGTCAATATACCTCATCCGGATTGGTAATGAAGAGGCTTCAGCTACCGCTTAAATGTTTGCTTGAAACACACTGGAGTGGTTTGAAACTTCCATTAAGTAGATTCCGAGCCTACACTTTCCTCTGTATTTGAGTCATCTTTAATAGTTGGTATATAGGAAGGTTTAACCGCCTTTTCATCGTCCCAACTTTCTCATGACGAAAAGAGTGATTGGAAGTCTAGGTCGAAGGGTATGGTTTTATATAATCAGGTCTTACTTCTTACTTCGTCCACGCTAGAGTGTAACCTATTTGACCCTTTTTCCAAAATCTGGATGCTTGAAGTCGTAGGGTGCTTTTTGCTGTCACTTCATTAGTGTATAAGTCAGGCGGTAAGAGTGAAAATATCGTTTCGAGGGCTGCTGTCTGGGTCGTTCTTATGGTGCTGGTTGTGCTGATGCTAATCGTTGGATTTTGGTATTTTCCACGACTGGCCACCAGACCAGACACTAATAACTTTCAATTGGCCTAATGATGACCATATACATGCAGTGGATTGTAATGGGCAATTCAAAATTAGCATGTCAATGATATTTTCAAAACCCCTTCACAAAACAGAAAGACCTCCACCGTAGTTCGTCGTTGGTAGACTCAAATGACAAATAGTTACAAACAAACATTCATATGCACCCAAAGTTCAGTATCTCTCACAGCATAACTCGATTTAATTCATTCAGTTAAATTTCCCATTAATCGAAACCACCGAATCCAATCTATCGGAATCCAAAGAAATAAGATCCAAAACCTGAATGGACAACAAAGTCGTACTAATAAATCTTAACAGTGTGCCTCGCGATCAAAACAAAAAAATGAAAAAAAAAACAAATTTATTTAGATATCTTAACCATGCTGAATAAGAGTCTCCATGTCAACCACGATTTGCTGCACATAAACCAATGCCGTTTTGAATTTTAAAACAATGCATGACAGACTCTGAAGTCCAAGTCAGCTTTTAAAGGTAAACACAATATCAAGAGGAAAAAAAAAAAATGAAAAATAAAAATTATGCGCACTTTGCGAGGAAAACGTGCGTTGTGCATGCACGTACTGTCTGTTTTGCATTTTTAACAATTTGTTTTAAATGTTTACGTAATTTCTACGAGCTGAATTTGCAATTAATGTTATGACTGTTTTCATGATACAAAGTCATAACTGGGGCAAATTAATTAAACAAGTGCAGTTTTAGTAAATACAATCGCCTGTGTGGTTTATAAAATTTGCTTTGAATGCATTTTTTTGCTATTTCCATCTTTCATGTATATAAAATTAAATAAACACTCATAAAGTTGTAGATTTTATGTAATATAGGTCGGGTCATCTATTGGTTTCTTTTTAAAAAGGCTATAAAAAACACTGTTTAATATTTTTCAACGATTTATTGTAATTAGTAAACCTTTTGATTAATTATGGAATATTATTTCATCAATAACTGCCTCGGTAGACCACCCTATTAACTCAATATTTCAATACATTTGCGATAGTTTCGATCCTATTTCACGAATAGCGTGACCAATATTGTTCTTGACTGAATTGTCTCTGGATTGTCGATCTTTAACGACGCCCAACAAAAAAAAAGTCCAACGGCGTCAAATCGGCAGCAAATCCGAGGCAGCCAAGCATCATCACCAACCAAAATTTATTTGCAAAATTCGCACTCTTTCGGTAACATAGCATCCACTTTGGAAGTTACTTTGCAATATTTCCCAACGTTGCTCAAGCATTAATCGATCCATTTTGTATAGCGAAAATATTATACTGAGTTTCAGTAAATTTTTTGAGTAAGGGCTGTCAGTGTCAAAATAATATATGATTCAAAACGAAACCAACAGATGGCTAACCCTATATAATAAAATAAATTTGTTGCAAACAATTATTTTCCATTTTTTTTCGTTGCAGATGTCTAACATTAATATTTTTTTTAATCTATCATAAATGTAAGTGTAAGGAAACAAGTTAATAAGGTTAAATTTAAATAAAATTTCGTAACGACCTGATCTTATTCTCAGGACCCACACAAGCTAGTTTCCTTCCCATCTCCAGGACATATAAAAACTCTCCAAAATTCTTTAGTACAAAACTACTCTCTTCAATGAGGACAAATTCTTTAATATTATTTTTGTCAGGAAGTTATACTGGGACCAATATTAGACGCCCTTTACACCTGCAAGAGAACTATTGGTCGTAAATGGGCTATACGCCCAAAGATTTTTAGGTGATTTAGATGAATCTGCGATAGAGATATATATAAAATGATGGATCTTGAAGAGCGAATCTTTTTGCGGCATCCCTACTTCCGCGTTCAGAATGAGACAGCTGGGAAAAACGGAACCTTCTATCATACTGGAACAATATAACAATATTCAGGGACTTAGGCTAAAAGAGCCATCCGACCCCTGAACAAAACCACAAAAAATATCCTCAATCATAAAAGGGACGATATCAGAAGACTTGCCGGCTTCCTCACCGGTCACTGCAGCCTCAGATATCACTTACAAAAACTTAATATTGTTCAGGAATCTGAATGCCGACTTTGGTTGGAGGAAGACGAATCAGCAGAACACGTACTATGTGAGTGAGTGGCAGTCAGGAAGCGCTTTCTCCATAAGGAATTCCTAACACCTTTCACTTGAATAAACTTTAGTGTTCCACAAAGGAATCTAAGAGTAATACCGAATCCTATTTTTATTGCGCACAATCGTACCAATTATGAACGAGGTTCTCCATTAAATTATATGTTCAATCTATTAGAGACCGGATTATATGCATTTGCATATTTGACCATTCTGCCCGGTTATGGCATATTTTTGCATATTATACTGAAGATCTATTGGTGATGCATATTTTCGCTATAAACCTACTTGGCGGCACCACGATTCACGCGGGAAAAGGTAGGGCAAACATATAATCCAGTCTCTAGTTATCGCATTTTACGACAAACAATCTAGTTATCGCATTTAACTCTCATTCGCCTACTGCGACACTATTTCCTATAAACAATTACGCATGTTATATTTGACACGCTCCTCTATTGCATATTCCGCTTCACTTACACGGCTGGTGCACACACAAAAAGTGAAAAATTTTGATTTTCCTCACTCACCTGTATAGTGTATGGGCCGCTTAAAACACAGACTAACGTGAGACAAGGTAGGGCGATATTATTTCGCGATACACTCGCCTACTGCGAAACCCTTCCCTCTAGGCAATTAGAACTACGTCTGCTGCATCAGTTTATTTTTTTACTTATTTGTGAAAAGTTGAATACGTACCATGCCTATCAAAAAAAAAGTGTATCGTCGTGGATAGCTGAATATCCTGGAAAATTTGCGTACGACGGAAAAGTTTTGTATTGTCGAGTTTGCGATAAAAATATTACATGCGCAAAGAAGTTTCAAATAGACCAGCATATCAAGACAAGTGTTCATATGGCAGGATTGCAAAAGAAAGGCGCACGGCAACAACTTTTAACAGCGGCAAGTAGCAGTAACTCCACTTTCACAGACCAACCAAAAAACAACTTTAGCATGGATTTATGTGAAGCATTCCTTGCAAGTAATATTCCTCTTCACAAACTTACAAATCCTACCTTCAAAGCTTTTCTGCGAAAATATTGCTTGAATCAAAATATACCAGATGAATCAACATTGCGTAAAAACTACATTCCAACAGTTTACCTACACGTTTTGGAAGGGATACGCAATGAACTCAAGGATTGCCTTATTTGGATTTCAGCCGACGAAACTACCGACAGTTGTGGCCGTTACATTGCAAATTTAATTATCGGTGCGTTAAAACTAGAGCCTTGCTCGTCCTATTTGGTGGCCTGCAAAGAGCTTGAAAAGACAAATCATTCTACGGTCGCCAGATTTGTGAATGATGGTATCAAAAACATATTTCCTGAATCATCTGCAGACGAAAGAGTGTTTATATTTCTCTCAGATGCTGCTCCCTATATGATCAAGGCAGCCAAAGCCCTCCAAGTGTTCTATCCCAACTTGATCCTTGTAACATGCTTTGCTCACGGAGTACACCGTCTCGCTGAAGAAGTACGATTAGCGTTTGACAATGTAAATAGACTCATTTCATCGACAAAGAAAATGTTTCTTAAAGCACCTGCGCGCATTAAAGCCTTTAAAGATAAGCTACCAAATGTGCCTTTACCTCCTGAACCAGTGGTAACTCGATGAGGAACGTGGATTGAGACTGTGCTGTTTTACAGTGAAAACTTCGAGGCCATCAAAGGTGTAGTTACAGACTTCGATAGTATGGAGGCTGTAGCAGTTCGTCAGTCCCAGGAAGCGTTTGACGACCCCAGTATTTAAAAAAAATATAGCTGTGATTAGCACTCATTTTTCCTACATACCTGCGAGTATTAAAAAGCTCGAAACTCAGGGTTTGGCGTTAATGGAATCTGTGGAGTTAATAAACAAAATCCGCCGAATGAACTCCGCATTGCCAGATGTATTCCCCGCTAAACTTAAGGAGAAATATGAAAACATTTTAAACAATAACCCAGGCTTTAAATCTTTGTGCCAAGTAAATAGTTTTATCAATGGGACTGGTGAACTTTTGCCAGAAACGATAAGTGCCAACATAGCACCCCAATTCAAGTACTGCCCAGTTATCTCAGTGGATGTGGAACGGTCCTTTTCCACTTATTAAAATATTTTGAGTGATCGAAGACACAACATTACCACCGAACATTTGGAGCAATACCTGATTGTTTACGTTTATAAAAGTAACAAATAAATTTATGAACTGGTAATTACATTTGTTGTATATACTATTAATTAGTATTACTAATACTATGCTGAATTGGAAATAAAAAACTTAAAACAACAATTTTTTTTGTATTTAATGTTGCATATTTTGACACTTTTCATGCATATTTTAAGTATTTTTCATGCATATTTGCATGCATATTTCAAGGTTTTTATGTTGCATATAGTCCGGTCTCTAAAATATAACAAATAAAACAATCTACTAAATTCTAATGTTAATGTTTCAAGTACTTCTTTCAAAACTAATTTCTTTTCTCTATTAAATAATTCTGTATGCTAGACAGTTAGCATGATGAATAAATAAATCTTCGTAACGCCTCGACTGGAGATATTCTCAACTTCATTAGGAAGATAGAGGATCTCCTTGTCTAACTGGCTCCAGGCACAATAGATCTTGCAGGTCGCAGTGGCATATGTGTCTGTCGCAGAGCGTTACTACTACTAATAATAATAATAATAGAAGAGCTAATGGTACGGGGCAGGAGTTTTCTTCAGTCCATCTGACATTAAGATCACTAGACAATTGCTGAATCACTGTAGTGTATTTCAGACCAAAAATTACGACAGTCCGAGAACGCACTTGAGAGTAGCGCTATTGTACTATATAAAAATAGTCAAGCAGCGATAAATGCCTTTGAATCACCGATATTACGATCCAAGTTGGTAAAGCAATACCGAGGGCCCCTTAAAGAGGTCGCTGATAGATGCAACGTTTCCCTGTACCAAGTTCCAGGCAAGTCGGACGAGTTGGCAAAGGAAGTAGCAGGTCAGAACCTCTCTGAAAGTAAAAGAGAACCGCCTGCTTCTCTTGAATTGATAAAATCTCCAGAAGATTTGCTGATAATAGGTGGAATAATATCAACAGTTGATTTTTGTCGAGACAGAAATATAAGATCTATAGTTGGAGCCCTTACAGGGCATTTCTTGATAGTCAGTCACGCCGTTAAATTGGGTGTCCCTCCCAACGATTTCTACAGAGGCTGTAGCGACGAGGAAGAGCAAGAAACGGGGACCCTTTTTTGCACCCGCCCAGTCTTACTAAGATTAAGCAGGCAAACCCCAGGAGAGTATTTCATTGAAGACCTCAGTGACCTAGCTAAGCTCGATTTGTACAAAATAAAGACTTTTGTCTGAGGGTCTTAACGGTCTTGCATATAGTTTGGTACAGGAAGGGGCATGCGCCTTGAAAACAAGAAAATCCACCATACTAGCTTGCTGGTGCTGATAATCCAGTACTCTACATGGCATCACAATTTTCCTTCATTCTGGTCTAAATGTGCTCCTGCTGAAGCGGGTGCCACCTAGTGGAAATAATGGATCGTAATTTCTTCAAAAGATATCTAAATCTTCATCGACAGCCGAGCTGCTTTGAAATCGTTATCAAATGTCACTAATAATTCCCTAACAGTCCTCGATCTCTTAACAAGACTGATCAATTCAATATTCACCTTTGTTGGGTGCCGGGACACAGTCGACGAACTGTATCATCAAAGGCATAGGAATACTAAACAATCACTGTTTTGTCATAATTAAACAAATCATAACTAGAGAAATTAACTCCAGGAGGAGAAGCGTTCTTACATGTCATTCTACCACCATCACCATCACTGGTGATATTACAGGTCAAACTAGGGGCTCTTTTCAATGATTTTTGCAGAAGCTGCAGAAACGAGGAATAAACAGAAACTACAACTCGTTTCCTCTGCCACTGTCCAGCGCAATTTAATAAAACGTCAACAGAATACAAATTTTAGTCAATAAGACCAGTGATCTAAACCAGGTGGCCGTGCTATAGCGGATAGCATTATGCAAGAAAATCTAACAAATGATCCCTAGTTATTCAAGACACAACCTTCGGAGACTGAATCCTAATACCACTACCCCTACACTAGCGCTGTGTGAATAACATAACAAGGGTATTCATAACTCTTTGAGCATGAATGAATTATAGACAAAAAAAACGCCCATCTTCTTCTCCGGCACTCGTTATCGAAGTCCAATATGAGCTTATAGACGTACGTACAAATGTACTACAATGACCGATCAGGTATCTGGATTGAGTCGTTCGGGGCAACGCGGCGGAATTCCTTCGAAACGAATCACAATTGTTTCTCAAGAAATCTCATTTCACAACAAATAATACCATAGTTGCCATGTCCTAACCACGAATTCACCTTGTGGTTGACTTCGGTCCCTATAATGCGATAGTAGCAGTCGGGTTTGCTTGAATTAATACAGTACTGCAAAAGAGCGCAAGGTGCTGCTACTTAGCCAGGAACATTGTACCATTTGAGGTATCTGTCAAGCATTCAACATCTAAGGAAGTTAATGGTCTGATTATAAACGTTTTCATCTCCATTGTTACACAAGGTGGTTATATTTGGATCCAACAAGACACTCGAATGTCCAGGAATTCTCACTTGAGACAGCTCTTCACTTTGCCTGCTCATATGATCGCATGGATCTAACTCAAGCTTTGCTTTATTTTTTTCAACGGTAAAACGGAATCAGTTCCGTCAGTGTTCATGCAAGTAATAAGGGCATTATGCTTGTGGTCGATAGCTCAGCCCACTCTGTGGTTTTTTCCCACCACTCTTTCCGAAGAATCTGACTAATTTATTCCAATGACAGATGCAACCATCAAACATGTATCGAATGCAATTTCCTTTGGATTTCACGTTTTCCCCAGTACCTGTCCACAGAACCAAGCACAAAGTAATTACATTTCAGACTTCAGCTAACAATTGCTAAAGTCCCTCAGATCATTACGACCGAGCAAATGAATAAATTCTCAACACATGTGCTCCGACAATATTACCTAACTTTCCAGTGACACATCGACACAGGCTGCAAAGACTTTTCCAGCTCTCTGGCTCATGTGTCAAGCTGTCAACTAGGCAAACACAACTTTTAATTATTTAAGCCACCCATAGTAAATTAAGCGCCATTGCCGGCTAGTTCATTACAAATTTTAATTATATTCCCGCTCGGGTCGGCCCGGCACGGTTCTATTTATACAATTCTCTCACAGCACTGACACACTTTGAGTCTTATCGCGCGGAAATGCATAATTTACAGAAACGTACTTAATTAGCTAAGCGTATCAATATTTCATACATCGCATCCAGCACCGCCTAATCGATTTGACAATGAATCTAATGCGGAGTCGGATGCTATAGAGACGGGTAATATTATTGTTATTCTACCAGCAACGATTAGAGTCACCTCATAATCTACTTTTCCACTATCGCAGCTTGCTGGTTCTGATCAGAGGGCAAATGTAACGCGAACAACGATGTCTAGGTGAGTCAAGGATGCGCGATTAGATTTCTCATTTGCAAAGTCAAAGACGACGTGCAATATTTCTAGGAATCTAACCGCAGACACATACACACACACAGAGATCATCTTTCGTTTGCGACTCGTTGATTTGCTATTATTTCCGACAGAAACCATGGAGAAAATATGTAATTTTCTGCATCCTCGCATCTTTGAATCCATCGCCAAGAGATCAAAGGAAATGGCTGTTACGCATGCAACAAACCCAATGCGGTAGATCTTTGTGGTGTTGTGGCCAAGACCTAGACGGAGCGGCAAGTTGCAGTGCAATGCACGTAGCCAAGTCTTGTGGTATGAAAAACCTGATATCCGAGGGAAGTTGAACTCAGCGTCATTCTCTGTCCTGAAAGGAATTGCAATAAACGCAAACACAATTGCTTTTTGTTAAACGGACGAAGAAGAGGATAAAGAGATACATTGCCGGAGCAGATGACAAAAACATAAATTTCAACTGTGAAGGGCACCATGACCAGCAATCGAATCAGAACTTTTGTTGGTGATAATGCCAAACGAAACTTTATAGGGTGCAATCAGTTCAATTTGCACATTGAAGCGCATATGCGAAGTTATTCAAAATAAGTCCCGACACTCAACTTATAGATTACCTTCTAGCTACCTTCTGGAAGCAGAAAAGCCTTACAAATGGCAACCATGCTTTTCATATAAAAAACCAAATGATGAACCAAATTAGACATGAGAACGAGGAAAACCTGGGAAAAGTGCAAAGACTGGCTTTTATCCGCGTACCATACAGGGTGGATGCTAAATACATAGAAACTTGACCTTGAAGACGTGTTCAGTTCAGCATTAATAGGAAATATTAAAGCCCTTATCACTTTTAAACTTCTGAATAAGGCTGAATAAGGTGCTGGGATGCAAAGACTTTCGCAGTTTTTATCTATGACTCGCTTGAAGGAAGAACGGCTTTAATGTCTATCTGACACTCCTCTGAACTTTGTACAGTCAGTCTGCAAGGGGTTCAGCAGACCAATATATATTGAAATCATGTTTTTCGCCTTGAAGTTTTGAAGCCATGCTCTGTCCCCGAAGCTTCTTAAAGACTTTCTTCTTCTTATCAGGCCAGCGACCCTTGGAGGGTCTGAGCCTGAACTAATGCCGTTTTCCATTCTATACGGTCCCGGGCACGCTGCTTCCAATTTACTAGACCAAGGCTTCTGGCGTCCGCGATTGCCTGATCTTTAAACCGGAGGTTCGGTCTTCCTCTTCTTCGCGAACCAGGTGGCTGGGATTCGAAGATCCTCTTAGCTGGAGCATTCTCGTCCATTCGCTCGATGAGGCCGGGCCATTACAGTCGACGGATTTTTACCTTCCGAACTACATCCAAATCTTTGTACAGCTCGTAGAGTTCGCGGTTATATTTTCTCCTCCATTCGCCCTCCTCGCAGACTGGACCAAAAATTCGACGTAGGATTTTTCTTTCGAAGGATCCCAAGATCTGATCCGCAAGATCAGGGTTTTGTAGAGCAGGATTTTGGTCCTTCGGGTAAGGAGTTTGGACCCTAGTTGTTTGGACAAACCGAAGTAGCAACGGTTGCCTAAGGTTATCCTTCGTCGAATCTCCACTAGGGTGTCATTTGTGGAGTTTATGTTTACCCCGAGGTAGGTTAACTCCTTCACTACCTCAAAATTGTAGCTGTCAATTGTTAGGTTTTGACCTAGACGGTGTTCGACGGATCGGTTTTTGGTAGACAGCATATACTTTGTTTTATCCTCATTTATCGTGAGACCAACTCGTTGGACTTGTTCTTGTATTGCCGTAAAAGCCTCAATAATGGCACGCTGGGACCGGGCGATAATGTCGATATCGTCTGCGTATCTTAAAGACTTTACTAAATTGTTAATGTAGCAAAAAAGATTGAACAATTGAAGATGAAAACATGCTTCTTTTGATGAAGTCGAGCTACCTAATTCCTATCGGTATTATGATGACAATATTCAGTTCCGACTTTAGCTTAACAGATACTTATTTCAGGATCTAGAAGAACTGTCCGACAAGTCTGTGGTCGACATACACAGATTTATTCGCGCCTCAGAATGGCTCGACAGAACATAGGCTAATGGTTCCTAGTAAGGGGTCTACATTGACCTAAGTGTGACGGAGAAGAGACCTCCTTTCCCGTCAACCCTATTACCTAACCTAACCTAAACTCAGCTTAACAGCGAGAACAGCCACAAAGACGGAGAGCAGAATGGGTACGACAACCACTAGAATGTTAAGCACTTGATACATGTTAATGGTTTTCTTTTGAAGATAAAATGGCCAATGATCTCATGACCTATACCTCTAAAACTTGTTCATCTAGCCAAGAGTAGGCTAGATGAACAAGTTTTTAAGATTTCTTCGGTTCCAGTTCGAACATCGTTCATGTCTTGTCGGGAAAATTAAGCCTTTCATAGAATTCTCACAAAGAAACGATGAAAGAGGGTTAAAGCTTCCAACTTTGTCTAGTTCGTTTGAAAGTTTCGCTGTTCATCTTCGGTCATCTGGTGGATTAAGACTTACAAAGTCGCAAGAATAACTAGAGCTAACAATCGCTGTCTGCGAACCACTCCCACCGCAAGCCTTGAATATCGTTCTAGATCCCATAATCGTATCGATCCACATTCAAATTAAGACAAAGTCCACGCCGGCTGGGTGGGGCCCAGGTCCACTCCGGACTGGACTGTAGCACGAGCTTAAGTAAGAATGATAGTCCACAACGATTCCACCGAAGGCCACTACCTTGAGGCAGGACTTACTACCTTATCATGCCAGCGACCCTTGGAGGGTCTGAGCCTGAACTTATGCCGCTTCCATCCTTCACGGTCCCGGGGACGCTGCTTCCAGTTTACTGGACCAAGGTTTCTGGCGCCCGCGATTGCTTGATCTTTAAACCGAAGGTTCGGCAAACAATAAAGGGTAAGCTTATATAAGTTAGAAAGGATATATATCTTAAAGTGCTTACTCGGTGGCCCGAGTCCGCTTGTCTTTATACTTTTTTGACATACAAAATCTCGGTGATCTTGTTACCGGCCTTGATGAATCAGTGAACATTTTCTATAACCATTTATCTATAACTATTTATCTAAGCAAAACAAGTTAATTTTTTTTTACAACTTTTCAGCAAAAGCATTACATTATCCTGATTGGAGAGCTTTGCAGTTCTTGTCCTTGTCATACCACATTACTCGACATATTTAGCTTAAAGAAATTCAAACTGATGTTTCTACAATCAAAAGAAAGAAAGAATCAAGGCGCTGGTGATACCTTTTGAAATAGGATGCACTACAACCCGTACTTAACCAACTATAGTCTCATGAGGCTATTTTTCCTTTTGATAACAAACAATAGGAAGGACAGAAGGCACTATATTGAAGCAGTTCTTTATCTATCTCAAGTAATACATGATGCAATTGGAGGCTTGAGAATGAACGCGAATTTGTAATAAGTTTTAGTTGGAGAAGATAAAGTTACCACGTACAAAGCAGTAACAAAGATTTTGTGATAATAATTGCTTCTGACCTTTTCAAGTCGTGAGGAGCATTTATTAAGAATCATTGAGAATAATGAAAGACCGGAGGTAGGTAACCCTAACTGGGTTCATATACAGAAGTATTTTTTGCTGATGTTTTACATTGATATTGTACTTGCATACGAGAGTGTGTGGTGGTGGTCTTTTGTATAAGACCAGGTTGGAGGTAGTTACTATTTACATTACTATTGAGAATAAAATTGGTATGTTCATGTTCATAACGAAATTCAGCAGCTTATCTTTTAATGTGCACTTTCATGAAGTGCTAGTGGGCTATATTTCCTATAACTATATTCACAACTCGCAACCAAAAAACGCTGGCTAAGGGTCTACTTCTTATTAAAACGACGTTTTTGCTTACTTAGTTAAGAACTTGCCTTTTTGAAGTTTAACTCAAGTTCTCCAAACATTGACACCACGATGCAAATTTATGAAGCATTCGAGAAGTTTTGGCGATCGTGTGGAAACTTGCAGGACTCCACATTGATTCTCAATTTCCTGTGATGACGATCTAGATAGATTTTTGTTAAGGAAGGTTGCCTCCATAGTGCAAGGTTAGGTTAGGTTGAAATGGCTGCCAGAGTGCCAGCTATTGCCAGCACACTTAGACCAGTGATAAGTCCATTGTGATATCACATGAATCTGAAAAGATCTCCATACCTACTCGTTAAACCAATTGGAGCTTTTTATAAAGCGAAGGTTTCTGATATATGTGTTTATCCTCCTCTTCGTCCATGCAGCTTCTACAGAAGTCGTTTGAATGGACGCCAAGCCTTGTTTTATGCTTGCCTATTAGAGTGTCCCGTTATGACACCTACTATGGAACTGATATGCGATCTGTTGAGATAAATCAAATTCTTAGAGCGTTTCAGATCCAGCCGTAACCAAATCCGCGCCCAAAGTGTTTTCACTTCTCACTAGTGTATATCAACTCTATGTTGGGTTTAATTGTTAATTTCGAGAGAAGAACGGATCCAGTCCCGATCCTTTCCCCTCCAGTTCATCAGTTTTTTCATTGCGGATGATATCGATATGGCCCGGCACCCAAGGATCAGGTTACCATACAAGGTTTGAGATATAATGCTCGTGTGATGGCTGTAGTCTGGGATTGAAAAATACAATTAATGTGAATTGTTGGGACGAGTTTAGCGCTAGAGGTTCGAAAAAAAAACTCCGTTGGATCCGTTATTAGTGGCAAGCAAGTGTGTCCAGTCATTTCCATCAGGAAATCTTGAATAAAGCCTCCTTACAAATATAATTGCGAGCAACGGATAATGATTTGCTACCCTCCACCGTTAAAGGATAAATGAGCATTTTGGTTTATCGTAATCTCTTTTCACTGAGTTTGAATGCAGTCTTCGCAGGTCTATTGCTGCAGTAGAGGTCCAGCAGGATGAGACTTAACATGACACCCAGTGCTGCTATAAGTTTCGATCTAAGAAATCCAGTTATACCAACGCAGGTTGCCATTAAAATGTTGGTCAGACTGAAACGGTGGTATTTCTGTGCTTTTCACCAAACCCTCACATCTTATGTTGAAATAAGTCTTACAACAACAACAACACCTTGGCGATCCAGAAATTGCAAAGACAGTCCATCCATACTTTAAGCTCGAGAAGTTTCCTGGTGAACAGCTCGATTTTTGAGGAGTAAATTTGCACTGCAAGGTATTAATATTACTCAAACTGAAAGGATCATAACGAAATCCTGCTTATTCAACAAAGAGGGTGTCTTCCTGTGTCATATCGGTCAATTTGATTGCACAGTTTTAGATACTGCATTCTATGACTAGTGTTGCTGGTGGTTGGAAGGTTGGTTGGCTATCTCCTACATCTCAATTGAACTAGGTCCATTGTAACCGTTGACGCCATCAAAACAGCGACTGAAACCGCAATAGAAGAGAAAACGTAGAAACAAGACATAGAAAAATTTAGTGATTGTGACATTAGATGTTAAAAATGCTTTCAACTATGCGAATTGGGACCACATACTTGAGTCATTTTGGAAAAAGACAGTGGGTACCTAAATACATTATCAATAGATACAGTGCCGGATTTCTTTAAGAATGGAATCCGATGACACCGATGATAGAATGAAGGATAAACGCGAAGTTCCGCAAGATTCGGTACCAGATCCGATATTGTGGAATGTAATCTGATCCTACCTGCGATATAGCCTTTGAAGTATTACATAGTTGCAAAATTATTGGATAAGATGGATCAACGAAGCAGTTCGAATGATAAGAAATTGGCTAGAATCTGTCTTTCTGGATCTAGCTGAGCACAAGACGGAAGCAGTATTGATGAGAGCAGCAATTAATCTATACCAGGCTATCTTAAAAAGTGCTTGCGATAAGGCAGCCCTGGTGAACATCTTACATAGGAGGGCCTAGACACAGTAAAAAATTATTATTGGCAGGAGTTACCCAGTCCCCAAATTGGGCCAATGCGCTTAAGGACAAAATATATGCGAGGAAAATAAACTCTGTGTTTCGACTCAGTGTGCAGCTTGTCCGATGATGTATGTTATCATCGTCCTTTTTAGTATGAATGAGCAATTTTGAAAGAAGTGTCTACCTACTCCTGATTCTGGCCGAGTTATTTATTTTCCCTTCTTCTTCCTTGTTATTGTGCTGTCCAACAACATACATACGTACCTCATTAAACTATCAAATAGGCACAAGCTAGATGGGCTTTAAAAACACCACGGAGTCCAAGTGTTCTTTAAACAAGATTGATTTGAGTGCCGTTTATGTGCATCTGTTGGCAACTCTTTCTCCGTAAACCCTATTCAGTCTTCACTAGCCGTTGCTGCTTCTGTCTACAGAAGAATAGTTTAAAACATACCTCCCAGTTTCTATCTCAGCAATGATAGGTCATGCTAGGATTGCAGATTGTCCAGTACACATATTAAAATCAGCATAATACGAACAACTTTTCGGTGAATTAAGTCCATTGTCAAAATTATCTAATAAATGGTTATTTATGTATAATTTCGACAAATTTGCAAAATCCAGGTGTTTACAATTCTATACATTTACCAAAGTGTGCATATGCATGCATTGGCATTCAAACCATTGTATTTTCTCCCCATTGTAACGGATGAAAGGATATTTCGATTTACCTGGATCAGAAACAAATGACAATGACCTTTTCTAAAGGAGGGATAATGATTTACGCTTCGATACTTTCAAAATGCAAACGTGCGCCACATAGAGTGAGAGAGACAGTAAAGAGGGTGTTTATTGTAAAATCCATACAATAGGATTTTAAGGAAATTTCGACAACTGATTATGCATGTAAAGGATCGAGTGGAAATAAGATAAAAAAAACCGGAAATGGTATCGGAGATTGTTTCAATTATTTAAGGAGATTTTAAGTATTGACTAGAATGCACTAGAATCGGACAAATAGCAAACAATTATTGCCTTTTGGCTGAAACCTTGCATTAGCGACAACGCATCTATAAAGCGAAGACAAACATTAAACGAAACTCCAAAATTCTAGAAATGTTCACATTTTTAATGGGACACACCCTTATCACTCCCAAGTGTCACCGGTCCTTGATGAAGTACAAAGTACAATAGATCTAAGATTTAGATACTCAGCCTCTGTGCTAGATGTGGTCACAATTCTCTGTTTCTTCGAGTCCCAAAGGACTGTCCCTCCTTCATAGATAAAAGCATACTTTGTGCCTTTCAATCGTTGAAATCGCTTACCCAACTAGCATCAGCAAATGCGTACAGACCCGCTGCCACATATATGTATACACTCCAGCACTCGTGAAACCCTTAAGGTACTAAATGAGGAGCCTTCGAGGATCACTGTTCTTGACTGGTGGACTACGTAGACTATATCTGTGTCTACTAAATGTAGAGGGGTACAGTAAACTTCCTATAAAACTTTATTTTGTCTCTCCTGGGACTGTCAATTCCTGTTCCAACTTCAAGTTTGCCGAGATTGGTAATTGGTCCGGTTTGCAATTTTAAAGTTCATACTTATCGAACAGGTTGTTGCTAAATCAGCATTGACCCACAGGCAGACTGTTGTTAAAACGTTTAACCTCAAGTCCGATACAGAGTTGATGATGTTTTCATTCAAACGTTGCTTAAACACGTTCAATTCCTTCTGATCGTTTATTGCCTCAAGTAGGTCGTCCACATAAAGAGTAGTCAGTGACAATTGCTCATTTGATATCTTGTAGTTAATGCATCTGTCATATTTATAGGGAGTAAGACCGAGCGCCTTGAGGGTCGCAGCTTCAGCTTCAAGTTCCATTGCTGTCCGCCCAACTTCAGTCCATAAATTGCTTTGCGTAGTTCCCACACTCGATCTCCATCAACAAAACCCTCGGGCTACTCTATAAAAACCACTGTTTCAATTTCTCCATTTAAATAAGCACAAGAGACATCCAGATGATGCAAGTCCGTGGTATTTTCGACCACGTTTGATTTATTTATTGCGTTCCAACCGATATTTACCACTGGTGATAGTGGACACCCTGAATTTGACTGAATCCTCTGGCAACGAGGAGCTCTTTTCTCCTTTCTATTGTTCAGTCCAGTCTATACTTGGTCCTAATTTTACTTTATCACCAATGATCTGTCAACCAAGGTTCACGTGTTGTTCTTGAGTAATGCGTTTGACTCTATTCACATCGCCTCTCGCCATGAAGCTATTGGCTTATGAACAAGACCACAACCATAACTAGGGTTCCGAACTTTCAAGAAAATTAAAATAGGTAATTAAAATAAGCTCATCGATGGTGTCCTTCCATGATTTAGATATCTGCGCGTCATGTTTTGCTTTGATGGCTTTGCTCCTGCTTCGAACTAAAAGAAGAATCCGACAAGTTGTGTCCAAGTAAGAGACCTTAGATGTTCAGCTTATACAGTTTTAAATCATTCACACGTTGATGGGGCATCTGATGTGCTAAGATTTTCCTTGCTATAGTTCGTAACTTCAAATTCTTAACTTCAGCCAAAAGTGGTTTTGGATCTCTCTTATTTGAAGCACGGAAGCAGGTTCGAAACTTTACGAATGTATCCACAGTCTGGATCCATATTCAAAATGTACTCTTGTGCTGCTGAATCAAATCCCGTTAAAAACTCTAAAATCGGATCCTCTATAAACTTTCTCACACTATGAAGATTTACAGCGTATCTTCTAACAGTCTTACCACATTTCCCAAAGGTTAACGTCTTTGGAATGTAAATTAGCAAATCTAGTCGGAAATTCGAGATGAATTTCATATTTTTTCCAGCACAAATTGAATATCGAAAGCAAAGACTGGCAACTGGCACCAGTTGTACTCGTAAATATCCAGAGCCCATGTATCAAGTTAAAATGCCTTTACTTATTGACTCCTAAATTCTTTGTGTAATCTTGTGTTGAGATTTATTTCATTATGCCTCCCCTATCACATTTCACACTCCCAAGACCTAAAATGTATCGCCTTCACTGTCCGTTTTTTTTTTTTTTTTTTTCTTTCCAATTTATTGTAATCCACTTTGCCATACCAAACTGAAGGTCACTCTTCCAATAAAAAAAAATATAAAAAAAAAAACCGATTCGCACCCCCGAAGGTGTAACACGATAAAGTTGCGAACAATCGCACTTGAGCAACGTGCACGCTCACTTAAAAGGGCGCTCTAGAGCTCCATTATCGACGACCTTTAACAACGTGTCTTGCACGCTCGGTAACATGATCTAAAGCGGCCAAAGCCTAGTGGACCATAATGAGAGCCTCTCGATATAATCTTACGAGAATTTATGGTATTTACTGGATGGATGTACCTATAAGTCAGCGATAACATATAAGAGCCTCTGGCTTCCAAGGATAAATTATTTTGTCTGTTGTGGGCTTCGATTATCGAAAATTGGACTTTGTTGAGTCGGTAGGCATGTTCATCGTTCACAGATTGACTAATCATTATCCCATGTCCATTGGCAGAATAAAGAAATATTGACTAAACTATCTTTCATGGTTTGACAATAGATCAGGAAGAGCATTGGAGCCTTTAAGATACAAGATGCAATCTTTCTCGCGCTTATTCCCGGTGAAACTAGTTTACCATTTCGCAGATTGTAACATGGATTCTGCAAACACAAATCACTTGAGCAATAAATCTTCCTAATTGCATCCATTTTTGTTGGCAACCGTTGCGATCCACTAGCGATCACCTCTCTGGTTGTGGTGCTAGATACGAGCACATACACGTTCTATTAAACTAGTTGTGGAGCCGCACAACCGACTAGAGAGGCAATTTAGGTTGCTTATGTTAGATTCCAATTACGATGCCGACAATGTCCCCGTATCTAGTCGCCAAGTGATTGAGTACGTGTGTGCGGTTGTGTTTAGCGGCTTAAGCAGTTGATTAGTGTGCATAAGGTTAGGATTATTGGATCATGATCAAATAAGTCTTTTGCGGAACTGGTTCCGTAAAAAAAAATGTGAATGTAAAGTTTATTGTTGTGGACTTTCTAATGCCGTTTTGGGGGCCTTTTATCCAGTTTTACAGTATACGTTTTTTTTTTTTGGGAGTGTTGTGTGTTGTGACCAATTCCAAAGAGCTAAAATTGTACGAGAAGACTTTGAACTTTTATTGAAGTTTTAGACAGAAGCATTCTTTTTTTGTCGGGAACACCACGCTGGAATATTCAGAAACAAAAGCAGGTCAATTGTCCTCCAGCAGGTGTTTTCATCGTCCACTTAAGCCTAACACGTTCAGATGTTTGACAAAAGCGTGATATCCCATTATAACGCCAATAAATTATCTGCAGTCTTTTTTTCTGAGAGACAGCAATAATACCGCAGGGTTCTTATGGTTCTCCAAAAATCCCCAGATAGCTTAGTCTAACGAGAGGTAAACCGGAGTTTTCTTATATATTTTTTTCTGTCGTCCTTTTCAAAGCTTAGCTCGCTCATTACGGTGTTTCCTGAGTGTTTCCATCTCAAATGGATGTCAGAGCGTTTGGTCTGGAAAACTGCAGACAGCAGAAACGCGAAGAGCGAAGATAATTAAAAGCTGCAATGTCTCAGGCAGAGACCCTCTACGGATCGGTAGTGTATACCAAACCTTGTGAATATATACCAAACCTAACTGACAACGTCTGTCAAAAAATGTTTGTTAACTTAAAAAATGGGTTCATTCAAAGCCAACTTAATCTACATTATGTCCCCTTTAAACTTGAACCCTTTTACGGCACAAATTTGTTGCTTAGTTTAACCAATTAATGTGAATTTCCGTCCCGGCAATGTCAAGCCTCTATTTGTATCTACCCCTAGGCTCGTATGTATGTACATAAACCATCCACTTATCTACCGCGAACCAAATAAACAAAATTTGCATTCGGCTCCTAAATAAATTCAATTAATTGAAAAATTCAATTATTTTCACTTGACGTACAAGTCTGCGGCCAAAAATAATTTATAAACGAATAATTGAATAAACAATTGCACCATCTGCCTGCCATTCAAGGTACAAAAATAATTACGTTACCCATCTCGTTCTGATATACATTTTCTTTTTTTTTTTGTGCAAAATTCACCCGGGGGACTGCAATATTTTTATTTAATTTCAATCCTCAAATGTGACTCAATGAAAATTAATCCTGTATTTTAAAAAAATATTAAAGTAAATGTTAAATTAAATTAAAAATATTCTTTGGACTGTATACACCTGCCATTCGGGAGGTGAACTATTTCAATTTTTATTTTTTTGAAATACTGCCAATATGTATCCAAACTCTAAACAAAAAGCTAAATTTGTGAACGTTATCCCAAACGGAAATTAATGAGAGTCAGTGGGGTTTGGGGGCGATCGTAATAAACAAATTTTGTAGTTAAAAACGGACACAAGTACGATATTTCCATGATTCACGCTAGCGATGACAGAAGCGAGTTTCTTCATAGTCTGTTAAATTGATTTCAATTGATAATACTTAGTTTAATTGTTATTTTTATTTATCAAAGATATAATAAAATAAAGAAATCAATGAAATTGAATTGACGGCGCCTCATTGGGAATTTTATTTACTCAAGATAAAGGGACTTCGGACGGGGGTTCAATAGAGAGCATTCACTGATTTTTTTTTGGGGTATTTATCGATCAGTTACTGTGTATTTTTCAAAAGCATTTTTAAGAATTTTGCTATCGATATTTTGAAGAGACGAGTCTTTATTCCAATTACCACACCTTAAGGGGGGGAAATGACTGGAAAAGCTTTCATAGAACCGGACATCTATTTATATAAGTTAATCTACAGTGTTGACAAGATAAACCTTCTCCAACACGACTACTCTTCAAGTGCAGATGAACCGGATGTGTTTGCAAATTAGCCCAACCCCTTACTTCTCTTTTCCAGCTATCAATTGCGAGCAGAGTTTTTCCCCAGTTGTGGAAATACCCATTTATCATCTCGATCTCTGAGAAGGGCTGTATAAAAGTCATTTCCAACTGTAGAACTATTGCTAAACTCATGCATACGTAAGCTTTTTGAAAGCATCGACTCATTTTTCATCCACAGTAAGTCAATCTTCTAACCCCCAAGTCGCACGGGTTCCTGAAAGTCAGATATACAACCACTAGCCTTACTGCATTTGTTTCTTACTCAATAGGTGCCCTGAAAAGAAATAGACGTCGTGGCTAGCGAATTCAGTAAAGCATTTAATAAAATCTCCTTGAACTTAAAGCTCTCAGTTTTCTGCCGAGTCCTATCTAAAAGATCGTCAGTATAGAGTTATTTTTCGATCGTGAATTTCAAACCCAATCAAAGGAACCTCAGAAGTACCACAAGATAGGCACTAAGGACATCTGATCTTCGTTTAGACTATAAAAGGTATAGAGCTTGTTATCACGCAATCTGACATTGTTATCTTTGCAGACGATATGAGAACCTAAACTCATTCTTCTTAAAGTTCAACGTGAAAAAAATCAATTCATTACTTACTCTCGTAAGCTCCCTTCCATTTTTCATTTCATTTTTAACGCATTTTTATTATTAAATTCATTAAATCTTACATGCTAGACAAAAAACGCTTAAAACTAGCTTAATTAACTTAACTATCTTACTCTAACTTACTGGCCCTACACGGGCACTCTAAGCTAAACTTAATTCTTATCCTATGTCTTTCGACGTAACCTAACTTACTTTAATTATACATCTAAGGACTTAACTATTTAAACTAAGAAAATGAATTTTTTGGGAAAAAAACTTAGTAGCTGAACCTTTTTTTTTTAATATTTTTCCTTAAAACTACATAAAGTTAAAACTTAAAACTACCTTAAAATAAACCTTAACCTATCTTAACTAACTACGTAATCAAATACGTACTTTTTTTTTGGTTTTTTGATTTTTATTGTTTTTTTTTTTTTTTTTTTTTTTTTGATTTTACACTGTTTTTTTTTTTTTTTTTTTTTTTTTTAAGTTTTATAATTTTTTTTTGTGATTTTTGGTTTTTTATTATTTTTTTTTTTTTGATTTTTTCGCTGTATTTTGTCTTAAATCTACCTTAAACCTACTCTTAAACTATGTAAGCCAGCCATGGCCAGCTTTGCCCACCTTTGTGAGCTACCCCGGATCGAGAGGGTCCGACGAGGGAGTTCCCTCTCTTTCTGACAGCCACCAGAAAGTCTGGTGCTGCCGTCCAACATCCCTAATATCGCGCTCCGATACCGATCTACTAAACCGGAGGCGCTCCTCAGTGCTCTGAGCGACGTCTCGACCGTAGTTGAGCCGCCTATCCACAGTTGACCGGGCAACATGGAAGATTAGCGGCACCGCCGATCTATCCTGGATCAGACCTTCCTGATCGAAGTACAGAAAAGCCTCTGGGGGGACGAAGCCGTTAAGGCGCACCCTCTCGTGGTACAAGGGATTGGGGTAGTAAGCCCCAGAGATCAAGTTATTGACCGAGTTCATTGCTCTTGCAATGTGCCCTCGAGTAAGCTTCACAAGGAAATTGTCCACTCTGATTAGGTCCGCCTTGTTGTAGAGGACCTCGTTGGAATAGAATTTTCTGTACTCAGACTCTGGTGTTCTGTATAAACGAAGGCAAGGCCTAAGACAAGCCCTCTCAAACACCCGAATCCTTTCCATCAAGCTTGCCCGCACGTTGAACCACACAGGACAACCATATGTAAGCATTGGCCGGATTAGGGCCGTATAGCAGATTACCTTCACCCTCGCATCGAGTTGGCTGTTGTAAAACAGTCTCTTTGTAAGGGCAAAAGCAACTCGGGCTCTGGCCAGAGCAGCATCTACATGTTTGTTAAAATATAGATATTGGTCTAGCCAGATCCCAAGGTATCTGACTACACTTCGACTCACTAATGGTCGCCCGTGTTGTCCCACGATTGCGAACTTTCGCCAATTCTTTCTGGTATCCCTAGAGGCCCCAGACAACGGCGTCCTAAACAGAATGGTTTCCGACTTCTGAAAGTTGATCTTCAACTTCCAGTCATCGCAATATCGCTGAATCTTATCGAAGTCACGCTGCAAGAGAATGACAATGACCTCGATCTTTGGACCTGATCTGTACGCAACCAAGTCGTCTGCATACGCAATAGCATGATGAAGAGAACCTACGAGATCGCTCGTGTAAATGTTGAACAGGATCGGCGAATTTACTGCACCCTGTTGCAGACCATTTTTAACTTCGAATGTACCAGCAGAAGTCACATTGCCATTTTTCACAATGAACCGTCTACTGGTCAGCATGTTACATAGCATGTACAGCAGTGGTTTGCTTATACCCAGCCTGCTCAACTTGTAAAAGAGCCCCTCTAACCATACGGTGTCGAAGGCCTTCTCCAAATCAACCAGGCAGGCACCCGTGCATTGGTTCTTGCATTTGTTCCATTGGATATCAGATACCAGTTTAGACGCGGCATGTATTGTATCATGACCCGCCTTGAAACCGAATTGATTATCAGGAATTATTTTATTGTCCTCAACCCACTTAGCCAGGGCTCTATGGACCACCTTTTCGAATACTTTGCTGATGTTCGGCAAGAGACTTATTGACCGGAGATTCCCCGGATTGGAGCTATCTTTATCCCTTTTGGGAATAGCATGAACCACCGCTGTTTTCCAATGCGCTGGATAATGTGCATTATTCAGCGCATTGTTAAACAGGGTGGTATAAATGTCTACCACTTCTAGGGGGAGATGTCGAAGCACAATGTTCGATATTCCATCGATTCCCTCTGATTTCTTCTTTCTAAGTGATTCGAAGATCGTTTGGAGTTCGACCTTCGATATGAACGGGGGATGAACCCTTTCATCGGCGATGGCATTATTTGCCATGTTATCGTCATTGAACACGGTGAAACCGGTGTTCTCAGATCGCCAGTTCTGTATATCACTTCGAAGGTAGTGGTTGTGCACAAGGACGCGATTCTCCAGGTCGTGGTTTGGGAGAATGCTAGCATTCACCTTATACACTTCCTGGAAAGTCGCTCCTATGACTTCCACTTTCTCCTGCGGATCTTCGATCACAAAGAAGTTGTCATCATCGACTGCATTCCCTGGATCTATGCCTGCTGTAATAAGTACTTGTTCGTTGTTCGTCGTTCGGGGGATCTTAAGACATGGCAAGTCGTTAATGTTCTTCCTCCGAAATATTTTATTTATTTGCGGGAACATACTCGGGTTGTTGGATTTTACAGCCCGAATTCTGTTGTTCCAATGCAAGTTTACAGAAAGTCTGTAGTTTTCTTTAATTAACTGTTGGACGTTTTTGATCAACGACTTGAGTTGCCTTATCTCCGAGTTTTGTCTGTCAGTAAACCGTCTGTACAAGGTTTTTAGTCTCGACAGCAGCCTACTTTTATGTTCGTGGAGTGCGTCAGTTGTTGCATTGCGGAATGTGTCAACGTTGTTTGTGAGTTGGTACCGAGGTATCGTACTGTCCATCGTTCGTTTGATTGTCATGTCAAGGTCTTTTAGATACCTATCAATCTCTTCGTTTGACAGGTTCCTATTGGTCGGTGGGTAGAGCGAGTTCGAAGAGAGTGCTCTTGTCAGTACTCTGGAGAAGCGTGTCCAACGCGTCCTACTGTAATTGTAGGTGTATGCTGGAACATACTCCTCCAATTCCGCAATTTCGTTAGGAATCCTAATGGCGGCACTAAATCCGCAATGGTCACTGTCATACACAAATGTGTGTAGACAGTTTATCGTTTGTTGGTTCGTGTCGGTCAGTTGTAGCCGTGAGTCGTACAGCAAAAGATCCATATAGGAACCGCTTCTGGGAAAAGACGCACTATCTGTAGCTTTCAAATCGAGTCTATACTCGACACTGTGCAGACCCCACCAATTGAATAGTGAGTTCCCCCTAGCATTTGGTATATTATTTCCCCAATCTCTGTGTTTGGCGTTAAAATCTCCGGCCAAGAGGTAATAATTCTCCGCCGACTCCAGCCTAAGACATCGAAAAAGTGTCTCGAGCTCTGAAATAAATAAGTTAGATTGAGTAGCTTCCGGTGCATAGACCGAGACCATGTACATCTTCTTTCCACTACGGAGAGAGATGCGCACGATACACGCTTCCAGCACCTGGAACCTTCGCACTTCACCACTGTACACAACCCTATGCTTCAGGCCTTTTCGAATGAAGATCGCAACACCTCCTCCTCGTATGGAGTTGGGTCGGTTTCTTCTCACAATTTTATAATCTGTGTGCCTCAGTTTATGTTTCTGAGTTAGCTTAGTTTCGCTAACCAGAAGTACATCAGGGCATCGGTCTTGTAGCAACTTATAAAGAACAGCTCTTCGTTCGATCCTAATCAATGAATTTACATTCACCGCGAGGATCCTTAAGGGAATCTCATCGGGCGTATCCATTACGACTGGAGGTGCGCTAGGCCCGGCAGAAGCGCGTAGATCTGGTCCACCCGCGTCGCCTGCTCTTGTATCTGACTTTGCAGTTGGCCCATCTGCCCTTGAATAGAGAGCAAGATAGCCATCAAGTCACCCACAGCCGCAGGTGCCTTAGGCGCGGGGGCCTGTGCAGCAACCTTTGGCTGATGTTGTTGTACCGTGTTTCCCCGACCTGCCGCCATTTGGGCGTAGGTTGTATGGGGAGTAACGGCTTGAGATAGAGTTAGAGCGGGAGCGGGTGAACGTTTCACCACGGTTTTCTGCTGGCGAGCCAAGTTTGATTTTTTTATGTCTTGGTACGCAGGACAACCCCGATAGTTAGCGGTGTGTCCCGAGTTCCTGCATAATGCACACACGAGTTGGCCCTTATCCGAAGCGCCATCCTTACCCAGAGTACAATGTTCTGCTTTGTGGTCCTTACCACACTTCACACATCGAGGCTGCATTTCGCAGTTCGACGCCGCGTGTCCGAACCTTTGGCAGCGAACACATTGTAAAATGTTGTCGCTCCTATTTAATTTTTCCCAGGTGACAACCTGGTAGTCTAGGACTCGGATCTTCCTTAGACCATCCAGTTTGCTTTTGGGGGACAGCTGTACCAGGAAGAACGGTAGTTTCCGCTTCTCCCTTTTGGCCCTTGCTGTGATAAATGGCTTGACTCCTACGAACTCGAGATCGTCGGTATTCAACTGTTTGAGCATCTGAAGGAGCTCCTCAGGGTCAGTAGACGGTTCTATTCCCCTTAGTAGCATGGTTTGCAACTTTTCCCCCTTCGGGGTAAAGGAGAAGAACTCCGTCGTCGTGTCCCTCAATAGATCTTTTACTTTTTTATACTGATCCACTGTGTTACAGTGGATAGCATGCCTATCTTCACTAAGTCTCTTAACATAGAAATTATTACCAATGGCCGACTTACACAGTTCTATAGTGTCCCTCAGCTCAATTTTATACGTGTTTATTGGAGGCACCCTCTGCTTTGCTGCCTTCTGCTGTTGTTGTGGTTGCTGCTGCTGTTGCTGCTGCTGTGATTGCTGTCGTTGTTTCTGCTGCTGTTGTTGCTGCGGTTGTTTCTGCTGTTGTTGTTGTTGTTTTTGTTGCTGCTGTTTTTTTTCCAGCTGTGGTTGCTGCTTTGGCAGCTTTGACTGCTGGTGTTGTTGTTGTTGCTGCTGCTTTGGCAGCTGTTGTTGTTTCTGCTGCTTTGGCAGCTGTTGTTGTTGCCGTTGGTTTGGGAGTTGCTGTTGCTGCTGTTGTTGTTGGCGTTGGAGCATCAGCTGACGCTCCTTTTCCCTTCGTGCGCTCTGCTTAGCTTTGATGGCCAGAACCCTTTGCTGTAGCTGTCTGATGCTACTGCTAAGGGATTCCAGCTCATCATCCTCATCGTCAGACTCTGAGGCCGCGAGGGAGGCAAAGCTGTTTTCTCCCATGTACAATCCTTCCCCACCGTCGGAGACGTATGGGTACTCTTCATGTTGCTGTTGTTGTTGCTGCATCCTAGCTGCTGCCGACGTTGATGGCGCCCCCTCCCTCTCTTCCACCGGCAGCTTTTCAGTCGAAGCTGATAGGGAGGGGCGCTTTACAAGGTTGGGAGTCGGCCTTAGCTTCCTCCTTCTTTTCGAGGCACCTTCAGACGCCCCTGTACTTTGTGTGCCAGCCACATCTGCTGACGTCACCGACACATCACTTGTTTTTAATTTTGCTGGTCCCGCTACTGAGAGCGCGGACCGCTCGCTTTTGTCCATCACGCGATTTATTTTGCACACGAAACACTTCGATTTTTATTTTCAAATTAAAAATTGAAAAAAAGTAATAGGTTTTTTCCGGGTTCGAACCCAAGTTCCGTGACCTATGGTCCACTACCACTTCCTATGCGCCAAGCCGGCTCTTAATACACAATTGTCTAAATCCGGTACACTTATTTCACCACTGATTTGCTAATAGCCGAAACACGTCTTATCACCGCGGGGGTCTGTGAACGACTGATGGTAAGCTCCCTTCCCTACCACGAAGGATGTACATACATATTTTATGAACAATGAGCTTGTTTCTACTGTAACCTCAATTCCTTATCAGGGCATTAACTTCCGTTATCACATTGACAGCATAATTAGCAGAGCTATAGCTCACCACTTGGATTTGTCAAACGATGATCAAAAGAAATTTCTAACACTCACATCACCAAATCCCTCGACTTTCGGAAGACCGCTCCTTGAATATGCCATTCAGGTCTCGTCACCTTATTATCAAGTCCACAATCAGAGAATCAAAGCTGTTTGGCGTAGATGCATACGTTTTGCATTGCTTGCTTTGGGTTAGTATAACCCACTCAACTTAACTCTCTATGAGAACCGACACAAACTGTTTGGGCTAGAGTCCTTAAACGCATGCCGTGAAGTCACTTATATATACTGTATATACATTAGTTTTTAATTGGAATCATTGGAGCCAAACAATAGTCATGTCCTGGTCTAACTTCAGGTCAATATATGTTCTTTTTTTTATAATTCACTAGCGCTAAGTGGGTTATGTATACTCTTATGATGCTATTCACACAGCGCCGATGTGAAGTATGCGTACTGTCATGTTTCTTTGTTTTTTTTTTTTCACTAGAACACTCAGATGCAACTGGTCCATTGTTCCGCTGGGAATACAAGCTCTATGTTCTTGTTGAAAAGACACTTTTATGATGAGAAGCTTACGGTACACTCACCATATCAGCATCGAAGAACAGCCAAATGATATGAGGACTCGTAAAAGAAATAGTTTGCAGTCTCATCACCTTCTCCATAAATATGAAGGACTGTAGTGCGACCTCAACCGAACCACATAAAGAAGCTTGGCAAAAGTGAAGTTCACCATCAGAATGCCAATACGTTGTCTGCAGTCTTTTCAACTATGTGACAGGAAGCCCGCCTGCTTCCTGTAGAATAATGCCACACACAATTGTGTCAAACACTAACCGAGGCATTTTCCGACCATGAGAAGTAATCCCCAAAGACTTTTCGAGCAATCTCACCGGAGATCTCTCAAAATCCCAGCATGACCGGAGATCCAGCCAAGAGTCAAAGAATTTAATTTCACAACCGAGTTCAGAGGGTTGTTGCATTCCCCAATTATACTGGAAGTTGGCAAAGGGTTAACTGCAGCTTGGCTATCGCTACCGATATACTTGGGTAATCCGACCCTTCCACTTATTACTTATAATACCACGAACACCAGCACAAGGCCATTTTCTAGTTTCGGAGTCATCCATGAAAATGCGACTACCAACCATGGATCGGATTCCGGCCAAAGCCAGGCCTGAATGCAAGGAAATCGACTTTAAAATTGCGCCGCAGCTGATATTCGGGTGTCATTGCGTAAGACGGCTTGTCCATGGGACTGGAGTTGTAAGACAAGTGTTTTACAGTATCATCAAAACTTCAATGTGGATAATACTCGAAGGCACGTCTTAGACAGTAAATTGCTTTGATAGTGCGTGATGTTTCTAGGAATCAAGAGCGGGTAAGTTTAACAGTGCCTCCAAAGCAGAGCCAGGCGTATTCGAATAAACTCCCGTGCAACCGCGGCGGGCTTTTTTTTTTAAATTTCGCACAAAGTACAGTCTCCTATTTACGCGAAAGCCTAGCATATACTGGGAAACGTCTTATCGTAGCTTTATATCAGACTCAGTGGTCTAGAGCCGAAAGGCAAGGATTTAAAGACCCTTTTGACTTATGTGGTTCTGTTTATTATTTCGATACATCTAAGCTTACGTAGTCGCTACATCTTAACTTTTAACACTACAATCGCATCATTATGTATCCCATAGGGTACGCAGTTGTAGGTAAGTATCAGAAGATGGTAACACAGTCCGGGATAGACCGGAGCCTCAACAAACAAGCATCTTGAGCTAACTACATGCCAAGTTGGTTGAGGTTTCTTTTTACTTATGGCCACCTAAGTCGCGGTCTTCTTCCCCTCCGGGTGGATTAAAAGACTCTCTTAGGGCATCCGCTCTACATTTTCCAGCCATCATAGTTATTGTATTTTGACTTTTCTGGCAAGGTCTATGTTGCTGAACAACCCATACAGTTTGTTGGTGTATCTTTTCCCGTCTATGACGGGACCGAAGTTCATCCAAAAGTGTCTCAAAACAAGAGCATGACAGGAATGATAAGCGTCTTGTACAGAGTCAAAAAAACATCCAAGGGGCCAAGTTCAAGGCAAACAATTTAAAGCATACAGAATTCCCTTGTGTGAAATTTAAATTTTATCGTGGGAGCTAAACACTTGTTTACAAACAAAATCCTGCTTCCTTTTCATCCTACAATCTTGTTAAGTGTTTGTTATCCTCTAAATGCATTGTATTTGCACCCAAATAAACAATCAAACAAACATCCTTGTTGTTTTCCCTTTCCTGTAGGAAAGCAGGTGGACATTCATCAAATGCGTTTCCTTTATCAACAATCACATTCGCAAATACACAAAAGAAAAGGGATCACATCATGAGAGAAGACATCTTTTATTTTGAGTATGCCTGCATCCTGAAATCGAACTCAATGAGTGTCCATTGCCAACATACTCCTAGTAGTTAATTAATGCTTCAGGTGCCTTGTAATAAAAACTAGGAAACCTAACCCACACGACCAGGACATGCATTTCCTTAGAAAAAAAAAACTCAAAAGGTTTTCTAGGGTTCTAATAAAATTGAATTTATGGCATCCCAATGGGTTATTAGATCGGTGCCCTTTCCTTGAGTTCTTTATTTCATTTTTATTGGATGTGATGAAAGTAGATTGTATTTCATTGTCCCGTAAATAAGTCAATAAGTCAAGACAATACATATCGAAATAGCGTGAGTCTGAAAATAAAATCAAACTTCTGTCTGTATGTTCGCTTATAAACATAAAACCACTGAATCGATTTTTATCTGACTTTGCTCCTTTTATAGCTTGACTCTTTCAAGTTGCTATAGACTATTCCTTATAACATCAAAGTATAAACATTCCAGACAAAACTTTTCAACTCAACTGTGCTCACATTAAAACCTAATACATTTCGACACCATTGCAATGGCGTCAACACACATTGTGTTGTACTTTATAATTTAATTAAAGCGAACCTCTACATGCATGAGCATAAGAAGAAAAAAAATATGTAATAATCCATTCGACATTTTCTTCGAAGGCAGAACCTCTTCCTCCATATACGTACATATGCCCTGCCCTGTCGTATCTGATGACGATATCATGACATGACATCTCTCTTGTCTAGTTTTCCTTGAAGGATATTGTAAATTACAGCAATGCGCCAATAGAACTAGAAGAGCTGTTGACAACCTGACAACCAAGGGTGGACAACGACGAGAAAGAAGATGTTCTGAAGGTGTGCATAAAGAATATTAAATATCTTCGCTCCAAGCATGTTCGTTGTGTAAGGTCATGAATGCTTGAAAGCGCTATGCTGGCTGGTGACAGCCGAAAAGTAATCCTCCACTGAAAAAACGGGTGAAGGACTTCTGCATGACAATTCAATAGGGGATATGTACCTACCTACCTACCTGCAACGAGTGAAACTATTAAACATGCATTTGAGACCTAGAATCCATGTAGTCGGGCAAAGAGCTCTGAGCTGTAAGCTGTGAACTTGTCCATAGCCCGTAAATGATTCTGACAGTGACAAATTGATATCATCGATAATGTAAAAGGAAATGGAATTCAGATAAATCGTTCTCCGCATGCACAGCCACAGCGCAGTCGTTAGGGGTCTTTGGACATTGGAATCAGAGGTAGTGCATTCTCGTATCGAATTGAGAGTCACGTTCCGGGTGCATATTGTTCAACTGTGGGTCGGCATTTAAGAGTTTAGCTATGTGTTTGTGTGTGTTTCGTTTTATCGAAAACATTAAACGTTTCGGTTGATAAGAATACGAACATCAATAGGTTCGCCTGTGGTTTGAACATGCAGCGTGATTACTTTGTTTTTGTTTTTTTTTTTTTTAACTTTGTTTAATGGAACCGACACTTAATGCATTTTTAATATCAAACTTGGAATTGAAAGGCTTTAAAAACAGTATCGATGACATCATGAAACATTTTAAAGCTCAGTACGTATAGCCACGCTAATAGAATATTACCTTTATTGAAGGTCTGGTACGACATCCTTTAGCTTCAGAAGTAGTTCGTTGACGACTAGATTCCATAGAAGAGGAGTTGGTTTACCTCCTTGAGGTGTACTTCAGTGTTCAGCTTATCGACTTTAAGTCCTTGGAGAGCATGTGTGAGGCCTTACCTGCTTTGAGTATAAAAACTATTTTCAACTCAGTCCAGCGACTGGATATTGTAGATAGCCTCTTGCTAGAATGTGTTCAACATCAAGGAAGGTGCCTTGAAGTTGTGCAGAGAACTGACCATTCTAGCTAATTTTCAGTGATCAGAACAATTGAAGCCTATGGTCGCGTATAGCTGTCTAGAGCAGGAAAATTGGTTTCGGAGGGCATGTAGCAGGGGAAGTGAGAATCCAATGGCAGATCTAGAGATTTGTCAGTTGCTTCCACTCAGGTATCATCTGGGTACATTAGAGTACTTGGCATGTGTGGTATTTTAGAAAGGACTTTACGTAGTCTTGAACTTTCTGCTGCGTTGTCAATTTGTTCGGAGTAACTTCTACTTCAAGATCTACGTTGTGACTTCCTGACCTTTTTTCAAAAGTATTTTTTCTTAACATAAAATGCGACCTGCAATCAAAAGGAGTGTCGGAGTGCCCCCCGAAACTCATCTTACCCACACCACGTTTAGGTCTTGATCCTCCGCTGCCTTCAGATTCAGATACATCGATTATTCATCCAAGAAGTGAGATACGTCTGTCATACAACTTATAAAAAGTGAAGAACTTATTTAATTCTGTCCAGAGTATTCTTGAGGTGCGGCATGTCGTGGCTGAAATCCATCTTTTTTATAATTTCGTAGCGATGCTGGACTTTTTAAGTTCTAATGGAGGTAGGATGGATTAAACGGTCATTATCAGATCCATTTCAGAACCTATTCTTGCGAGCTCGTCCATTTTTTCATTCCAATGGATGCTTTATGTCCTGGGACTCAAATGAGTGACGTCATGGTTAGCGCTGAGTGTTTGTCCGCCATTACCACTCTTATAAATGAAGCAGGAATGAATTGTCCTAATATCGCGAAGAATCGGCGAACCTTATCGCATAGCTTGCAAAATAATCGACCAGGAATGGTGGCGTGCAAAGCTTTTATGCCATTCGATGCCAGTTCCCAAAGTGACGCTCTAAAATACTCCATTCAAAAATATACTTACAAATATTATGGAAAGCAGGCCATGTAGGCCACCGTAAAGTCGCCAACTAAAAACTGTCTGGGACTGTTTTACAAAATTTACTGACTTCAGCCTAAGCATCAAAACAGTCAACCCCTCAAGAGATGATTTAGCGGCCGGATCCGTCCAAAAAGGCACCAGAAATCATTGCAAAATTCATTACCAATTCTGAATGGTAGAAGGAGGCCGCACGACAACCAACCTCATATTTTGTAGACGCCAGACGCCTTTGTCATATTTTTTAGACGCCAAGAGAATACAATGGATCCTTAGAGACCCGAATGAAGGCTGCATCATATGGAATGTAATCAACCCTTCAAAATAGGTTGAACCTATTTGCACTTTCTCGGCTGAACCAGCAGCGTGTAGTTGACATATTTTTTTCAAAATTATGTTTTCATCTTCAGTGATCTTTTGTAGAATGCCTCGCTTGTGCTTTGCACACCTCCATTCAGGATATAAAATCGTTGGAAATGAGCTGGAGGGACCGAAAGCAAGATGATTAACGGCACTAGCGCATTTAACCCTTTGTTGACCAAGCTATTAAAAAACGAAGAATAATACTTTTTTTGTTATAATTTTTGATTTGCCAGTATTTTAAGACTGCAAACTGATTTTCAAATTTTTCAAGGACTCCTAAGGACGAAATTTGAAGGGGGTACTAAAAGTACCGTTGGGCTAAAAAATAACGAAAATAACAAAAATTATTCAGGAATTTCCGATCCGCAGTTCTTCAATTTAGATTAGCAATGTGGTTCTTCCTTAGTTTGGATAAGTTTCCCGGGCATATTTTGCTTCCAATGACTACATTCCCGATAATTTTCCGAATATTTTTGACTTAAATCGCCATCAAAATTTGCTATACTGTCGAAAGAACTGTTATATCTGTGGCCAAACTGAGGTTAACATACATGAACAACAAAATATATAGAGCTAGAATAGTACTTAAACGTCTTGTTGGGTCTTATTGTCTAAATTTGTTCATATAAGGATTTTATTTGAAGTGAAGTGAAAGGGGTACTTGTAAGTACCGTCGATCGACAAAGGGTTAAATCCATAAGAGGTTACATTATCTGAAGCGATAATATCTTATTGCTTCACATATCGGTACAATCTTACTTAGAAAAACCTCTTATGAAACATACGCAACTAACTTTCCAAGACTCGGCTTTAATTTGTTGTACAGATAATAAACTTTGAGGTAGGTAATTCGGTTTTAAAGTATCCACCTGATAAACTTTATTCAATTGTTGCGTCATATATTAATTAACAAATAGTACGTCATTTGACCAACACACGCTACTGTAATCGAATCCAATTGAATATTTAATTAATCTTATCGCAACCGATTTAAACCATGAGAAAGTGAGTTTTTTTTTTAATTAAAGAAATGCTGCAATGAGAATTTTTTTTTTAAATTCATTTAACAAATATTTACTTTTGACGGGTGGGTGCGACTTGTTTGTGAGAAAACATCAGCCAGCTTGGCTTTTGCATAAAAATATGCGTGCTTCGCCAACGCGAAATTGAAGAATCTATTTGTTTAGAGTGATGATGATCAGTTAAGTGCTCGTAGGCCGCGGAAGCTCTTAGTCATGTTTATTAAATTTTTGCATACAATTTTGTATCTGTAAAGGTTCTACAACGTTGCGACATTGCTTTAGATGATTTTTCAATTTACGACTATCGACTAGAATTTAATTTTGGCAAAGAGTTCTGTATTTGATCGGAATGGTGTCAAATCTAACGTCTGCATGGCTATGTGTTTGTATGTTTGCTTACAAGCTGTGGCCTTTCAATCAGTTTTCAACTTCAAGTGAATCAAGACGATGGAGAAGGAGACTTAAACGCGTTTTATCACATGATTAACGCGCTTAGTACCATAAAGGTACCAATGAACATATGTTCATCAGGAAAATAGTTAGCGACTATCTTCATCAGAGAGTCCTACTTTATAAATCAAAAAGTAGGAAAGGTACCAAAAGGCTTAGAATGCATTATGCACAGTCAATCGATTATTATGCTCACCTCGTGTGTCCGACTCCTACTAACTAAACACCCTATGGTATCTTCGGCAACCCCCTAGGACCGCTGTTTGCATTACTTCGGTGGGGATGTTTTTCTATATTCTTATGAGGGTATGTTTTCGTCTTCCTCTCCCTTTTTTGTTTGCACCACTGACTCGATAAAGGGACCAATTTGCTCGATATCAACACTATCATAGCATTTACTGGAGTGGTGTTGCCTGTCTCCAATTCCAACCTGGTTCTTTCTTCTGTTCATCTGCTACAGGTGAAAAAAGTGTGGTTTGAGACATCTTTTGAAGAGTCGCCGTATCGACAAGCCAGGTTCCTTACTTCTTTCATCTTATGGAGGTACGCATTGAAGTTTCTATGTCCATTCAGCAACATCTCAAATCAGTCTCGCCGACCACCTTCCTTAAGATTCAGAACTTCATCGCCCTTACCACTGTTGCTTGGTAAGCTCCCTCTTCTAAACGAACGAGTATCTTAAATCACTTCGCCTTGCGCTAACTGAGGCAGACGCAAGACAGAACAGCAACCAAATACCAGGGTAAGTAATACAGCCTCACAAGTTAGTTGGAGGGTCAAAATATTGCCGGAGACGTCTTCTTGCAGCCAGTTTCAACGCTTTGAGTGTATATGGTTCTATGAACCAAACGTTAAATTCCAAAAATTAAAAAAGGGATACACCTTACGTACGGTGAAGTGAACTTCTATGTTACGAAGATGCTAGCGGGACATGATTGTTTCCAATTATATCTTCAAGCATGAACGAGAGGAGGGATAGTGAACAAAATTCATAAGTAAACAAAGCGGTGGTCCCGTAGGAAAGAAGAGAAATGGAACATGGGTTCATGGGTAGGAAATTCCACTCTGTTACTAAGCTCTTCCTCAAGGATCTAAGGCATAGCTATTTGCAGCCACTACTGGTATGGACGTAGAGTTTTTATTGCCAACTTCGAAGATTGAGATTGAGATTTTTTGCGACTGATTGTATTGTGGAAAGCTTGTCATTGTCTGCCGAAATGCATTGCCCCCAAAAAACGGTCTGTTGTTCTACTGACGCTTGGCAGGCACTATTTAGAAAATACACAAGACAGTCAACAACTTCGGCCACTCCATCTCAAAATCTCAACACGTGTACCACAAGGTATATTCGGTGGAGCACGCAT
This sequence comes from Criorhina ranunculi, assembly GCA_951813785.1. Classification (NCBI taxonomy): domain Eukaryota; kingdom Metazoa; phylum Arthropoda; class Insecta; order Diptera; family Syrphidae; genus Criorhina; species Criorhina ranunculi. The sequence goes on from OX638383.1 coordinate 26,032,986, forward strand.
TTCTGGTCCGATGGATTCAACGGAAGACCTTAGGTTAGGTTAGGTTAGGTAGGAGGGTTGACGGGGAAGGAAGTCCTTTCCCCGTCACACTTAGGTCAATGTAGACCCATTGTGATGCCCTAGGGGTTGCAGCCCCCTTACTAGGAACCATAAGCCTAAGTTCTATCAAGCCAGCCCGCAGCGTTGATAAATCTATGTATATCAAGCACCGGCTTGCTGGACAGTTCTTCTAGATCCTGGAAAAGGTGTCTTCCTAGGATTTTAGATCTAGTATGGCAGAGTGCCGGACAACGGCAGAGGAAGTGTGGAGTATCCTCTTCTACTTCCTCGTCACCGCATCCTCTGCAAAGGTCATCTGCGTTCAATTCCAGTCTTCTTGCATGGTAGTTTAGCATGTTGTGCCCGGTGATTATACCTATTAAGGAGGACAGGGACTTCTTAACCATTTGCAGGATAACGGAAGACCTTACTTACCTAACGATTTGGTTACAGCGGCGATAACGATAACCTCTAAAGTCTAAACCATGAAAATCATTAAGGCGTGGTAAGATCTAAAATTCTGCGTTAGACAAGGAATTACAAAAATTCCATCTCTGAAAGCCGACGAATCTAAACATGGCCCAGCAAGACGACCGACTTGCAACAGTGTCACGGATTTCTTTTGCATTGGCAGTTGCCAAGCTTCAAAGAAAGCGAATCTTGTCGAGTCACTCTAACGCTTCCATGGAAAGCAGTTACACTTCAAAGCATGGTATGAATTAATAAGCTCCATCAGCGATAAACTATAACATGTTGGAAAAAAAATCCCTTTTCGTTATTCATGCACAACTAAGGCCTTTAAAATTGTTTTTGATTTAAAATCCACTGCATTTAATTTAAGGAACACCTTTGTAGACTTTTGTCTTAAGTCAAAGACACTTAGTGATTGTCATAATTAAAGACAATCAGACATGACGAATAGAGCAATTATGCACTTAAAAGTCGTTTAAAACAAAAATGCAATTACCACAAACACGTTATTATAGTGCAGTTGCAAGCCAACTTAGCACGAATGCAGGTTAAATAAAACGGGTTAATGGGGCAAAACGATTAAACACAAAACATATCGATACTTTAGACTGTCATAAACTAGGTACATACGAATGTATATTTAAAGATTGGAAGCTTGATGTGATAAGAAGTCGTGATAGCTAGACGATACTCATGAAATAGGGGGACTAACCAATTTTTAAAAAAAAAGTTTGCAGGCGGGTGTAAACGTGACTGAATGTCACTGGAACGCAATAGTAGAAACATGGACACAAGAATGAAAAAAAATAAACCACATCTACTCCACGAAAAGTTGTCTTCCCAATTTCATTAGGAGAAGTCAGTATAGCTTCAAGAAAGATGGATAACCAGATTAGATTCCCATGGTGTCTGAAGACTTCTTGCGGCGCAATCATGCGAGTGTTCCAACGTAGCTTCCTTACCAAGTTGACACCATTTATCCTTGTGAGCACATGTCGAGATCTCGTGATCAAAAACGCACTCATGTGAAATAGTTTATCCGAATTATTCTCAGCATGCAACGGATTTAGGCACGCTCTATCAAAAGACTTCTTCAACCTTGTGCCACAGCAAATAATGCTTAAGAAAGGACGCTGGGATGTGAAGACGTTGCGGACATTATTGCCCGATCTAAGTGAGCCTTACATAATAGGCCCACTTATTGCCGCAGTGATAAGGCGACCAGTTCCCACCTCTACAATCAATCTACAAATGAGTGGATGAGACCAAATGAAAAATAAGCATCTGTCCACCCCCTTTGATAAAGTGTCAGAGACAACTTCGATTCTACAAAAGACTGGTCCTTGAAAAGTCATAAAACTGATGTTAGTTTGGTGAAGCAAACAATAAGCCTCTTTTGTTAGCCCGGTCTTTTGCTAAGTGGTTGGCAGTTGCGTACTTTAAATTGGAGAAGGTCCTCTACTTATGCGTGCCACTTAGGGCGAAGTCTTTTCATAAAGCTTTGTCCTCCAGCTTGGTTTCGGATATTCTACGGACCGAAGCATTATTGATATCCATTCGCGTTGTATATCCCTGTAATCTGAAATACGAAATACTTGCATAGTTCGTCGTCGTTGAATATTCTTCTTAAAAGCCCGTCAATGGAAACCAGACCAAGTATTTTACGAAGAATTTTTCGCCTTCAGTGGAGACTATGCCTCAGCGCCATATAGTCTCCTCAGATGTTTGCTATGGAGCCTTACGACTCAGTTTTCATTTTAGTTCAAAGAAGCAGTGATTGGTAAGAGTTTTACTTTGTTTGATTTTTGATGAGATGTCGTTGTTAGAAGTGATAGCAGAGCCAAGCTATACCCTACTGTCTGATTTGTCAATGTTGGCGCTCCTTAGAGGAAATACCTGATTTTGGTCTCGTATACCGCTTAGTCCTTTTTGGCCGCTTTCTCCTTAAAACAAGCGAAACCTCTTCAATTTAATCAAGGATGTCAAAAGAACATTCTTCTGAAAGATTGCCACTCTGGTATTGGCATGGGTCTCGCATTATCCGCTCAAGTCACTTTTTATCGGCACTGAACCCTCATGCACGGTCAACAAAATACTTTTCAAAGACCATGTAAACAGTATATGCTTATTTGAATTCAGTGAAGTCTGGCAGAATACACCAGAGCAGGCTGGTGTAAGAATTCCAACTTCCTAGTAAATAGCCTCAGAATGCTAATTAGAATAACCTACTGCCGTCTAAAAATGCACCTCAGGTTAGATTATGTTGAAGTGGCGGTCAATTAAAACCAGCACATTGTGATACCACATCGATCTTGAAGAGATTCTCCCCACATACCCGTTGAACTAATTGGAGCTTCTGATGAAGCGTAGAAGGTTTCTGACATCTGTATTTATCAGATCGCCTAAGTTGCTTAAGTAGAATTCTTCTTAATTGGAGCCTTCTTTTGCCGGAGAGAGCTGGCAGCTACATAGAAGGTAGAGGGGGAGTTTCCTCCTCCCCTTAGTCCATACAGCTTCTATAAAAATGGTTTGAATGTACGCTTAGCCTTATTGCATACTTGCCAATAGGTGCATACTGTTGATATTTAATCTGTTGAGAGAAATTAAATTTCTAGAGCATCACCATTTGTCCACCTAAGATTTATTCTTCCTGGTTAAAATTAACATGTAGCGATCGGTACACCTAAGGTACCTCTTCTGGTAGAATGGGTATAGTTGCTCAATATTTGGCGGGTTTGTCAGCCTTATAGTGCTCCCTTATAGAGCAGTTATCTAATCAGAAAGATAGTCCGAAAAGATGCGGATATCTATGAAATAGAAAATACATCTTCTACCCAGGATGACCTTGAAGGGATGATAACATGGCAGTTTTTGTTGAAATTAAGCTCAATTCTAGTGTAGTCTGTATTTTCTAGATTTTGAAAATTTTCAGATTGCAGGCGTGGTCAAACTCTTTACTGGATCAATTGATTGCTCTAAGGTGAGGCAGGTAGAGGTGGCGGTTCAACAGAACCCAATTTGCCTTTTTGTTACCATGACTCGTGTGACCTGGTTAATGTTGTGTGTCGGTGCCTACATCCAACTTGTGGAGTTCAGAAACCGGATTAGATCTCGTATCATTTTACCCGAGATGTCGTTGAGGTCGTCAAAAAACGGTTAGTTTATTGCACGCAGTCTGGCTCTTGCTAGTGCCGAACATATGCAGAGGAAATGGGAGAGAGTTTCCTCCTTATTTTCGTTCCTGCAACCGCGGCAGTGGAGGTTGTAAAGAATACCTATTTGCCCTGTGATTGTCGCCGTGATTTTGGCGATATCTGGGCGGGTACTGTTTAGTAAGTCTTTGTTATAATCTTATCGTGCTCGGCCATATCTTCCTTGATATGACGCAGTTGAATAACCCCCTTGGCCATCTGCAGAAAGTGTCAGTGGATTTATCCTTTAACCACTCCTAGGAGGATGTGGTCTCTTGCCGCCAGTGAGCCATGTAGAGCCGAGCCCTGCCTGGTCATCTGCACGCTCGTTTTCCTTTACGTCACTGTGCCCTAGAACCCATAGTGGTGTGACCCTGAAGCATTCCCCGGCACTCCTGCACCAGTTTGATGGATATGGTAGCCGAGTCAATAGCTTTGATATCGACTTGGCTTTCTATCAGGATAGCAATGTTTTGTTTGTACGTTGTGTGGCCTAAGGTGAACTAGCTGCCGAATGTCCAGTGCTAAACCTACACAAAACAATTCTCAAAGCTACCCTTTATTTATCAGCTCTCTTCCATCTTAGAAAGCAAAAGATAAACCTCTATACCAACTATTCAGAAAAGATGCTTGACTTCTTGACAGCCTCTGGAGTGAAGAAATTCCTCTAGTTTATATTAAGAAAAGGCAAAAAAGGATTCTTAAAGAAATCTCAGTGCCAGAGATGTGTAAAGCACCGTCATCAACCTGTTGAACAAGGACTTCGATTGGACTGCATAGTCAAAAAAAAGTCAAAAGCATTCAATAAACCTCCAACTTGGACTAACTCTGATCCATAACTCAAGCAGCAACAGATATTCTTATGTATTTGTACGAACCTTAGGCATTCCTCAAGTGAGTCATTTCGGACCAATTTTTTTCAATTCGGTCTATACAAGATGTAACTTCAATGTGGTTCCAATAAAAGAAGAAACAGTAAGCTAAGTGAAAAAATACGGTTAAGCCAAACGTTCTATTTGCTCTTCAAAATTTTAATACAATTTAAATGCCACTTTTTCATCAGTATCAAACGGTATTTTTTATTGAAAGTCATAGGTCTTCACAATACACCACTATTTTTGGATTAAATTTTAAGTCACTTTTAATTAAATTTTAATATATGTGGCTCCCATTCACTGTGTTTGAATAGAGCTTTAAGTTATACCGGGCTTGTATGACAAATTTGTTTTTCGAAAGGTTAGCCTATTATTTATTTCTAAAAGAGAACCGCAAAGCATATCTGAAGTTGATTACTATTGTTCTAGCATGATAAATAATAGATGAAGTTATTTTTAAGATAAAGCAACGAACCACTTGCGCCCGCACTTCCCTTCAAGCTCCTTGTTATAGAAACCAGTTCTTAAAATAAAATCAACGATAAAACTTGCTACAAAAGACCGCTTCACTTGGTATGACATATCATAATTGATTAAATTCCTTCAACATTCCAATCAAATCAAATGAGTGAAACCCTTTGAACTTGGGTTCAACCACCAATAGATAGAATTTCAGATTGTGAACGTTAATCTAACTTATTTACATTTTCCTGACGCATTCTTTACATAAAAACTATTAAAAACCCATAAAACAAAACCTCACACCGCACCTTGAATCTGTGTGCGGTTGGTATCCAACAGATACTCAATCTATTTGACTCAACAGTAGAACCAAATGTGGTACACGTTCAGATTATGTCATCGGGAATGCATTCTTAATGCAACTGGCTTTCGAACAGTGAAAACTAAACCAACTTTCACCGGTACCGAAACAATCTAGATACTATCGGTATCTTTTGTAATATTTTTTTAGATAAGATACGAGTATGAAACGCTATCAACTCTTCTAGTCTATGGAAGCTTATTTCGTTATCTTATCTACTTAAGCAAGTCATTTCAACAATTTTGTTTAGATTAATATAAGTAAGTTTATTCTATGTTAAAAACATTTTCGGTCAGAGGGCTCCCACTGTTTTGATTTATTTTTACTCGCCCACATGAGGCTTACTTACGTGAGAGCATAACATATTTTCATATTTTTTTCTTCATAGACAAGCGTTATCTTATCCAAAAAATAAATTTATCAGTACCTACACAAATACATATATTCTTTTTTATAAATGAGTTGATTAATATTTATTAGAGATTACTACCTTTCCAGGAATGATATGTATAAGCTCTAAGCATGTGCTTTCATATACCTCAGCGTCATATAATCTCCTCATTATTTTTTGACATATTTATTTGAATGGCAGATTCCAGACTTTTTGCTATTTTGGGACTTTCCCGAAAGTCTAAACTGATTTCAATTTAAGAGTATCGTAAATCCACAGAAGATTGACTTAACACAGAAGCTCTTCAAGGCTTTGCAATTCGGACGTGCTGTCAAATATAGAGATTCTTTCTTTAGCCGTACAACACGAATGTGGAATGATCTACATAGCTCTGGGTTCCCTCATCACTACAACCCACAAGCATTTAAAGCCAACGTGCATCGGTACCTCCTTCGTCTCTTCTCTAATTTCCCTAATGCCCGTGCTCTAACAGTTTAAGGGTAGTCATATTCCCTTAAGCGCGCGCTAATTATAAAAATAAAATAAAAATTTTTGAAGAAGAATGTAGATACATAGGTATATGTTAGGTTAGGTTGAAGTGGTGACTAGCTTAAGCCAGCACACTTAGTCTATTGTGATACCACATGGATCTTGGGCAAATTATCCTTACTCATTTAACTTATTGTAGCTTCTGATGAAGCGTACAGAAGGTGTCTGACATATGTGTTTATCAGATCACCTAAGTCGTTATAGTTATAGTAGAAGGCTCCTAAATAAAGTTTCCTTTTGCAGGACAGAGCTGTAGAACAGTATTGTTACATGCTTGCCTTTTACACAGTGTCCAGTGATGACATCCATTATAGTGCTGATATGCAATTTGTTAGGAGAAATTAGATTCTTAGACCGTTTCGGATCCAGCTTTGGCTAACTCTGTTTTCTCGCTAGACACGTTGCATCACTTGTCCTTCTAAAATTTGTTCTCTCGATGGCAGCCTGAATTTAAGTTTAAAGATGCCTTTATCTATAGGATGGGTAAAGTAGTGTCATATCTGACAACGCCTTTAGCCTTACATTTCCATGGAATGTCTCTATTCCCCGGCAACCAAAGAATGCCTACCTAAATATTTCAAACAAAAAACTTTAAAAATTCAAACTTATTAATCAGCTTACTCCAAATCACTGGAGTCCATCACTGATGTTTCGCCCATCACTGATGTATCGCTGAGAGATTAAGGAGTTGAACTAGCTATAATCGTATCGGTTATGAATTCTTTTAAGGCCACCGCTTAACACACTACACATGGAAATAGACAAAGAATCTATCGAGAAATGGAATAAGTGTTGATGGATATTTATGTACATGTGCTATACCTAGATCGTTATGATAAGTCTTCAACAAGAAAAGATCTAGCTAACTAGATCTAGATCTAGATCTCCCTCCCACTGGATTAGTTGTAGTGATCAGGAAGTAATAGAATCTATTTGGCACCTACTCTGTAGATATCCTGCATTAGCCCTTCAAGGAAGTACGGCTCTTGGTGGCAGCTTCCTTTTTAAAACTGGAGGACGTAGGAAATATCAAGCTTAACAAAATCCTGAGATTCATATACATATTTAGATATGTATATGGGTTATGGCGGTGACTTAGCGGTTATCGCCTTGGATTGTTAAGCGAGCGGACACAGGTTCGGGTAGCTAGAGGTGGCGATTCAACAGAACCCAAATAGCATTGGGATGTGTACTAGTTGTTACCACGACTCTTGTGACCTGGTTGATGATGTATGTTGTTGAAGACGTGAGACAGTCGGTGCTTAGATCGGTGCCTGTGGAGTTTAGAAAACGGATTAGATTTCTTATCCCTCTCCCCGAGATATCGTTGAGGTCGTCGAAGAATGGTTGGTTTAAAACACGCAGTCCGGCTCTTGCTAGTGCCGGACATTTGCTGAGGAAATGGAAGAGAGTTTCCTTCTCATTTTCGATCTGCAACTGCGGCAGTCTCCAATTAGCCAATGCCTCTTGGTTATCGCAGTAATTCTGGCACACAGGTTCGAGTTAGCAAACCACTCAGTTAGCAATGACAAACCTCCCCGAGTAAAAGAGCTTCTCAATCCGTCGTTTGGAGTCGGCACACAGGTTGGCAGCTTGAAACACATAGGAGGTAAAATATCTCGCTTTTAAGTGGTACCTGCATTATAAAGTATCACTTACTTACTCCGTTTGTAATATAAACCAGCCTATGGATTTGATAAAGCTCATCAGGTCATTCCCCGGTTTATCGGATAGTTCTTCTAGATCTTGGGAGTAGTGGCATCTGAAAAATTGTATATTTAGGTGGTAGAGGCCTGGGCAATGACAAAGAAAGTGAGTTGCATCCTCATGAACTTTCTCGTCGCCGCAACGTCTACACAGGTCTTCTGTAAGACGAAGCCTTTTCATGTATGCCCCGTAATCACTTCTTTAAGGGTAGCTAGAGATTTTCTATCTTTTGACATAACTGTCTCGGTGCTAGCTTTATCGCATATACTTCATTGGTTGGATGTGGTGACATGCTTGAACTAACCTTAGGAAATCCCATTAATGTACGCAAGACTTCTATGGACATGGTGATTCTGGAACGACTGCTAGGACTTCCAGCTCCTGGTTTCTGCATATTCCAAACCACTTTAATTGTATGTAGAGAAGAGTTTGAATCTGAAAGCGATGTTAACCCAAATGCAAGGAGATTCTTTACAGACAGATCAGGGATCAATCAGACTCCCAGATTTTTCGAGAGTACATATTTCAGACTCAAATCTTTAGCTTAGGCTCTGCCAAAGGGAACACTTTATTGAAGGAGCTTATCGAATGCAGTAGACATGTACCTGCAGTGAACTTTGAAGGTAGTCAAACGATCAAGGCTTTAGACTGCAGAAATCTGATGAACTGAAACGATATGGGTCTGACCCAAACGTGTTTCGCACATACACACTAGAGATCTTATGAAGATTAGTACAGAAAATCGACCAATCTGAGGTAGCTTTACACTGAAATTTGTTCTACCTCTCTTTGCTCGCTGGAAGAAGAGAAAGAAAAACTTCGGAGATAATGAAAACCAAGAATCTACATATAAGACACTTGCTTTGCACTCTAGATACGCCTGCAGTAGTCCTCTAAAAAATGATTCACCTAAGCCAGAAGCCAGTTCATTGTGATACCACTGTAAGTGCTTTGGTTGAAAACCTCAATAAAATTCTGAAACCATTTAAATTATCTGAGGTTTTCTACTGTCGAAAATATTGGCAGTATCCAGACCATTTACACTGGTTCCATGCTTACCTATAATGCAGTGCCCTATTATAACCTTAATTACTTTCGAAACATCATTTAATTTTATTCGGGGATAGGACGAATCGAGAATAGGTCAAGTAAGCCTCCGACAGTTACATGAATCCATCTATAATTAACTTTCCACAGAGGATCGATATGGATCAGGTATTAAGCAAAATGACTCAGAAGCAGTTCCCTGTGATGTCATGATGACCTAGGACTCTAGAAGACCGTGACGTTATTTCTTAAGAGAAACACGACAGTTGTTTACAGACCTAGTCTTAATTGTATCACATACATATAAGAATTCTCGTCACAGCCTCACTGTCAATATAAATCAATTGGAGACTGAAGGAGCAAAAGATTTCTGACATGCCCCAAACTTTGCTGATCCATCTGTCACGTCTCCTAGGTTTTGGAGAAGTTCTCGCCACACCCGTGATTCTAAGGCTTGCAACTTTCTCGAGCACCTTTTTACTGAATTTTTTTTTCAAATGATACGATGAGGACAGGACTTATTCCCTTATTTAGATAAACATCATGCCATTTGTTAAGGAACAAACCACACCAAGAAGTCAGTACTGAAGGGGTTCTTCCTTAATGTGTTTCTAAATGTGGATTTGAATAGAGGTAGACGACAGAAGGCTTCAGAATTCAAAAATGTCCATTGCCAGTTAAGTCAATGTGATCTAAGTTTAAAGATGTGTATTTGGATTGACCTAAGTTAAAACGGTTTTGCCTTGAGAGTGTGAAAAGGGTTTGATCTTTACACGCATAAGCACTGTTTAGTATAAAGATAAGTGAATGGTGACTCTCCAAATAAACCAGATCCAGATTTATTTCCATGCCGTAACAAGAGCCCTCCGGCGGAAGCGGCTTTAAAATCCGTCATTCCCCTCCTCTTACCAATTAAGAAACCTTTCGATTCGTTCCCCTTGCATCCAACTTGTATTTAATTGGTCAAGGTATCCAAACCATCCCAAACCCATTTATTTTCATTACAACAATCCATCATTAGTTTCTACAAAATGAGCTAGTCATGAACCATCTGATTCACAGGTTGAGGTGATGTGCATACTTCGACATAAAATGTTTATGTTTTCATATCGAAAAGCCAAGGTACTGTCAAATGGCTTTATTACTTCTATTTCAACCTTTAGACCTTCTGTTTTATGTCTCTGACACATTTCTCAACTTCAAAGTGTTTAATTTCATTGACCCTCACAGCACTTCTAAGACACTGAACACTTGTCTCAGATAAGTATGTACACTTTAATTATTTTTAAACATTTTTTTCTTTTTAATGTGCAAGCTAATTTCTGCTGTTTATGTGTGTAACTAAGTGTACAATTACCCTATTTATCAACCTCATCATGTGATTTTTTATCGCAACGAAGCAAGAAATACACAAAACACAAATAATTTAGCACCTTACCAGTGCCATAATCAGAAATATTACCCAATTGTATCACCTCCCACTCAAAATTCAAGTTGATAACCACTTGATGTGACGAGATCACCTTGACACTAACCTGTGTTTATAAATCCAAATGCCAAGCAGGCAGCTAGCAGCATCCATTTCTGGTATTCCATAGTGCCACGGATGACTTGGTCCGAAATCAATTAGATAGGAAGTTTATGCCGAGAAAATAAACACCCGGTGGTCTGGACAACACTTTGCCTATCGATTTTAATTAAATCACGAAACAAACTGCACTACAATCACAATTGCCACCGACCACTTAGAGAGGAGCTTCTCCTTAAAAACGGACGTTTGCTCGATTTAATTAACCGATTGATACCCTTCCACAGGGGGGTAGACTATCAAATAACAACAACAAAAGCGACCAAAACACTTGCGCGCACCTTTTTTTTTTTCTTTTTACCACATACACTCTCAGATTCAGATGCAGATACTTGCTTTAGATACTTTAAAAGAATTTCATTAGCACCGTGCCGCCAAACGAACCGTAATTTGTGGTTAATTTCTACCTTTCTATCGGGGCTAGTTGAACTTCTTTTAACACTCTACTCTCTATGGCATACAACTATAATTTTGGTGCACAGTTAATTATCCGATGGATGATGAAAATCAACTTTACGAACCAAAAAAAAAAAAAAACAAACCGAACCGAACGGCAGTGAACCTATGAACCTAATTTAATTGAGAAACCGCCTTTCGCCGGTGTGTGTGCGGTCAAAGATACGAAACGAGAAAAATTCAAAGTATCTCTGGAAGCAGATGGATGCACCTTTCTATCTCGAAACAGGTAGTACAGTGGAAGAAGCACAAGAGTGAGAATCACGGAGTGAAGCAACTCTAGAATTATTATTATTTTTTTTTTCGTTTCTTCTTTAACGCTTTTCTTAAGGGCGGAATGAAGATTGATAAGAAAGGAAATCGTTACAGAAGAGAGAGCTCACAATACCGTAAGCTATGCCGAACCACAATTTACTGAATGAAGTAAGAAAATAAATACAGATACATCCGATAACTTTTGCTTTTCAAAGTGGTAAGCGTGTTGGGTACATTGTTGCTGGCTGGTGAATATGTTGTTTTGCTTTTGGTATTGTGGTGTTTGGCAACATTTTTCAGGAATAAAATGAGAAGTGGAACGTGAAGGTGTGGTGAGTTTTAGGGTGTAGTTTAGGGACATGTTGATGGTACAGCATTTATGAATGGGGAATTCGTTGGCACAATGTTGCACGAGTTGCAGTGGGCAGATTGTCGATGTGCAGTTTGTTGCGAGGCATGTTGCGGTGCAAGATTCCAAATGGAAAATGCACATCGTATGAAATGTTTTTAGTCAGATGACTTGGAAAATAATGATTTAAAAGAAAGGGAAGCCTTCTTCCTTTACTTGGGAGGCATGGTAAAGCCCAATTCCGTGGTGGAGCTGAATACCGCCTGAAATTAGTTTTAAATATCAGGAACCTTGCATGATCGATTTTCCTTCTTTCTCAAGGAAAATACTATGAGAAGCCTTGGCGGTGCAGACCCCTTCCTACTCCACACTCAGTGCAGAACCATTTAGACTCACACACAAAGATCCATATTTGGTAAATATCGAAATTGGTTAGGTAGGTGAGGTTTTCATAGAAATACTTAGTCAGATTTTTCAACCTTGATAGGACAGGGCAGGTTCATAAAAGGTGAGTTACTCTTTTGTCCCACTAGCAGAAACTAGTGCTGAAATCGGGTAGAACCTCAGCATAAGACTCCAGTAATGGATAAAGGAAGTTATGAACTGAGTACTTATTGTTCTTTCCCCGCTCGTTTCATGATTGTATGCGCTATGGTGCAATATAACATACTAGGAGTAATGGAACCCTCTCTATCTTGAGATGTTCATCTTGTCATCAATTCCAACGGTCATTCCAGCCGTCAATCCATTAGACAAAGCGAATCTGCTTGCTGCGCACTTTACAGCCAGCTAAACGCTTCCAGATTGTGTTCAGTTTCCGCCTGTAGTCGTCATTCTTGACCCCAAGTTTAACTGGAAAACACATCAAATACATCGTTTCGTGTAGTGCTATCAGACTCAGAGAATCTGGACTTTGGTTTCCTAAACCCTATGGTCAATGGAAGTCTTCTGACCTGCTGCCTAGGGATCTGGTCTCGACCATAACTGATTACACGACTCCTACACTTAAATTCAATAATGACATTCAGGTTCACTTTTCGGAAAGGTCGAACTGAAACAATAAACTTCCCCTATCAAACTACCAAGTATCGATCTTCACCGACGGCTCCAGGATGGAGTGTTGCATTGGAGCAGGTGCCTTTTCAACGGAACTGAACGTATCCAAATCGTACCGCCTCCCAGACTGTTCGAGTGTTTTCCAGGGGGAGGTACGTGCGATTAGAGAAGCCTGCAAGATACTTAGCCTCAGCCCTACTACAGCCAGGTTGCCAGGCTGCCATCAGAGCGCTCCACTCACTTACTTAGTCCTCTAAATTAGAGGATCAGTGTAAGGAAACTAAACGCAGGCAAACGCTCGGTTTAACATCACTCTCCTCTGGGCTCCCGGCCATAGTAACATAGAGGGGAACGAGAGAGCCGACGCGTTAGCCAGATGTGGTTCTACCCTGAATGCCTCCCTTGCGGAAATGCCATTCCACTTTCTCTGTGACTGCCCGGCACTTGCTAGAGCCAGACAGCGCACTCTCGGAAAACCCTTTTTCAAGGAACTATCTGAGATTTCTAACATACAATTCTGCAACATTATCAATGTTCTTAACTCCAGAGGATGGATCTGAAATCAACACTCTTAGCTACACGCATCAATATCCAGGTCACGTGAGTTGTGATATCAAAACGGCGCGTCCGCGCTACTTGTGTCTCTGGCAGGTTCACCAGTTTCAGCCACTTCTACCTACCTACCAACCATGGGGCAAATCCACTTTCGCATTCGTACAACTTAAAGTTCTTAACATTCACAAATCGATTGATCCAGATGCTATCCCACATTTAGTTCTGAAGAGGTGTTCTCCTTCGTTGGCAATACCACTGTCTTTGTCCTCTGATCTCTTTCCGAGTAGATGGCTATCCCTAAAAAACAAAAATCTTCTTCTCTCTCCAAAAACCGACCCATTTCACTTAAATCCCTTCCTTTCAAGGTCAGGGAAATGTTTATAAATCGTTAGCTTATCAAATATCTCGATTCATGAAAACCCTACAATAGCTCCCTGGTGATTTGATGGCATATCTTACCGAGAGGTGGAACGAATCTCTCCATCACTTTGGTGAAAGTTCAATTGCTGCGCTTGATATTTCAACAGCATTTGGTAAAGTTCTTTTGTCAAAAATATATACTTATGCCATCGATGTGTCTTTTCTTTAATGCATTATAAACTACCTTTCGTATAGTTCAATTAAGGCTTTTTTATAAGGTTTTAAATTTGCAAGTCAACATATAAATGCTGGTATTCCTTAAGACTGAATGAAGACTGAATGATCTTGTCCGTTCCTTCAAGGATGATAGTACCCTACATTTTTCATACACGTTCCCACTTAACTGACTTTCCAGCTCTTCATTCCAGTTCTTCAGATGTAATAGAGAAACTGTAAGGTATTCTAAATTCATTGAATTCTGACCTCGACAGCATAATAAAATAAGGTTCCACAATTGTAGAGCAAATAAATAAAAAATGGGATCAAAGAGAAAGAGGAAGAACGAATGAAACCGATGCGAATGATCGATATAAACAGTATGATTAGAACTGTTGATCGTATTAAATGAACCAATACAATATGTCTGTCTCTATCATTGAAAACACCGAATCATTTTTGGAAGCCAAACTTGAACGATTCGATCTTCAAATTTGAACGATTGACACAGCTCTACAGTGAATGTTATCCGAATCCGGAAGACTTTCTATCGTCGATATGTGTGTCAACGGCCTTACTTGGAACCACCACATATCGCTGCGAAGTCGTTGCAAAATATTTAAGTTTCCTTAAACGATGCTAAAAACATTTTGCCATTTCTGATCTCGATTCAATCTACCTAAGGCTTGAGTAGAAGGCTCACTTTTGGTCTGGTGCACTCAAAACTGCGCACATTCTAGATGGACTGAAAAACTCGAGTTAAGACTTATTGGTAATAGGGACATTGCGAAGTCAATCGACTCACTTGAACACCGAAGTAATGTTTCCTGTCTCTCGCTATTTTATCGATTCTTCCACAAACACTCTACTCATTTAGCGAGTGGAATTCCGTCATTTCAACATTTCACATCAGTTTATCACTAAGTCTACTTTGGGATGTATAGGTATTAAAAAAAGGAATTTTTTTCGCGAATGTGAAATCATCTGCTTTTTGCAATGTGTTTCTTCATTCCTTAGTATAACCCGTGGCTTAGTGGTTAGTGCGTTGGACTGCTGCTAAGCGAGAGACGCAGGTTCGATTCTCAAAAACCACCACACGTTTTTTCGCGGCACCACCTCTTCGCAGGCATGATAAACCTGCAAGAGTACAATCTGTCATGAAAAGCTTCTCAATTCGCCGTTCGGAGTCGGCATTAATCTGTAGGTGTCTTCCTTCCATTCGTGCGAAGAGTATAACACGCACAGCATGAATGGTTGTGAGAAGCTAGGCCTTGGCTCTGCCGTGCCAAATATACATACATATACAAGTATAACCCACAAACTTTAAACACCGACGAGCATTGGCAATTCCCTAGTCTCTCTTCGAATTATCCTAATGCTTGTGCATTGCATATGAAGGGTAGTCATAAACCCTTTAACACGCGCTTATTATAAAAACAAAACGAGCCCTAAAAGTAGGGAGGTAAGAGTCAAACTAGGCTACTGTTGCAAATGACAAGTTAGTTTCGTGGTTGGAAATCCTATACTAATACACAGCCATAACTAATATCAGTTACGGTCTTAGTTTCGTCTCAGCTCAGCTCCCAGGAAGAAAGAAGAAGACCTTCGATTTAAATAAAATGGGCTAATATAAGAATAAATTAAAAATTCCGTATCTACTTTCCTTTTCTGCAGATTCTCAAACTGCTTGACCGTCAAATTCTATTTGCAAACTAAATAGGTCAGCCTTTGTATAAATTGCAACACTGCTCTACCTACGTTGTCCAGTTCAAAAAGGTACAAAACTAATTAATTTTTTTATTAGAAAAATATGTTTACTTTCCACAAAAATCTACAAAAAGGCCAGTTACAATTTTATGTGCTGTATATCCATTTATTTATTATTTCAATAGCAAACTAAATAAAAAGAAAAACAGATTTTGCACCTCATAAAACTAGGGATGCTAATTAATTTCAAACATTTCCCACAAGAATAACATTGCCCTAGTCACATTGATGTACAAACGGTTTTTTTTTTTGCTTTACGTAACTAATAAAAAAAAACTTTTCATAAACAAAAAGATAATTTATGTACGAGTATTTATGTAGATTTATGTGCTTTTCTCCAATTGACCTGCCAGATGTTTTCATCTAAAAACAAAACAGAATCTCAAACAGATTTAGATTTGTAAAGCGGGACAGGAAAACAAAACACACATCCAATGGAGCGAAATTTGCTTTTTTGTTGTGTCTTTACTTAATTAAAATTAAAATGCGCCTTCAATTGCCATGCCCTGCTTGTCCATACCCTGAGCTTTCAAAATATTATGGCAACCATATGGTATTTGTCCTTCAAGTGTTGGATGCTACACTATTTTCGTGTGATTTTCGGACAGAAGATGACTGAGCTTGAGGAAAATTTCTAGTAGAGAAATGTTTTTCGACATATTAGCTCTAACGTGGGTAGAAAAAAAAGTGGATTCACCTCCCAAAGGAGAGTAAAATCTTGATCACATCTTGGTTACTAACAACGTGGGCTCTAATTGGTTTCGCACGAATTATTTATCGGAACTTAAGAGGTATTTGAATAATTAATCTGTGGCAACAGCTTTGATAAGCTAAAAGGTCTAAGCCTATTAGATTCACTTTCAATATAAATACATTTTATACAGAGAACATCCATATTAATTTAAAAGTGAAAACAGAAAGAAAGATACAACATCGTGTGGGTAGTTAGCCGTGTCGGATTAAAATGTTAACTGTCATGGGACAGTTTTGATATGCCGACGCTCACAAGATACCCTGAGTTGACTGCTTTAGGTCTTTTAACTGCAAACAAGGATAGGTAAGCAGGGTCGATTCGTATTGAGCCTTCGTGTTATTTAAGCAAAAGATTAGCACTAGATCTACTGTTATATGGTGTTTTCATTTTTATAATTAGTACCCGCTAATGAGCGTATGAATTCCCTTAAACTAGAGCACCAGACGGCTGCCGGATCACTGTAGTGTATTTCAGGCAGAAATTACGGCAGTCGAAAAAACTGCGGCTAGGCTTTCAATAAACGTGGTAGAGGGTAGCGGTGCTATTGTACTATACATAGATAGTACAGGCAGCGATAAAATCCTTGGAATCATCAACAATACGATTCAAGCCGCAGGTCACTAAATGAGATCGCTGACAGATGCGACATTTCTCTGTGCTGGGTTCCAGGATACAGGGACGTTTCGGGCAACTGCAGAACGGATCTATCAAAGGAGCAGGTCAGAACCTCTCTAAAAAAAGGGGGGAACCACTTGTCTTTCTAGAATTAATAAAATCTCGCCTCGATTCCGAAACCAGAAGAATGGCTAATAATAGTTAGAATAGTATCAACACTTGTCTTTGCTCGAAACAGATCTGGCCTAACCTGGATCTGAAGTGAACAGAAAGTAGTTGCCCTTCCAGGGCATTGCTTGATAGACAGACATGCCACTATTCTAGGTGTCCCTTCCAACGATTTATGCAGAAGGTGTAGAGACGAGGAAGAGGAAGAAACGGTCACTCATCCACTTTGCACCTGCCCTTTCAAGGATAAGAAGGCAAACCTTAGAAGAATATTTCTACGAAGACCTAAGCGATTTACCCAAATGCAATATTTACATAATAGAGAGCTTTGTCTATGGGTATAAATGGTTTTGCACATAGTTTGGTACACGAAGGGGTCTGCACCGTAAGGTTACCCATAGCTTCTTCCCTAAATAGTAAATTCATCATGCAAGGTTCCTGGTGCCAGTTTTCTTTGAAGGACTCTTCCAAAAGAGATTTACAAATTTCGAGTAAATGTGTACGTCAAAGCCCGCCATGATGATGGTATCACAATGGGCCTACATCCTGGCCTAAGTGTGCTTTTGCATAAAGAGAGCAGCCACCTAACCTAACCAGACCACGGGCATTAGGAAAATTACAGGAGAGACGAAGGAGATACCGATACAAGTTGGTTTTATATGCTTTCGGCAGTTATGATGAAGAAACACAGAGCTAAGCGTTCATGTTGTACGGCTTTAGAAACAATCGCTATATTTGACAGTAGATGCGTCCGAAAGTACGCTTAGGGATAAACTGATGTGCATTTGAAATATGCTGGTGAAATATTAAAGGGGCTAGAGCACTTTTAGTAGAAGACGTTGCAGACAAAAGTTAATTTATGAAAATGACAAAGACTGCCAAAGATAAGGCTAAGTTCCATTTTGTTGCAAAATAGTTTCCCAAGCCGATTTTGAGTTGACAATGCCTAACTATCACTTGTTGTTGACGGGAAAGTCTCTGTGTCTCACACACGGTTTGCAGCAATATAGCTATGAGTATCTGGCAGATAAACTATCTTATTAACTTAATTACTCAGAAATTTTTTGTCATATTTCTTAAGAAAATTTTACTCATATCTACCACCAACACTAAATGCTATTACGCATTACCTTGTAAAGATAAATCTTTTCTCACAATTTTATCTTCAACCTTCATATCTGTGTTTTAATTAGCTTACGATTTTTTCTTACTGCAAAATATTTGTTTTTCCCTGAAGTTCCACGTAATAGTGTGGTAACACTTCAAATTATGTATAAAAAAAAAGTGATTTTACCAAGAAAAGAACTGTCTAGAACGGAGTGGGTAATGCAAAGTTATATTTAGATTAAGGGATCTTAAGGTTTTCGGTATTTCGCTGATATCTATAGATAATCTAATCTGTTAGTGATTTCCATCTTATTTGCAATTTCCTGAACGCTTATCCAAAAGGAAGACATTTATGGCATAAAAAAGTCACTAACGCCACGTCTAAGGCTGAAGTGTGGGAAAAACGGAGGGAATTCCAAAATTCTATTCACCGCAGCCTTCCTTCATCAACTGATATGCTGCTCACTGAAAATATCTCAGCATAGGCTACAAGCATATAATACCGGACAGAAGCGCGAAGTCCAATGCTCCGGCTCGAAAAAAACTTCGAATCCGCCCCCGAGGGACAGCGCAGTAGAGGAAGACCGCGACTCAGGTGGCGCACGCAAGTTGAAGGGGACCTCAACCAACTTAGCGTGCGAAACTGGAGGCAGCTAGCTTAAGATCGGGCTGGCTGGAGACGCTTGTTGGTTGAGGCCCAGGTCCACCCCGGACTGTAGCGCCACCTTAAGTAAGTAAGTAAGAAGCGCGAAGTCCTCTTTAATAGGTCTATCTCTATCGTCTCTAAAACAGCCAAAGGATCGGTGCCAGTGTCATTTCAGAAGAAATTCACCACTCCTTCAGTTTCCCTAATCTTTGCGGTGTCTTCCAAGCTAAAGTCACGGCTATCATTCAGGCCGCCTCTTGGCTGAAGATTAAACTTGAAGTCTCACGCACAGATAGTGTGATTTATGTCGACAGTCAAACTGCAGTCAGATCTCTTTTATCCAAACCAACAAAATCTAAGGATGTGAAGAATTGTCACGTGCCTATGAGCGAGATCGCTAACCAGTATAAGGTTGCACTCTGTTAAATCACAGCGACATTCCAGATAACTGTGCGGCGGACGAATTAGCTAGACAAGGGACTTAAGGTAAAGGCAGTAAGGTAGGAAGCTCTAACATATCAAAGCGCCTTTGTCGTCTGTTGAACTACTGATATACATCAATGGCAACATCTGTGAGTATTGTAACGACACTGTGTCCTAGGCAGGCACGCTCAGCGTTTTGGTATGGCAGGAACTGGAGAGAGAAGGAAGATCTATTGTACACTCTGTACGTGCACCGCCCTTGCAAACATAAGAAAACCACCGCAGGCGAATGCTTCTTTAACGATCTAAATCTAAAACGCCACCAACACAATCTATCTAAACTTCTACGGTAGGAAATCTAAATGGTTTCAGGAGTAGACTGAGGTCTAACATTAGCACTCAGTGGTATCACAGTGCATCTACCTTTGCTCTAGCTCTAAGTGTACCTCTTCTCAGAGGACCACTTCAAACTGACAGAAGCAACGTTGATATGCTTATAAACACAACAGATCTCGCCCGGGGTCGCTTTTTTCATACTAATGGTGCCATTTACAATATTAAATGCGGCTACGTCACCAAGGCTATAAGAAGCAGGGGCATCGATTATCCAATCATAAAATGGATCAGTGCTTGAAAGCCACCCCACTATGGGGTCGCTGGGACGAAATCGGCGGTAAGAGGCTGCCAACAAAGTAACATTTTATTACCTCTCCTTTTGTTGTCTTTGGCAACCTAGGCTATACAACTATTGGTTACGCTAATGACTTATCATTATAATGAGTTGTTGCCTATCCACCAGGCATACGACCAGTGGAACATCAAAACAAGCTCTCTAAATAGAACTCAAATACCGGGGCTACGTTGCTTAATGACCTCGATCTTGCTCCTTAAGATCACAACGTTACTTACACTTGTTATGAGAGGTTTTCTTGGTCGCAGGCCATTTCGGGTTTTCTTCAGTATGATGCTCTACAAAGCCTCATTCTTGTTAGTGCTCCTTAGCTTAGTACAAGAAAGCGATTCTTGGCTCGTGAACGACTTTGTCAAATCTTCAATAGGTACGTATCTACATATATGTTTTCAACTTCAAAGCACGCGTTTACCATGTATCTACAATGTTGATCAGTAAACAGATAAAAGACTGATGTAATCACGGCTTCACTTTGACTCAAAAGGACATAAACTTACAACCACTTTATAACTCGACCATTCGTTAAAGAACCCAACAACATCATCGTCTGACCATATCAAGAGCGCCATGTGTTCCAATGGATACTGAAAATCGATCATATAAGCGTAGAAACGTGCCAATGACTTGGACAGAGTTACACGCCCGAGTGCGTGCCCAGCCAACAGGCGCCGCTCAAACAAAGCGTTTCTCCAATTAGAATGACACTCCCCTCCCGGTCTACGGTGGGTAATTTTATAAAAGAACTTAATTGTTTCTCGCAGAACGCACATTTCACAGTCAAATGCTACCAAATTTATGTTCCGACATGCATTTGAATGTGGCTTTGGGGGTATGGTACTTCTGCTCTTCCGAACTCATGATGATTGAAAGCCTTACAAGAACAGACTCAGACAGAGAATTGAGGTTACCATTGTTCTCAATGGTTGCAACGCTTCGTTGCCTAGATATTAGATACGCATAAAAAAATAAAACTGATTTCAATTTTATGAGGGGGAAGCCTTAAAATGTATCCACATTCTCGATCTGTACTTTGTTGATTGAGTTTGTTTTCAGAGTCAAATTTTCAACCAAATATAGAGTCGTCTTTACTTTGATATCAAAAAAGTTGAAATTGAAATGGATAATCCATGGTACACAAGAGAATTGCTAGGACAAAAATTCTGGAGGACAAAAC
Organism: Criorhina ranunculi; assembly: GCA_951813785.1. Classification (NCBI taxonomy): domain Eukaryota; kingdom Metazoa; phylum Arthropoda; class Insecta; order Diptera; family Syrphidae; genus Criorhina; species Criorhina ranunculi. The sequence continues at coordinate 26,054,259 of OX638383.1, forward strand.
CATCATGTCAGCAGTAGATATCGCCCGCAACTTTGGCGTCTACATAGACTTCTGAAGCTCTTTTTTCACTTTCTTGAGCAGATATTCCTCAGGAAAGGTGTTCTCTTCTATTTAACCGCCCGAGTTAGGAAGCTTGGCAATGTCGACAACATGAACAAAGCGAAAATTAACTGTTGAAGACAGACCGGACAACAAAGCCTGCTGTGAGCTAAAGAACAGAACTTCTATAGTAAAGTGCTCCTTCCAGCAAAATTTCAAAAAGACTTGCATGTCTGTGTCGATAATCCCTCCTCTGCGGACCGCTAGCTTTGAGTTCTTCAGAAGAGTAAAACAGACACCAGCTGTTTGTTGGATTACGAGGAAGCTAGGGAAATAGGCGGGCGTGATGGTAAGTCTGCGTACCCAGAATCCTAGACTCGAAACGAACTCTTGGACGGTTCATTCATAGAACGAAAGTAAAAATCGATCAAATGAAGTCGATTATCAACTAAAGGGTTCCTCCGGAAGTATCCCTCTTAGACCTAAGATACATAAAAATCCAAATTGATTGCGAGGATATCACTTTGCAGATTGCAGGAGAGGAGAAATCTGCAAACAGTTAACTGAGTACTGAGAATCTGTCAAAAATCTATTTAACTTAGAACGAGATGGACGATGTAACGTTGTGATTGTGATGCTGGTTTGGTTTGCCTGTCACTTTGCAACGAGCTCGTCGAATTCTGTACGGATCAACTTTTACTTTCATCCAGTTGTAGGTTAACGACAAAGTTCCTTGGAACGACCACATATTCGAAGTCGCTGCAATAATGAGACTTTACCATTTCTGATCTGGATTCAATCTTTAAGGCATTCATCTACCTTAAGCTCGATTAGAATACTCATATCTGGTCTGGTGCACCAAAAACTGTGCACATTCTAGATAAAATACAAAACCACGCGTTTAGACTTATTGGTGATAGGGACATTGCAAACTCAATCGACTCACTTGAACACCGAAGTTATGTTTCCTGTCTCTCGTTGTTTTATCGATTCTTCCACAAACAGTTTCTACTCTCAGAGCTAGTTGCATGCCACCACTTCAACATTTCACCCGCAAGACTCGTCATGTTTCGAATGCACTTCAGTTTACCCATGAGCCTACTTTCGGACGTACCAACTGTCACATAGATGTATGAATTCATTCGTAAATCGTACAATACGTATGTGGATTGATCTGCATAGCTCTGTGTATGCTTATCACTCTGACCCGCAAACATTTAAAACCTATGTGCATCAGTATCTCTTTCCTCTTTACTCTGCTGGTGCTGCTGGGCCGCAGACTCAGCTTCAGGGACCACCTAACGTACGCAGGCGAGAAGGCAAATTAATGCCAAATATAAGGAAACTAAGGCAGCCAAATATAAATCTTTTAATGCAAGTGAGCAAGTATACGCCGTGCCATGAGTCCTACATTAGAAGGACGAACTAGGCACACAAAAGTGCACCATTAAGGGTATACTCTGGCTTCAGAACTGTGTATATGCCTATCGGGAGTACCTCTACAATTACAAGCACGTAGATAACCCAATCCCCCAGCACTGCAAAAGGGAACCCCAGAACGCAGAGTATGTGCTGATAGAATGCCGAAATTACATAAGCACAAGCAACATCTTGAAAAGAGAAATTGGCGGCCAAGTGACCCAAAGAAGCCTCATTACAGTCACACTGGTGACGAGGGAAAGCTGGGAGTTTGCAAGTGATGTTATCACAAGCATAATGCAACAACAGCGTATAGAGGAAAAAACAGCGAGAAGCGAAGAATCTTCTAACTCTAGCATCTGAGAAAAAAGTGACGAAATGTCAAGCCTGCCCCTGCGAAGGAATGTCTTGACTGGAGGTGCGGCAGGGGACAAACGAGGCAGAGCAACAGAAGGAGGTGTAATTTTTAGGACATAGGCATGCAGGAGCATGAAGTTGTTCATAACTCGTGGCGCGAGCCACAGAGTGTCCATAACGCCTTCACTGCATGAATCTCGCAGCAGATTCAACCTGGAGACTCCTTCCCATACATTATTACGTCATGTCCAACCCCTTTCAACAAGAATAGTTTGCTGTCATCCATCCAGAGAAATTCTTTGACTTCCTGACATCCCCTGGAGTGAAAAGAACTACATACTTACATATGTATGAATAAGGGAAACCGTCTCAGGAGCACATAACCATAACCACGGTATCGTCTCAACTAAAGTTTAAAATCGCAGAACAAGTTCTATGTGAACGTCCAGACGTAAAAAAGTAGGTAGATCCTCAGAGGATTTTTTTAACTTCAGGTGGAACATTTTCTAACTGAAAACTGGCTTCTGTGACACAATAGATCTTCTAAGGCGAAGTTGAGACCGAATCGCTACTTCATTAGACCCTGGATCGGACCAATCATCGAATAAAAGTTATGCACCGGATCCACTCCATCATTCCTTGTTCCCTGGACCCGGGCAATGATTGAATTTAAAATTCAAATTCCCTTTCAGCATAAGTCACTTCATTGTATCAGAGCACTGTCCCGTCCAGTGGTAGTGGATTCATTATCATAACCACTCTTTGCTGAATGACTCTTGATGTGGAACACATTTATTAACTGCAGCTCTAGTGATTGATCACTGAAGCAATAGCAACGAACAATCCTTGGTCCAATTGAGTCAATTTCCTCTCGACAGTAATTATGCTTGTCCAAGACGAAGTATCTTTTCCATTTCCCCGCACTCTGTGGTCAAGTGGCACACTATGTTCAAAGTATCGCACTTCTGTATACAATCGGTTGATATCGTTGGTGGCGCGAGTAAAGCGTCCGATTTCAGTGATTACGTAGCCTAGAGTAGAGCCACTGTAGACCACCGCAATGCTATGTTGCGTTTTTCTTGTGAAGACCTTGTGTAACCTGAGCAAGTGATCTCATGATTCGATTGGATAATCGGGGAAGTTTCATTGATTAAGCAATCATGTTGCAATCAATTACAGAATCAATCTAATTAAACTAATCTCTCGTTCGCTAGATTCCATTCGAATTCAATTAATTGATTTATAATGATGAGGGAAGGGTTGGGTGAAACAGTTTAAACAATTAGAAGAACACAGACCAGCTAACGAGTGGCAAGTAAGAGTGAGAATGGTGCCATGCACTCGAACAGTCGTCTACCTTTTGTCAAGTGTCAAAACGAGATTTGTGTGTTGAAAGTTTTGACAAGATCTATTTGTGGAGAAGGTATTCTGGGAACGGAATACTTTTGAACAATGTCATTGGCCACATAGTTGGCAGCGAAGTGTGGGTAATGATTTCGATTGTTGTTGGCTAAACAAAGATTCCCAGAAAGATTCTTTGACACAACTGTCTGAGTGAGTGAGAACTCAATTTAAGATGTAAGGCATCTCTTGTTGAACTCAGTCGAGAAAAACACATCTTTCAGTTGAAAATGTTAAAAATTTCGATTGGTTTTTGAAAGTTTTTGAAACAAATAGTATGCGATAGCTCTGAAGTATTGTGACTTTGTTGACAAATTTTCCCAAGACACACTGAATTATTGGACAGTCCTGCAACAATCGAAAAACCACTTTACCATAAAGCGTTCACGCCAGCGTCATTTTTTGAAACTAGAGCACTAGACCAACTCAACATAAACCCTACCCTCTCAGGCTAGGTTAAATGGATGCTCAAATTGAAATGCATAAGCTCAAAATGGGAACACTGGCACGCACATGCCTTGACCTCAGAGAGAATCCGGCAAGAAGGGGTCCTATTACCCCTACTATGGATTTTAGTTTCTAATGAAATTTAAATGAAACTTGAACACAGTGCGGCACCTAAGTACGTCAACGATGTCATCATATTAGCAACCGGCAAATTTCTGACCACCATCAGCGAACTACTACAGTCGGTCCCGAACACTTTCATCAAGTGGGCTTAAATATGTTTACTGAACGTGTTCGGCGTGGCTTAGTGGTTAGTGCGTTGGACCGCTGTGTGAGGCATGATAAACCTGCGAGAGTACAATGTCTCGAAAAAGCTTCTGAATTTGCTTTTTCAGTGCCAGCAATAAAACTGTAGGTTCCTTCCAATTGTGCGAAATTATAACACGCACAACATGAATGGTGGCCAGAAGTTAGGATCTGGCTCTCTATGAGCTGTTGCGCCAAATATATATGTACGTGTGAACGTCAACCCCCAAAAAAGAGATACTTTTGGTTGCCAGCGGCAGAATAAACCACAAACCTCAAGGCATTTATCAAAATTAACGATTAACATAGGTACATAGACACCACAAGCGCTATTAGAACCAGTCTAACTGCAGCCCTTGAAACTCAACTCGCTCCGATTCCATAAGACCTCTACCATAAGACCTCTGCCTGCCAGGTCTGGTCACCCTACCATCAAGTCCACATTCAGAGAATCGAAGCCGTCCAGCGTCGTTTCATACGCTTTACTTGGCATGGTTTGGGCTGAAATGAACCCTTTAATCTGCCCCCCTTACGAGAACCGGCTCAAATTATTAGGCCTTCAGTGCTTAAACAGACGCCGTGTTGTGGCCGATTTACTATTTGTATATCAGTTATTAACAGGAACCATAGCCCTCATCTTCTCCAACAGATCTCTCTTAATATTAACCCCCACCGTTTACGATCAGTCCCTCTGCTTCGTCTCACCTATCACCGAACGGAGTATGGTCAACACGAACCCATAACATGAATGTCCTCATATCTTTGACTTACATCTTAGTATATACTCTCTCAGACATTCCTTGCGAAATTTACCTTCCTAACCAATCACACTCTCTACCACATCATCCCTTCCTATCCATTGCTCGTAGTTTAGATTTAAGTTCCACCCTCTTGACCATCTGTAACCCTTAGCATATAGTCCAGACTTAAGATTTAACCATTTGTTTTGTATTATAGTTCATAGTTTATAGATTAGTTTTACCATGTTACCCTTAGAGTTAAGCCTTAGAATTAGAATTTAGATTTTAAGATTTTTGTGCCATACTTGTATTAAGCGAATAATAAAGATAAGTATCTCAGCTATCAGACCATCTTGGCGACAAAAAGTTCTTAAAAGACTTAATGATTAGCAAGTTAGCTCGAAAGCCCTGCAAATTTAAAAAAATAAAGGAAACAGCGGCGAAGAGTGCCCTGTATTTAAAACAATCCAACTTCTAGAAACCGGTATGAGTCATCGAAAGATGGCAAGTTGAGCAAAACTAGAAATTGACTCACATCATCACCCGACTTCAGCCTAAGACAGAGATGACTGGGCCAGCGTAAAGACCATCAACCTGAATAAAATTTTGATTTTCACAGACGGATGAAAAACCGATGAAGAAGGAGTGGGTTCCGAGATCTATTCACTACAACCCAACATTACCCAGTCAATGAGACTTCCAAACCACATTGCTACATACACCATCGGGGGCGTGGAGATTAAAGTACATGTCTCCTCCATTTGACTTTGATTTCTCCTGTCGCTCTTAAGACGATTAAGATCTTAAGATCTCAAAGTAAGCCTCCGAGTGTAAACAAGAGAAGAGACCTTAAACAGAAAGGTTAGTTTAACAGAAACTCTAGAAACTTCTCTCCGACACCGACTTCCACAAATGTTTTCAGTGCTGCGTTGATGCATTGAAAATTTGGCATGTCCACCACTTTGCGCATACCACTTATGAGTGTCTCTTCATTAGGACTGGTATACACCGTAACATTTCCCATTTATAGAAAGCAGCAAGCCATTAACGCGACCCTAAGGTTGAGAGATTCTCATAAATACAAGTTAAGTCACACATTGAACTCTCTCAAGAACTTTTGTGCCGTCATTGCATAAATAAGGATCGATCTTAATGTAAAGCCAGAGCATGCTTTCTTGCATGAGCATGGCGCTACATGAAATTTCCTAGTGCGTTCGGGAATACATTTTCTCCACAGCAGCTTCCTTTCTAGCTGTTTGTGCACTGCCTGAAAAACTCAGAGGTGTACCGTTGAGCATGGGTGGGATAATGATTCGAATTTTGGTTTTTTTCTTGAAAACGACCAGCTCCGCTTTAGATGAATTGGCACTTAGGCCACAGCTTTTTGCCCAAGATGTCAACTTATTTGGAGTATATTAAGCATATAACTTACCCAACATGGAGATGACGACATCGTCGGTGTAAACAAGCACGTCACACTCCGCGTCCTTCAACTTCAAAAGTATATGTAGTTCATTGAGGGCTCGATTGCATAGAAGCGGAGAAATGACACTTCCTTGGGGACTAGGTTGTCCATAGTCTAAAACCAGGTTGGTCTTTTCCAACTTAGAATATGGACGAGAGTTTGCCAAGGCTGAATATAAAGTTTGCGCAAGGTGATTTCTCTAAAAATTCCGGATCCAATTCCAGACTCTATTTTAAGTTTGTCCGTATACCATTCAAGGTCGGGGTTTGTGTTTGTTCAAGTCTTCCCTGAGTGGGATGATTATTGAGAAGTGGCATCCCTGATTGTCTTTTGAGGAGGTAAATATTTTGTCCAGCTTCCGTTTGTATGGAAATACGAAATCGGTGTAGACAATGGTTTTAGTGGTGCCTAGGCATCCTGATGTGCAGGCTCTGGCTAAGCTTTAGATTCGTTCTAGTTTGCTAATAATGGTGATGTTGACTATGCTTCCTTTGCTTAGAGTACAAATAGGAAGCTATCATTTGGCAAGCTTATCATCTCCATGATATTAACGTGCAACAAGAATTGGATAATGAACAGCTAAGGAACAAGGACAAGCATTTTTTTTTTATCTAGAACGACGACAATATTGGCATATCCCAACCAAAAGCCATTAGGGGAGTCTAAGAGATTTTTGTATCCAATCCGTAACGTTACTCTCTAGTCAGACTTATGAACTAAAGGTGGATTTCCCATTGAATTTAAAAAATATTTCTTGTAAAGTCCAAGCTCATGTACTGCGTATCTATAAAGGTTCAACAAACCATTCAATTGCTTGGAAGAACTCGATTCTCTTTCTTCATAAACAATTCAAGAATACTCTTCCGCATTTAAAAGTCACTGCCCTTCAGTGACTTTGAAGAAGGGAATTCACCTTTCAAGAGTCCACTTCAGCATATCATTGAACTTCCCTTTGTCTAGACAAAAATCTCACGAGCATAATACACAGAGACCCGATAGAGGATCACTTTAAGAAAGATACCCTTCCACCAGTCCGAATCGAATTGAACTCATTTATATAAACATACATAAAGAACCGCGCGCACCACAACAATGGAAAGGGAACGGCAAGGAACGATAACAAGAGCCCACGGTCGCCGTGCAATAATAGAAATCAATTTCAGGCACTCTACCATTGATCATGCCCATCCTGGTGGTTGGGTTATTGAGCCGACCGCACAAGATGCCGCCTATAACCTATCCGATGTACATTCATTGGACTTGGTCCACAGGTCACACAAGAGACTAGAGAAGTGTTGGGTCCGCTTTCAGCTTCGACTTGAATGTGGTCCATAAATTAAACATGTCCATGTCCACCTGTTAGGGGCATGCGCATGCGATTTCTAATGCCAACACGATTGCGGGGACCGCTCCCTATCCGCTTCATTTGCCTACTCGTGCGTGTAGTCGTGCGAAAATTCGGTCGTGACAGACTATCATCACTTCCAATGAATCCAGAGGTCCGAAACAGACGCAAACAGTAGGAATGCTGGTTAATTACATTAGGAGACAACTAAATTACGCGGCACGATCGCATCCGATGATCGCACGCTTTGTACTGAGGCGACTGACGTTCTAGGTGTGTTCGCTGACATCCGTTGAATGAATTTTAATTGGAAAACAAGAAGCAGACGACTAATCATTGCTAGACTGAGTGTCGAATGCGGTTGGGACTGACGATGTTGAATGACATCAACAATACAACACTGAGTCGGGCTTGGGCTAGCCGCCTCATGATTAATAGAAACGTCATAACCATGAAGTTATTACTCTCCTATTCGGGGAACAACACCGACTAAGGACTGAGGAAGAAATTTTCACTTAGCAGACTTCCACACCGTGGAACTTAAAAATAATTACTGTTAGAAACGTGACTTTCAATTAAATGAATATCACATATGTAGCTGCGATGCACAGTTAAGTGGTCGTGTGTAGATACTTACGAATCGGATGAATAATTCAGATAAAAGTTTTGCTTCTTTTGCAAATCGTGCTTTTGAGGAAAACATGGGTTTCCCTTAAAAGATGATGAATAGCCTGAGGTGGCGGCATCATGTCTGATTTGGTTTTCTTCTTTTTTTTTAATCGGCGGACCATTGACCAGGAGCCATTTGCAAGGAATGGACACATAGACGTTACTGTCTCCAAACACTTCCATCTTGCAAAGGTAACCAAAAGCCAGAGATAGGCTAAGACCTTTTTTCGATGCTGTCCAGGGTTTCAACCGCAGCTGCTTATCTTCATTTTACCTCCTATTCTGGCATGTTTGCCAATCGATTTTCTGGTGGCAGTGTTCCTTCCTGTTCTCTTCCGTTGAGTGTGGAACCGCGGGTACTGAAAGAACACATGTCACACGTCTTTCACGGGAAGTATGATCAAAAACATAACTCTCCTTTCTTGCGACGGTAGGTCCATCGGCCTTTGGTTGACAGGTTCCAACGCTGCTTTCATTCTTTCAAACTCCTTGTTACTTCCTCATCGTTGACCAAATCACCTTCCGGTCTGCTCTTCTCGTATATTCCTGTTATTGTTCGCGCTTTTGCAGGTCTTTGGTATGCGTTCATTCCAAGCATTTATAGCATTTCATAGGGTGATCTGTTCTTTCTTCTTTTGGCATAGGTAGGTAGGTTGAAGAGGTGGCTACATCGCATGATGCAACCTTCACACGGATCTCTACAGATCCATTGTGTTCCTCTGACGTAGAATGTCCAGTCCGATGAAACAAAAAAGAAGGGAAAGATCTGAGTGACCATCGCATGAATTCTTAGTCAAGTTGTAGGAATCTAAGGAATTGATGTTCTTCACTCCCTGAGTAGAAAAGCGTCTTCCACTCTTAGATTAGGTAGGAGGGTTGACGGGGAAGGAAATCCTTTCCCCGTCACGCTTAGGTCAATGTAGACCTATTGTGATGCCCTAGGGGTTGCAGCCCCCTTTCTAGGAACCATAAGCCTAAGCTCTATCAAGCCAGCCTACAGCACTGATCTGTGTATGTCAAACATAGACTCGCTGGACAGTTCTTCTGGATCCTTGAAAAGGTGCCTTCCTAAGATCTTAAATCTTGTGTGGCAGAGTGTCGGACAGTGGCAGAGAAAGTGTGAAGTGTCCTCATCTTTCCTTGCCAGCTCATCAGCTGTCTCGTTTCCAGGCAACCCTTTGTGGCATGAGACCCAGCAGAGTCTTACTTTGTTCTGTCTGCCAAGAACCCGTAGTTCTTCGCGACAGCGACTAACAAGCGTATACTTCATTTCTATTGCAGAACTCGCTCTTATTGCTGCCTGGCTGTCGATGAAAAATGTAATACCATCTTGTGGTAGTGCCTTCATTGCAATCTGTTGGGCAGCCGTTGTCACTGCCAGGACCTTCGCTTCAAATACACTACTGTGGTCTGGGAGTCTGATCGATCCAGACAGTCCGAGAGTATCGGAAAAGAATCCAGCACCCACCCATATGTCCATTTCGGATCCATCCGTATAGACGGAAGTTTAATGTCTGATTAGCCTGCCCTTCATCTCTGCTGGGAAGGCAGGTTGAGAATGGTCTATCGAAGTCTAAGTAAGGCAACATGTAGTCTGTGCATACAGTATTGCTCACAAATTTGCGTAAGTTCTGTACATGCCCTGCCGGACTGGGTTCCCAGTTTCCAGTTTGGCATATGCGAAGGGCGTTTTTTACTGCTTATTCTTGCACAATTAAATCAAGCGGGAGTAGGTTGAGTACTGTCTCATGTCCCGCTGTGGGGGGTGGTTCTTAATTCTCCAGTGATGCTGATGCAGGTTGTCTCTGAATCTTTGTTAATATTTTAAGGTTAGTGGTTTTGCACACTGCCTGCCACCACACCAAGTTACCGTAGGTTAGTATAGGCCTTACTACTGCCATGTAAAGCCACATGATGATTTAAGGCATTCTCCGGCATATAGGTTGATAGCGTGTACTTTTGCATGAAAACCAGAAGTGGAAGCAACTAGATTGAAGCTTGGTAGATACTAGCGCACACAGTTTGTTTTATCGTTCAGTGAACCACAAGGACTGAGTAATTTGACCAACGCTGTGCCATTCAGTGCGTTCGAGGATGATCGAGTTGAAAGAGCTTGTGAAGTTGATCCGCGGTACACCAAGCCTTTGGGTTTTATTGTAAGAACGTTTATGCCAATACTTTTGCAAGTTCATCCTACCATATAAGTGATGCATTCGTGCTACGAGAATAGTGCTCATTTAACCAGCGTTCAGCGATAAAGTATATAGTATACACCCCCACCCAATGAATTTGGGTAGAGTGAGTAGAGAATCAGTGATGGTCATTGATCGTAAATCACATCTCTATTGTATAGGTATTTAGGCTTCATCCTCACCATCGCTGATAGATGTCAATCTGTCGACAAGCTCTGCACCTACATTATTGTTTCAAAGAAGACATGCATAACTCTGCTAACCTTTGCATCATTACACAACCTTAACCATATGGGAAAAGTATCTACATCCGTACTAACATCAGCTCACAGCATGATTCCCATGATAAAAATGACAAATTCGTTAAACGGCTGATCACCATGTCGCAAATCTGGGTTACTTGAGTGACATAGATACGTAAAAATATTCTGTGTCACTGATCAAGAGTGTAAAAGTCTTTGGCAAAAACAAAGGACAGTCACCCGCACGATCTCTATCCATCCATTTGCTGGCTTAGTCAACTAGACAATTTCAAGCACATGCCGTCATCTACGGCATGACTCACAACTGCACGTGTGAGAGTTAAACGTAAAAGTAGTATCTAAGCGAATAATGTTTGCATTCCTACGAAACCCCATGTCGAAGGTAAACATTGTCTTCGTCTAAAAGGTTTAAGCAAAATGCAAATACACACCGCGGAGTGCAAATTTAATCTCGTCTTCCTACGCGATCCGTTGCTTGTATCTATGGCAGAGGCTGAGTATCTCACGTCGTACTCGAAATAATGTTTGAACTTCATCAAACCGATAGTATTTGCCGACGTTTTTTTCGTCTGATTCTCACCATCACCGCGAGTCAAGACAAATAAGCGCAGATAAAGGTAAACAACGAGCGGATAAATCAAATAAAAAAAAAATCCTCACCTCACCCATTCAGATAATTACACAATCTCATATCTAGCTGCGAGACGCGAATTATGCTAAGATACTGAGATACTCGTACACACTAAGTTACTCCCTCGATCACAAATCAAGTGTATAATTGGAATCAAATCTTGTTCTCGAAACTCGCTGCTGGTTTTCTTGAAAAATTAAAGAACCGCGCTGACTTTATCGAGAACATAATCTTCTTAATGTGCACGGCGATAAGTAGGGCCCGTCCACATAAGTCGGCTTTCGGCACTCGACTGCCTGGCATTACCATTCCCAAATGAAGTCAATTAGTCGAAGTGATCAGGTCAATGGCTTTTCGATTCAAATTTCGTTTCTTCAAAAGCTACAACGACACACTCTATGTAGGGATAGGCGCCAAGATTTAGGTCATCAAATCTCGTTTTCAGTTCCAAAAGGGTGACAAAACTTAGAGTCCAACACTTCCATAGAGAGCCTCAAATGGGGCAATGGGGAGTAATTATCGTATTAATTTGTAAAAAATTCAAAACTAATGCGAGGCGGTTATCAGTAGGCTGACTGAAGCTTCGTTACGGTTGAGCTGGAATTATGATAGAATATATTGTTGGACTCTCACTTTTGAAGTTTTAATCTGATAGGAATGAGTGTTTGGTTTTATTGCATTCTTAAGTGGACGGATCATTGTTTTTGAATATATTATGGCATCTTTCATTAGCACATTCAAATATGTATGACGGTACATCTGTCGGGGTAGGAAAGACTTCACTAGAGCACTCAGGCGCGACTGTTCCATGGAAACAAGCTCTATATTGTCTTTTTTACTCGAACGTTCTGGTGTTTGCACCCAAAAAAAACGCTTTGCTCTGTCGATGCGTTTTGCACAAACGTAGCGCAGACTTTGGACAAGTGAAGTGTCCCGATAAGGCACCTATAAGCGAGTAACCTGCAGTCTTTCCTACAAAGTGACAGGAAAAATCTCCCTGATTCCTTAAAGACGTTCAAGAGCATTCTTTTAGACCCAAAGCATGTCCCGACCGGAAGAAATCATCCTCTGAGCCTTGTCTCGCAACCTCATCGAAAATCTCATTTCCCGAGATCCCAGTATGACCTGCGACCGAACCAAGAGTCAAGGAATTTAATCTTGAGACCATATTCAGAGAGTTCTTGGATTCACTCTTTAAGCGCAGGCTAGCTGCCGCTGTAGCCATATATACTTCGACTCCTTCTTACAATAAAGCTGCGTGTAACCGAATTTTCGCCAAAGGATGGGGGCCCAAACCTGCCACTTCCTGCTGACATCCAGCCATAATACGGTCCATACTTACATATACATGCCTAGTTTGGTGGCCAGCCGTAACGAAAACCATAAATTATAACATCCCGACGAAGGTCAAACGATTGCCTTGTGTAGAAATCACAAGTCCAATAAGAACAACATCGACTACAGCCCACGAGATCATGCTACAGCTTATACCTATCGATCTTTTCGCAATGGACATGGTCGCGCAAACTGCTCTCGGTCTACAACAATATAACCTTTGGAAAAAGGGTCTGATAAGTCACCAAGCAATCACCACATGGGCGAACATTGAAACCAAAACAAACTATTTAACACCAATCCCTTAACACACACCTACACCTTGAACTCAAAATTTCGTCCAGAGAGAGCTGGATAGAAGGAAAGTTCATAAGGGTGTAGGCTCTAGGATCTACGCATCAGAACCAATCCCACCAGCGTGTTCTAAACAGAATGTCCAACAATCACCGAGGCCTCGCAAGAACTATCACAACAGACACTCCCAAGATGATACATTGACATCTACAAAGAAAGTCAAGCAACCATCGAAGCCATCACATCCACAATTAGATCCAAATTCGTGAAACGCTTCCACCACACGACATAACATAACCATAACATTGCACTAATTTGGATCCCAGGACATAAGCACATCCTTCGGAATGAGAACGCGGAGGAGCTCACCAGAATGATTTCTGACATGGATCTCATAATGGCCGCTGACGACATTCTACCACCAATAGAACTTCGAAATTCCAGCTTTACCGTAAAATTCCAAAAACTTCCGAATGAGAGATGGAGTGCACTAGACGCTCTGGACAGAACTAAATATGTAAAAGAAAAACAAAAGAAATCAACGCACTCAGAACCCACAGAAGTCACCTATCACCTCTTATAGGCATTATGACAGGTGACAGGTTACAACCTGCTAGCAGCCCGCCTAAGGAGAATGTATTTGAGTAAAACGGACTTATGCAGATGATGTGGGGACGTGAACACCGAGGAGGACATATTCCACCTCCTAAGTGAATGCCCATGCTTTAGCAGAAGTAAAAAGTTGCCCCACGAAGAACACTTCTTCAATGATCTAGGCGAATTGTCAAACAAGCCATCGAAAGCCATCTTAAAATTCCTGACTGCAGAGAAAGTCAACGTTTAAATTGCGCCTCAACCGATGTTCTGGTTTCATTGCGATAGATGGCATATTCGGAGCCCAGTAGGATAAGATTTTCGCAAGATTATCAAAACTCCAGTGAGAATAATACTACAAGCCATCCCGTCGAAGAAGGTAGATTGCTTTATTAGTCCGTGATATTGGTATCAAGCGTAAGCCAGTTGAGCAGTTCTTCTAGAGCAGAGCCAGGTGCACTTCAGAAAGCAGATATACAGCCAAAACAATGTGTATAAGCTTAAGCCTCTTCCACTAAACAACCGACACGTATGCTTTATAAAAAAGGTCTTATCATAGCCGTACCAAAGGACCCTCTGCGGTGATAAGCCCAACGTTTTGCCTTTGGTGTCTTCGACTCGATGTCCATATTTGGCTTCACTGGAGATCTGGATGTTTTCGCCCTTTAGTACTGGCTGAGTTAAACCGAACACGATCCTCGTTCTCGTGAAAAAAGCAACCTCAGTACTGAGAGGATTATTGAAGGAAAGCTCATTCCTAGTACACCTATTAGAATAGATATGCTCTAGACATGGTCCGGCAGAAAGTATTAGAACAACATCCGCATACATAAGCCTGAGCCTGGACGCCCTCTGATCCTCATATCGAGTCTGTGAATTTGAGGAAGGGATATTTTTTTGCCCCGAAATGTCATTGAAGTTGAACAAGGATTCGCGTAATCCCTGGTTCTAGCGAGAGCAAGCAAAGAAAGGTATCAAGGGCTTTTGCTAAGCAGGTTGTTTCTTCCTAGAAATGATGAAGCTATCTAGCCCGACCCAGATGAAGGATCTTGAAGGTGTGTCATGCATGATTGTGAAGATGTTTTGGTTTCAGATGCTAAAGGGCTCTCTATAAGGTAAGGGGGGAAGGGGGAACAGGGAGATTTGGGCGTAAAACCTTGCATTTGACACCATGTACCTAGATCGCCTTGGGACTTTTACAAAATAAACCGGGGACGTTCTTACTTTGGTCGACTTTTTCTGCGATCCGTAAGGACCACGGAAAGTAAAAGAACTCCAGTGTTCTGAGCGAATAGCTAGCTCTTGGCCAAGAAGAGTTGTCGCTGATCAAGGAACTGCCTTTACGTCGAAAATTGTTAAACAGGAATAGCTGGACAATTTACAAGGAGCAACATTGTGTCGTCGTGCCCAGAACAAAGGTATGCAAACGTTGGAAAAGGGACTGAAGATGTTCAACATCACATGAGAAACAGTTCGGGTACCAAGCGGCGGCTAGAGCTGGGAAAACGAACGTGAATGAAATCCAATTGGACGACGATTAGACGAAGTATTGCAGAATGCAATATTTTGGTGGAGTTACGGAGCACATAACTACAATTTCGCTCCATATGCAGAATGATGCCCAACGAAAGCTTTGGATTTTAATCAGCAGACGTCGTCGCATCACGGCGACGAAATCGGTTAAAGTGAACTTCTGATGGCAGAAGATTTGAGATCGAAATTTGAATCAATGAAGCTTGGACAATCAGTCATCATGGAGGAATAGTATATACTGATGGATCAAGCTGATTCCTATGCTTGCAATATTTTTCAAGGATGATTCCGGGTGATATGTTCCCTTATTGATCCATTACGAGGAGTAGTGGGAGTAGGCTTGAAGATCACTTCCATAGAATCTAAGATGTCATAATCTCAGTGTTCCTTTCGTACGCAAGGGTTTTCCTTCTAGAGACAGATTGATCATACCATTTCTGAAATTTGTTTGTTCAAAAACTGCGTCCATGTATAGGAAAGGAGGAGAATATGGTGGATATGTCTAAACAAAATAACAAATATTCAAAACCAATGGATAAATTCTAAGTCATTGGAAGGTATGCCCAATCGAGCTGAGCTTCAAAGAAATCAGTTTAAGTCAAGCTAGACAAGACGAAGTCACCCAGTGCAAGCAACATTGGAGTTAAACCACATTCGTAGTGCTGGAACATTTTAACTGAATGGATGAACACATAAGTAACTCAAAAAGTTCAGGTACGAAACGAACAGTGAAACAAAGGCCTAAGCCGCTAAGCTATGGATAGAACACTCAACGGTTATTCAAGCAAATGTGTTTCTTGACAAGTCCTACCAAACAAAATTATAAAGCCTGCACCAGTTTAAATGAAAACAGGCTTCCGCACAGAACATTTTCGACTGAATTTAGAAAACAATGGAACTTGCTTGAACATGAGGTTTTTGCTTGGTGACTCTGTTGGCAACCAAACTGGTACACTTTTGAAGATGGCAATGAGCTTGTTCTTAACTATAGCCTGGACACCTTTTTACCAACAACAGGCCTTTCCGATTCGTTCCATAAAATAGACTTGTTCTCATAAGCCCATGCACATCAAAGACTTGCATTTTGTCGATGTCTCATGAGGTTGTGAATTGAATTTTACGTGTAAATCACAGAACAACGTGAACAGCGGGACTCAGATCTCATGTTCGTTATAGATACGAGTTGTCTTTAACCACATTTGGGTTTGGTTCCTCACCCGGAATTAACGATAAAAAGACGCGCAAAAAAAGGCCAAATACACGCCATTAAGGCTTTGACGTCAATCAGGTTGTTATGTGAGAATTTATCGAAAATTATTCACAAATGGTGCGAGAGCTGTGTGACGTCTGACGTAATCATATCGAACTTTCCCAAAAAAAAAATAAAAAAAATTACCCGCAAATTACGTCGCAGATATCTTTATTTCCGTTTTTGACGAAGTGGGAGGGGGATGAACACACCCCACGTCTGAAATTTTCTCACAATAGCAGTGAAAAAATTTCATCCTCTTCTCTGCTTCTCCCTTCGCATGTTTTGAATATTAATTTGAAAGATCCTTGCAGAGGAAGATATTCGCCGCATAGGATAAGGATGTCATTGAGGGAATGTTATAAAAATATTCGCGTTCCGTTTATGCGGTTTACAAGGAGGCATACCTTGAATAGGCTTTAAGCGAAACGAATGGAATTCTTTGAATATTTGTTAAAGGCACGAATAAAGGTTACCTTGGGTGAAAGTTGGATGGTTGGGAAACTTGTGACTACTTAAGACGGTGAAGTGTATAATCAAGTGGTTGATTTAGATACCTATTTGAGATAGTCCTTGAAAGGCATGTTGGTACATGTGTTCATATGTCGGAAGGAAAACATGTTCCATGCAAAATAAAATGAAACTTAAAAGGAGAAGGTATAGAGAGATCATGAATAAATTAAATCCCATAGACTCTGGTAAAGGAAGACCCAAATATCTGTCTTAAATCAAGGCTGACAGCTCTCGAGTTTTTTTTTTTTTTTTTTTTAATTTTGAGTAAGATAAAGTTTAGCAGCAGAAACAGGAAGACAACCCTCGGTGAATATTTCTTTAATGATCTGGGCGAATTGTCGGACAAGCTACTGAGAGCCATCCTACAATTCCTTCGGAACTCGGTTCAGGGAGGCCAATTGATAATGTAATATGTGTTCATTTATTTAAGGTACCCCACACCACACCGGAGAACACAATGGATCCGTTGAGATCCGAGTAAGGCTGTACTTAAGAGCAGCCACCCCTTTAACCTAACCTAAGATAAAGTTTAAATGCTTCCACTTTGTTGCTACCTTGTCTTCCTATAAATAATTCCCACATTTGGGTATCAAACATCTCGAAGGTTGGATATTCAAGACACCACTAATTGAGGCTGATGACTCTATTCCCTTTAAAGTTTCACCTTCTGAAACCACAAAGTAGTTGAAATCAACTTATTTAAGTTATAAATCTACCATGACCGCCGAGTATTCAAACCCTTCCCTTTGGCCATTCAACGAGGTTATCTTGCCGTTGGCAACAGTCAACTCTTTTATAATTACACTCAACTCTTTTGAAACTACAAACTATCAACCACTGCCAAGCTGTCATGCATATCCAAACTTTTTGAAAGGGTTATATTATGCAATATAATTCTGAGCTTTGTGCACCTTGGAGAACGTCATTGTCACAATTTCTCGTGACATAATTCTTTTCAAACTTACTGCTCTCGGATTTCAAGTGGATTGGATGGAATTTGGTCTCACGCCGATACAAAGTGAGGTTTTGATCTTCCATTTCCGACTGTTTACTGCTTCTTCTGGCGTTCCTCAAGGCAGCCACCTTGGTCCTCTGGTCTTTTTTCTAAACGATCAATGGCGTCGAACGAATTATCCTCAATTCTTTTCTGTCAATTTATGTCGATGACATGAAAATTTTCCGGTGTATATCAAGATGATTTAAACAGGTTCTTTATCGGGGTTCAGAAAAATTTTCTTCAACTTAATGTGACCAAATGTCAAGCCATTAAATATTCTCGCAAACGACTCCCAGCAACTCCTCGTACTTACTTCCTTAACGGTGAGGCAGTCCCTACTGTATCTTCTTTGTGCGACCTTGGCGTCATTTGCGATAAAGAACTCAGCTTTCGTTCCCACATTGACTACATCATCAACAGAGCTAACTCCACTCTTGTGTTTGTAAAACGGTGGTCTTAAGAGTTCTCAAATCCATACGTCATCAAATCCCTTTTCATTACATAGGTACGTTAGACCCATCCTCGAATATGCTTGTCAGGTATGGTCGCCCTATTATAGTAATCATATTAAGAGAATCGAGGCTTTCTAGCGTAGATATGGTTGTTTTGCTTTGCGTGGCCTTCCTTGAGTTGGTCCTTATAACCTGCCTCCCCATTTAGACCGTCTTCAACTGATTGACCTACAGTCCCTTGAAAAACGTCGAGAAGTTGCCGATGTTATCCTTATCCAACAACTCCTAGCTGGCAACATCGGTTCCCCCTCACTTTTACAAATGATATCTCTCAACATCAACTCACATAACTTTAGATATGTGCCACTATTTCGCCTTAACTCTCACCGAACCCGTTATGGGGAAAACCAGCCTAGGTGTATCTAGAATGTTCCGCAATGGAAAAGCGGACAACATATATTTTGCATTTGATTTCAACCCCAACCCATCATGTCTTCGGAATCCTCTGTACTGTCATCCCTCCTCCACTTCCTGAAAGAATCACCTGGTTCCTGCTTTGTTATAAGTCTAGTGATAAGTTTAGTTTTAAAGTACAGTTTAAAGTGTCTCTGCTGGTTGTTGGCTTGTGTCAAACACTCAGGCCATTCTCCTGCATAGCTGTGAGATCGACGCATTTAAGCAAGAGGAATACAGGAAACAAATGGCAACAGTATAGAGACATGGAGCCCTCCGAGCAACAAGCTCTTACCATACGGTGTCAGAACCAGCCGTTCTCGTAGTTGCGGGAGTGACTCCCATCGATCTCCCAATCCAGTTTCTAACTGGACATGAAAACTTCAATGTGTACCTTTCACAGATGGGAAAAGTAGGGATCCCTGCTTGCCGATACGGAGACTCTCTAGTAAATAAAGCAAACCACACTTTTTTCACTTGTAGCAGACGGGCACTAGAAAGAAGCGGGTTGAAATAAGATAGACAGACAAAATCACTCCAGAAAATCGTGGGAATGATGATCAGCGCTGCAAAGATAAAAGTGAGAGGAAGACGAAAACATACCCTCATAAGAACATGAAAAAAAAATAAAAAATCGGAACGCCATTGGGTATAAGGAAGGCCACCCCCTACTACACCGTAGGAACAGCTGAGAGACATGGCATCCAATGAAGACCAGTTGAAAGGCTAAGTCATTTGGACTATGCCGATGATATCTTTTTCCTGGCGAGTACCATCAGCGGGCTAGACGAGATGTGTCAATCACTGCAGATGAATGGACAGTCGAACGGTCTAAGGATCAACGTCAAAAGGACGAGAAAGAAATGCCCACTGGTCGCTCCACACAACAACGTTTTGTTCCGAATGAGACGACGATGGAGGAGGTCGAACAGTTTAACTACTTATGACGTTTTGTATCATCTGATGGCGGAACGGATCTAGACGTCAAAACCAGAATAAGTAAAGCTGCATTTGGTATCCTGTCTCCAGTTTGGAAATCCAGTCAAATCTCCTTCCGCACTAAGTTGAGACTTACCGAATCCTACGTGAAATCCGTGCTTTGTACCTATGCCTGTGAAACCTGGAAAATTACAAGCTTTTGTTAATCGCTGTCTGCGATACATAGTAAAGATTCGTTGGACTCAACGAATTGGATTGGTCATACACTAAGGAAGCCAAATGACAACATCGCGAAGCAGTCCTTCGAATTGAATCCTCAGGAAGCACGGTGGGTTGGAAGGCCAAGGACAACGTGGAGATCAACAGTGTAAGTAGACGCAGCGACCCAAATCAAAACGTGGCCACAGCTGAAATACCTAGCTGCAGACCGAGAAAGATGGAAGTGATTTGTTGCCACCGTCCTGGGTTGAAGAAACTTAATGATGATGATGAAGACCACCATCTGAACTAATGCAAACAGCGGTCCCAGCGGTCTCGCATTCGGGTGATTTTTCATGCTGATTTTTCATGCAGCCAGTACAAGAGATCCCGAACCAACATCTTTCACAAAACTTGGCTGCAATGAAATGGTTTTCGATTGGAAAATTATTACTTCACATCTACAATCGATATCTTGCACACTACCCAATACACCATCACAAAATTCCGCATAGAAACCCATCAACCCACCCCCCCTAGGTTACCTCCTCAAAGTTCAAAGATGCTGGTGTCCAAAGATAACTCATTGCGTTGCTTCATCAAATGCCAAAAGTAGTGACAGAGACATATCTTCAACGAAATCAATTTCACTGCAATCGATTGTCCACCATTTATTGCCAAAGTGATTTAGGGGAGAAAAAAATAAATTCATCTCGCTTATCTCGCTCGCATCCGAAATGGGCATAACAATGACTCATGGAATTGAACTCCCCTTCGATTTCTTGCCCAAAAAATATTCGGAAACAACCCCACATCCAATCGAGAAAAAAAAATCGATTCAAACAGAGACTTCCTCTCCGCCCTCTATTACTCACAATTCAAGCATTTAACCCTTTAGGTTGTTTTTTTTTGTTATAAAATTGACGAAAATGTAAAATGTATCTAGCGGTGGGTTCATCTATTACAACATATGCATAAGATGGATGGAAAATTTATTCAGTCTTAGGAGTAAGGTACAACTACAAACTGTTAGCCCCTGGAAGTACGGTCATGCATCGATTTAGCTTTTGAACGATGGAGGGGGCAACTGAAAATGTATCTTTAAAATGCGAATACACAAATTGCGTAACGAATTTCTATTTTCGAACTCATGTGCGCGTTCCATATTTCATGTGAAACCATTACCAATAAGTTTTTATAGTACGTGACGATAATTTTCTCATTCAAGCGAGTGATTAGAAAATTGTAAAAAGAAAATGGCTCAGTAGAGTGACGTCATTTTGATTTCACTACTCTTACTTTCCCATCTTTGTTGCAGACCTAGTTGAGAAAAACGCTTACATCCATTCTGTGGCAGAACTCTTAACTGCAAAGAATAAAACAGGAATCCAGGAAGCTTCTTACAATGTCAAAAAAAAACTGAAGTCTCTACCGAGCTAGGCAAAGAGACTACAAGAGGCTTACTCAACTGTTCATATAGAGATTAAGGAGGATTATCGAAATGAAGCTAGGTGACGCTTCTGACAACAAAGTTTACTAACAGAGGCACTCCACAAAGCGGTGTTCTATCTTCTACTAGACTTGGAATGGAAGGGATACAAAGTGATCGCCTATGCAGACAACGTTGCTATTGTAGTCTCATAGCCTGAGCGAACTACTTCAGAACGCGCACTCTAAGCTTTCCATAGGCGTCGCATTACAGTAAATCCACAAAAAACCGAAAAAGTTATTTTCAAAAAAAAACACGCGTTACTCCTCCTTCTCTGAACGGTACTAGCTTAATTCCCACGGGCAAAGCCAAATACTAGATAGGAAGCTAAGCTGGGAGCCAAACAAGCAAGACTTACTTACTTATCAGTCCAGCGACACTTGGAAGGTCTGAGCCTGGACAAATGTCGCTTTCCATCCTTTACGGTTACGTGCACGCTGCTTCCAGTTTACTTGACCAAGGTTTCTGTCGTCCGCGATTGCCTGATCTTTAAACCGGAAGTTCGGTCTTCCTTTTCTTTGTGAACTAGGTGGCTGGAATTCAAAGATCCTCTTAGCTGGAGCATTCTCGTCCATTCGCTCGATGTGGCCGAGCCATTGCAGTCGACGGATTTTCGCCTTCCTGACTACATCCACTCGCCCACCTCGCAGACAGGACCAAATATTCGACATAGAATTTTTCTTTCGAAGAGTCTTAGAATATGTTCCGCTGTCTTACTTATCGTCCAGCATTGAGCTGGCAAGATCAGGGTTTTTTAGAGCATGATTTTGGACCTTCGAGTTAGAAGGTTGGATCGTAGTTGTTTGGACAAGCCGAAGTAGCAGCGGTTGCCTTGGGTTATCCTTCGTCGAAACTCCACTAGGGTGTCATTTGTGGTGTTTATATTTGCTCCAAGGTAGATAAACTCCTTCACTACCTCAAAATTATAGCTGTCAATAGTAAGGTTTTAACCTAGACGGTGTTCAACGGATCGGTGTTTGGTAGACAGCATGTACTTTATTTTATCCCTATTCAACATCAGACCAACTCGCTTGGCTTATTCCGCTCAGTAGGAGCGGTTTCATGGCAGAATGGGAACAGAAATTAAACTCGATTGTCTAAAATGCCGCGATGATGTCGATATCGTCTGCGTATCACAGCAGCACTATGTGCTGCAGTGCAAGATTAAAAAAGTCACACGACAGCGTGTCTCCTTGCCCAAATCCGGTGCATGTTTGGAATGATTCGGAGGTTCTGTTTCCAAGCTACACGGTACATTGCGAGTTCTCTAGCGTGGCGCGACACAACCGGGTCAGTTTTCTCGGGATCTCGAATTCGGCCATCACGTTATATAGATCGGTGCGATAAATGCTGTCGTATGTGGCTTTGAAGTCGATGAAAAGATGGTGAGTATCGACTTGGAGTGTGGTGCAAAACGCCTTTAGTCGTTCACACAGTACATTGTGTGACTTTCTTGAAGATGGGACGGATAGAGCTGATAGTCCAGTCGTCGGGCAAGTTTTCGTCATTCCATACTTTGCAGATGATCTGGTGCATACTCCCTTCCAAAACAGCGCCACCAGCTTTGAAGAGCTCTGAAGATAATCCATCTGAACCCGTGGCCTTGTTGTTCTTCAGCTTTTTAATGGCTGTGCCGACTTCCTCTAGGCTGGGTGGGAAAATTACTTCACCGACTGAAGTTGTGTTTTCTTCATACTTTATTACTCTCTCCTGGTCATGCCTATCAAGCAGCTGCTGCTGAAAATGCTGCTAAATACATCCACAATTCCCTGCGGGTCGGTGACAAGATCATTCTCACTGTTTCGAGGGGCCTAAGTTCTTGGTCTGTAGCCTGCAGCCAGGCTTTTAGCTTTTTGATAAAAGCTTCGCATTTTGTTATTTCTCCTGCTCTCTTCGATATCCTTGAACTAGGAGACTACTCTTTTTTTGCAGTATCTTTTTCTCCTCCCTTTTTCTGGCTCTGTACTCGTCCCACCCTGCCCGGGTTGTTCTTTGCAACATCTTCCAATATGCTTCATCTGTTGCCTTCTTCTTCTGCATGCGCTTTTCGTCATAGCACGGATTTCTTGTGGGTGGTGGTTGATACACTAGAGTTGCTTCGACTGCTAACTGAATAGTAGTAGTACAGCATGCAGGAACACATAAGAAAAGCGACCGCAGCACTCTACAACTACTTGCAACTTTGAAAATTTACTGGCTCTATACCCCGTTATCAGGCCTATACTATAGTATGTATGGCACGATCGTCGTGAAAACTTCTTTGGATAACGCAATATACTGGAACAGTCTATGTAAAATACTAAGATCCAAAGGTGCGCTGACAACAACACCCACCAACTCTTTGGGCATGCCAACGTATACTGACCCCCTAGACATCCATGGTAAACAAATGGAATGGAATAGAATGCCAACAAAAAATGCAACAGGATCTGGAAAGTGTTTCTGAATGGCTGAAGATGAATAAATTGAAATTGAATGTGACGAAAACCAAACAACTTATCATAAACAAACGACAAGGAGAAGATGTAAGAGGATGTAAATTGACAGTGAATATATTGAACAAACTGATGAAATTAAGTATTTAGGTATAACAATCGATAATAAGTTGACTTTTAGCAATCATGTTGATTATTTATGTAAAAAAATTGCAAAAAAGATAGGTTTTTTGAAAAGAATAAGAAATGGCATATCTACATTAAGTGCAATAAATATTTATAGTAATAATTAAGCCACACTTCGAGTATTGTTCCTCAATTTTGTTTTTATGTGCGGATAGTGTAGTTCAAAGATTACAATTGTTACAAAATAAAGCCATGCGGTGTATTTTAAAGTGCAATAGATATGTGTCAATTCGTGTGATGTTAAATACTTTAAAATGGTTATCAGTCAAACAAAGAATTATAATGAATGTTTTATTGTTAATTTATAGAATTAAAAATAACCTAATGCCTTGTTATTTATTAAATTATGTACAATATATTCGTGAGGTACAACCCTATCCATTAAGAACAGCTAATAATTTTAGACTACCAAACTTTACGAAAGGAGGATCACAAAATTCGTTGCAATATAAAGGATTCAAAATGTTCAATGAACTACCAATTTCTATAAAAAATTAAACAAACTTAGCACCTTTCAAAAGAAAGATTATAAATTATGTTAAAGATAAATTTTAAATTTAAAGTTGAAAACTCTTATATTAAACAAAGCAATATTTGTAAAATGTATGTATATGGATAAATGGTTTTTTTTTTGTTTAAAAAAAAAAAGAAAAGCCAAATAAATAAATTATTATTATTATTATTATTATTAATGGTAACTACAATGGACCAGTAGACATACTGGCCATTCATTAATATTTCCAACTAAACCACCCTGAGGAATTCTTTTAAGAGTAATTTTAAAGTCGCGATCTCCACTAAAGATTTATCGAAAAAGTCAAAGAATCCTTGAAAATGTATACAGACGGTCCCAAAACCTTAAAGGTGTAGAAGGAGGTGTTATTTTCTTTTCGCCTGTTGCTTCTTCTAGGCGGAGATTATGGCGATGAAAGAAGCCCCGTCTGGCTGAGGTAGAATATAATATCTTCTGGGGATATAAGCATTTTCACAGATAGTCAGGCCGCTATAAAGCCTCTGGAATCAGTCTGTGTAACATCAAAAACAGTGCGTTGTTGTCACTCGTGTCACTGAAAGATGCCAGAGCATATTTCTCCGCTGGATACCGGATCACAGAGACATTCCAGATAACTGTAAGGCCGAAAAGGGTCGGAAGAAACTTAAATTAAAGCTGGATGCAATCGGCAGAACCAATCTATGGTGGTCAAATGGTATAACCCCTTAAACCAGCAGACTTATTTGACCTTTAATAGACCAAAAGCGCTCCAAGAGATTGTTTCCGCTAATAAGAAGAGTTTTATGAATTATTCTAACTGTCATCATGGGACATTGCCCTATATGCAGATATGGCACTTAACTAGGACTCGCCGCAAATTATTTTTTCAGAAGCTACAAAGACAGATAAAAAGAATAAACCATTCTCCACCTTTTCTTTACCTGACCAGCGCTCTCGTTACAAAGACGAAACCATCTCGGTGCCTTCTTTTTTGACAATCTTGGCGATCTACTACAACAAAAATATGTAATTTGCTTTATCAAAATCTCCCACTGGTTTCACAAATATGTGAAGGAGGTTGTCCTAGATCCTCAGATATCACAATAGACCTGCTAAATATTTGCTTATTTTCTCGGATTTGAGTATAAAAATGATCCGAAATCTGCGAACGTAACCAATCGAAAAGCATCCAAGGCTCATTATATATCGATACATCGAAAACATCGATGTTTACTATTCGATGTATCGAATCAATCCGATGCATCGGATACTTTCGATGTTTAACGATGTATCGATGTATTTTCATATGATGCATCGAATGAAAGCAAGTTCTGTACACAGATTCCACTTTAATTCAATTCCAATACGAATAAGAAGAATAAACGCATGTAGTGGTAGGTTTGAGCCAAGAAACCGATTCAGACCTTTTAAGGGGTCAGGTTCGTAAAAAACCAGTGAAGAAAGGATGTTTCAATTCGATGCCACAAAGGCACAATTGCAGCTTTTTTTTTTTTGTTTTACAAATTTTATGTAGTTTCATGTGCATTTTTTCTGTCTGTCTTTTCGATCCTTGCACACATGAAAAAAAAAATTATCCTCGACTGATGGGGATTGTAGGTCGGTGCAAAAACATCCTAGAGCAACAATTTCCAAATGAGTTTTAAAGTAGAAGGATAAATTTATCGAATGACATATGCTTTTGAAAAAAAAAACCGATCGGGGGAAAAATGGTGAAGTTTTGAAAATTGAGGTCCGAAAACGTTTTCTCATAACAGAAATCAAAAAAAAGACTCGACCCTTGTGTTTTTCTATTCTTTCATGCTCTGGGAAAGTCGGAAAAAATTTTTGAAAATCTATCGATCAGAGTTCGATTGGTGCGCGATATGAGCTGGAAAATCGAGCTTCTTTCAAAACCAAGTCCTAGCGATGCAGCAGATTTTTCATAAAAATCAACTCTGGGACGGCTCGGCGCGCGCTCGTTAAAGCCGTGTAGCTTCGGTTCTAAGGGACCGATCATGATAAAATTTTAGTTACAGTCTCTCAAGACCCTACAGAATCCAAAATCCATTTGCTTGTCAAAAGTGAAAATTTGGAGGAAATTGTACTAGGCCGTTGTCGAAAACTTTGTAGTAGAAGTATTGGGATGTCTAATTTCAAAATAACAAGCTTACTAAAACCCATGATAAATTAATTTTAATGAAATTTTAATAAATCTTATTTTAACTAAGAACCTTGGATAGTATCTCATTTTCTTATTGCCTAATCTATATTTTTAACAACAACGTCGATATTTTTATTCGATGCATCGAAAACATCGATGTTTTTCAACGATGCATCGTTATGTATCGATGGGACGTTTCGATGCATTACATCGAATAAAACATCGATGTATTTTTTGTATGAACATCCCTAATCCAAGGTAAATCCGCTTGAACTACGAAATGCTAACCTTCTCTGACTCACAGCATCACAAGTTGAATGTTATCCATACATCCATGGCAGCGTTTTCACATAATTCACAATAAAAGCCCTTCCAAACCGACCGACGTGGTGGACACCGTTTGTAACTCAAATGGTTAGTGCGTTGCACTATCGAGCAAGCTATCTCAAGTACGAATGCCAGTACAAACAGCAAACAACAACGAAAAAACAGCTCCACATTAACAACAAATCTCCGCAGGTGTGTCTCCATTCGCCATTTGTACTCGGTGTCAACAGTGAAGGAGGTTTGCTACGAGCTGCAAAGTCGCCTAGGCAATTAACCTCTGCTCCAGCAGGATTCATTCGAAATGAAGTCGAACTTTTTTGTTTTTCTACCAATGCTGATAATCAATCTTTTTAACAAAACCAGACACCTGGAGCGTTTCCAACCTAGTCCTGATCTAAATATCTACAATAGTTACACGACACTTAATACTATTTTCCCAAATGCGGTTGGTCTTCGAAATATTACGACAGAAACTTCGATTTTCCAGCGAACTTTGTAAAGTTGTGCCATGTGCCAATGTCTATCCAAAAAATAAGGTCTTCAAAAGCCAAGAATGTCCCTATATCCCAGCACCAAACACATATCAAAATATTAAGTTAATTACCTCTTTTAGAGAATAGTCACAATCTGGAGCCTCGTCTGATGCAGAACGGAGCAAGTCCAGAGATTTTTAAGGCACCTCCTTAATACAATAGTTTGACAGTGCACTCTCACTGGTGCAATAGGCCAACGACGTCGTTCAAAGCCACCTCAATACCATGAAAGGCAACCATAATTGTAGCGTGCTGACTTTCATACCACCGAGTGTAGAGCTGTTTTTAGGATCTGAGGTCCTTGAGACAAACTTGAAATCCTTTGTCGCTTTAGGTATGTAAACTATTTTCACTTCAGTCGTACATGGCTTGGAAATGTGCCCTCCTTTGAACACAGTTACCACCCAGGTCTGCTAAATTTTAAATTTTGTCATTTCATCGGTTCCTGCTGACTTAAAAGGTTTGATCGAAGCTGGAAACTTTCTTGAACCTCTGAACCTTTATATCCAACCAGTGAACATTTTTGCTCTTCCACTGGACAGGTATATGTAACTCCCAATCAAAGTTCGTTTTAAGCTTTAAGTTTTCGACCTATGGTCTTAAAATTTAGTAGCTAAGTACCTTCCCACAAATTTCAAGGACGACAAGTGCAGACCACTTTTTATGGGTGAAAATAACCACAATACAAAGTTAATTTAAGACTAACGACACAATGTTAGTGCATTTGGTTGTGTGCTTTTTTCATCCAAGTGAACTGAATCGTTCCACACTGCCAACTAGGTAGCCTTGAACTTTTCACTTCAATACGAATTGCTATGTCGTCCTGCAGGCGCCATAACTCCCGATTACATGCAGCTTATTGGCCATAAAGCTATGAACGTATATTTATAATGCGTGCACCCAAAGGAGAAACCACCAGAGAATTGCTTTATACATGTTGACCCAGACTTGTAGTCGGCCTCCACACCGCTTCCCTGGATATATGTATCCCATAATAAAGTGAATTGAAATTGTACCCCGATCTGGGTTGAAGTAAGCTGTGGAGTGAGAATGAGAAAAAACAATTGGACTGTCGCCAGTGTTTTTATTTTCTTCTCAAGGATTTTTAGGAATACACAAGTCAAGAATTTTTTATGTTTCCCTCTCCTGCTTTCGTTTGAGTGAAGTTAGGCAATGAACTTGCGGATTTCTTGGAAACAACGGTATATATTTGCATTTAAGATGCAATGGGTGGAATCAGAAAGAATGGAATGAGGTCTAGAGAAGGGATCAATTTGTGAAGAAGATATTTCGCGGGAAAAAGTTGAAAATGAATAGCATTACTATTGCTCCTCCAAATCTAAGGGGTGCTAGCTTTTAAATAAGTGAACCTACTCCAGGAACGCATCAATTTAATTATGCTAACATGATTGGTTTCTGCACACCGATCACCATCGTATAGGTTAGGTTAGGTTAGGTAAGGGTGACAGCCCGCAGGTGCAGCCTCACTTAGACCAGATAAAGTCCTTTGTACTCTTCTATCTTTTAAAGCTTGGAGATTGGGGATGATGTACAGGAGTACCCTTAACACATACCCTCGCCGTAGCCTTGTTTTAGCACATATTTCTAGGGTCAAATTTTTTATTTGGGTGCGTCATAAGGTTTCAGCGTTAGGTTGCCAACTCTTATTTGAGCTGTGACCAAAATATGGTGGTCAAGCATTCAATATGCAATCGATAGCTGTCTACACCGACGGATCTAAATTAGAAATAAGCGTAGGTGCAGGAATCTTCTCCGAATCGCTGGAAATAAGCAAATCTGTCCGCTTTCTGAACCACAGCAGTGTTTTCCAAGCGGAGGTCTTAGCAGTGACAACAGCCACCCGTAAGACTGATATGAAGGCAATACCTCGCAATGATATTACCTTTTTCATTGACAGCCAGGAAGGCAGGCATGCGAGCAAACCAGAGAATGAAAATGCGATCACAAGGAAGTTATGCCCTGTATTTGATAATGCTGGGACCACCAGACTTATACGAAAGGATAGAAAGTCCCTGTGCACCCTTATAGATGTAATTACGAGTAATAACACTCTGCGGTACCACATGAAAAAACTGCGTATTACGGAAGAAGACCTATGTAGAGGTTGCGGAAACGAGGAAGTCCATGAGGATACAACCCACTTCCTCTTTCACTGCCCCGGCTTTTACCATCCAAGGCACAAATTTCTCGGTCGACACTTCTTTCAGGATCTCGAGGAACTATCTGGCAAGCCGGGGAACGACCTGAACAACTTTATTAAATCCGGAAGATTTGTATCACAAACGCAGTAAGAAGTTACTAGTTCGCCGGCCCACATACCTAGCCTAACCTTAGATAAGGTTAGAGTCTGAGTTCAAACATTACCAGACATGGATCAGCTTTTAAAAGCTCACTGGTGGAAAAATTGGACAAACAGATGAGAGTTGGTTAAAAGTCAAATTTCTCACTAAAAGCCTCTGGTGGATCAGGCTTTCGTAAATTTGAAAGCATAGATCCAATGGTCCCTGATTACTCTGGTCTTCAGTTCAAAAATACCCCTCAACGACCAAATCGTGGGAGATGTGGTATACCTATTGAGGTACTATTTACTCTGCGACTTTGACATCATATTTTAGATAAGCTCCGTCAAAGAAGCCATGTATGTACGGGATACCTCTTTTTTTAGTTTCTCGACCTCTTTGAGGACTAATATTAAGTCGGTTTCAAAGTTAAACCTATTCAGAGATAGCATTGTTCGAAAAACAACAGCGGGATTGTTGGTATTCGCCTTTATTATAACGTCTACAGAATAGCAACCTTGATGTCCTTCATGAGTATAAATAAATAGTACTTCTCCTCCCAAGTCTGGAAAGCAAAATATTCCTCTAACACTGAAAGGTATATTTTTCAGAGA
This sequence comes from Criorhina ranunculi, assembly GCA_951813785.1. Classification (NCBI taxonomy): domain Eukaryota; kingdom Metazoa; phylum Arthropoda; class Insecta; order Diptera; family Syrphidae; genus Criorhina; species Criorhina ranunculi. Next base: position 26,084,628 of record OX638383.1, read on the forward strand.
AGTGCTTCCTCCAAAAGTTTCATCAGGTACTGCCCACAACTTGGACAATCTGGCTCAAAATCCGTGATGTGTAACATCCCATTCGCAAGGTGAAAGCACCTAAATCAGCAATTTTTCGTCAAAAAGCGATCTTGCTAAAGCCTCCTCCATTGGGCTTCACGGAATCTAAAACCAAAACCGAAGCCGTATGTGACTTCTTTAGGGGACTAGCATTGACATCGACATTATGCTGCGCTCTGCTGAATCCTTCAGTTTCAGCATTGTTCCCTGTGGTTCTTCATTCTTTACCATCATTGCCATAATCTGCTGTCTTCATTCGAAGCCATGAATCTTGATAGCTAGTGCTTCTTCTAGGATCAGAACATGACGACTGGTGTTTTGTGACCTACAGGCTCCATTCCCACATCCATTTGAAATCCTACGTGTTCGTTACTATAGCCAAAGTCACATCATCTGTGGATAAATACCGATGACCCCTCGTGGAATCTATATATGTATCTGCCAAACAATTCTACAGTCACTTCTATAAGCTACTGACAACGGGAGGGAGTACAACAAAGACAATTAATGCAACCCACACCCAAGTATATTCTGATTTCCAGTGGAAAAACCAGGGTGAGGCTGTTCCCAAACGGAACACAACACTTTCCCCGCTCGATAGCCCAGAATGGAAATACGAATCGATTTTGAAATTAGGTCAGATCTAGTGTTCCGATAAAGTCAGAGACGCACCCGATCAATCGCTGTAGAGTGGACGGAGTGTGCATTTGAATTGAAGAGCTGCCGCGCTCTTTAAAATGTGGAGCACCACAACAGTAGCTGGCATTTCTATTGAATTCCGATTATCTCATCCGCGAGTAACACTGATCATCATTATCATCGTCATGTTCATTCTCATCAAATTCAACAGCAAAAGTTCCCCGCTTTTTTTTCTTTTTTTTTTTGATTGTGACCAGATTTGGAGGCAAAGACCGAAGCTCGTATATACTTGTAATTCGGAATCATTATGCATTCGCACTTAAGTCACGACAGCGATTATGCGGTAATTTACACACAAAACCACGGCTAGCCCGGGGAACGATGAGACTCGTTGTTGGCTAAAGTTGCACGTACTCGGGATTGGATGTTCAACCGATTGTAGACAAGTTGGAATGGAAGCAGGAAATTAATCATATACTTAGTGCTTATGAGTCCACAATTGGTCATCGGTGGGATTTTGACATTTAGTTGCTTTACCAGTACTAACGAATGAGAGGTTGTGAAGATATGACTTATTGATAACCTTCCCATCTATACGGATTTGTCCTTGATGTAAGAATGTACACTAGTACGCTTCGATTACTTCATCGCACGTTTTGAGCTCCCTTATATAAATGAATAGACATATGTACATAATGCGAGTGACTACCCCCTTTTACTAGTACGATCACCGAGTTAAAATATGTCCCATTGTCACCGTCATTGTCTCTGAATCATAAATACTTAATGAACCATGCTTAGTGACTTTAAATTCAACAATGAAATATTTATTGCGCTTCAAGAGGTGGTTTTAATTAGGTGTGAAATAATTATTCTATTCCAATTAATGCATTAAATATACATTAATCAATAGCAATTGCAATGAAAATAAATAACAAAGTAAGAATGGTATGACTAAAAAAAATGTTTAAAGGAAATGGAAATGGAAAAGGAAAGGAACTCTCCATCCTTGAACCGACGCTGTATCTTCGGTTAGATACAAACCCTACTTTAGATGGCATGAGTCTCCAGGATGCAATCAACTAAAACATATACAGAGTGCGCCATCTTTTATGTCGGTATGTAAACATTGAATAACTTTGACATTTATCAACCGATTCACTTGAGTAGACATGTTTTTAAATCGTCAATTTAGTACAATTTCGAAACAACGCGTCGAAATAGTGACGCTGTACATTGAAAATAGTCGTTCAGTTGTGTTAACTCAACGTGCAGATCGTCGAAAATATCGTGGCTAACAAGCACCGTCTGACAACACCACCGTCGTTTGGTATCGAATTTTGTTAAGCACGGGAGATCGTCGACATGCCGTTTATCAACTCCCAAGACGTTCCAATGAACAGGTTGAAGCGGTAAGAGAGAGTGTTGCCGAGAACCCACATGTATCGTAGCGTCACCGCGCTCAGCATTTTAGCGTCAGTGGAACCACCTTGCGGCGCATTTTGAAGGATTATTTGCATTTGTTTCGACTCAAAGATTATTGCCGACAGACCACCCACGTCGCTTGGAATAAGGCCAAACAGTCGCTCGAATGGTTGAAACTGAACCTGATTTTTGGAAGCAAATTTTGATGACCGACGAGGTCCATTTCACACTCTCTGGCGCCGTTAACGAGCAAAATTGCCGCAGAGAATCCATACGGGATCCATGAAACACCATTACATGACCAAGAAGTGATTGTTTGGGCGGGCGTTTGCGCCAAAACCATCATTGGGCCATTTTTCTTCAGAGAAGGCGACACAGTCGATGGGAATCGATATCGGTGAATGTTGGCTCATTATGTCTGCTCACAAATCTGTAAAAAAGGTCTGGACAAACAAGCTGATGCGCCATGCCACACTGCACATCAAACAATGCAGTTTCTGCAACGAAAATTCCCTGGACGTGTGCTTTCAAAAAGTGGCGACAGTGACTTGTCACCCAGATCTTCAGATTTGACCCCTCCAGACTTCTTTCTGCGGGGTAACTTGAAAAGCAAAGTGTACGCCAGCAAGCCTCAGACCATTGACAAGCTCAAGGCAAACATTCGTGCCGAAATCATTGCTACACCGCTCGAGATGCTCGAAAAAGTGGTGGAAAACGCAGCATAGAGAGCACATTTTGCTTTGGTCAATAGAGGCGGCCACTTGATTGATGTTGTATTCAAAACCTAGTCCAAATAAATTGTAAAGGACCAAATTAAATAAAAATATCTAACATATGGAAATCGGTTGTTTTTTTTTTAAGTTATTCAATATTCACATACCGACATAAAAGATGGCGCACCTTGTATTTGCGCCATTCCGGCTGTCACTCAGCAAAAAAGATTGCAGACAACTGACTGACGTTAGATTGGGACACTAAGCCTTTGTCAAACATCTCAACGTGTTAAGCTTAAGTGACTCCACATAAGAAAAAAAAATCCCTTTCTGGTAAAAGTTATTCCTCTGGGCAGTTACATTAGGATTAAGCCGGGTGCGTTATGCTTAAGTTAAGGCCCATACTTACGTATGCATGCCTAGTCTGGTGGCCAGCCGCAGGAAAAACTACAAACCTGAACATCCTTACGAAGATTCAGCGAATGGCTTGCGTAGGAACCACAGGTGCAATCAGAACAACACCGACTGCAGCCCTCGAGATGATGCTGGGATTTATACCTGTGGATCTTTACACAAAGGAAGTGGCCGCGAAAACTGCGCTTCGCCTACAACAACTCAACCTTTGGAAAAAAGGCCTGACAGGTCATCTAGCGATCACCAAGTGGGTAAACATTGAAGCCAAAACTGACTATTTACCACCGATCCCGGAATTCAGCCTAAACCTCGAACTCAAAATTCCCTCCAGAGAGAGCTGGACAGAAGGAGAGGTCATCAACCCCAACCATATATCCATCTTCACGGACGGGTCAAAAAATGGATGCGGGTGTAGGATCAGGGATCTATGCACAGGAACCTAACATCACTCGGTCAATAAGACTTCCAAACCACAGCAGCGTGTTCCAGGCGGAAGTTCTAGCAATCGCCGAAGCCTCGAGAGAACTATCTCAACAAGCACTCCCAAGAAGGTATATTGACATATACATTGACAGCCAAGCAGCCATCAAAGCCATCACATCCACAACGATTAGATCCAAAATAGTGAAACGCTGCCACGACGAGCTCAAGACACTCAACTCCAATCACAACAACACACTCATCTGGATCCCGGGACACTCTATGGATCTAACAATGGCCGATGACTCAATCTTACCCCCACTAGAACTTAAAAAGTCCAGCATTACAGTGAAATTCCAAAAACTCGCAAACGAGAGATGGACCTCACTTACAACATGCCGCACCTCAAGAATGCTTTGGACAGAACTCAACAAGACAAAAACGAAAGAAATCATCGCAGTCAACGGAAGTCACCTATCACTTCTCACAGGTATTATAACAGGACATAACCTGCTAGCGGCCCACCTAAAAAGAATGCGATTGATCACAACAGATCTATGCAGCGGTTGTAGCGACAAAGACGCGGAGGAGGACACATTCCAACTTCTATGCGAATGTCCAAGCCTCAGTAGAAATAGGAAGACAACCCTCGGAGAACACTTCTTCAACGACCTAGGTGAATTGTCGGACAAGCCACCAAGAGCCATCCTAAAATTCCTTCGGAACTCGGGATGGTTTAGGGAGGCCAATTGAAAACTAGCATACTCATCTGAAATTGAAATTGAAATATACATATTCATTCACCCCTACAACCTAACCTAACCATAAGTATTGCATAAGTCTCCACTTGAAAGACAGACTAATAATATTGTCGCTTTTTATAAAGACTCCAGCTCCTAAGCCATCAGTGGTTTTAGAGCCACCTGTAAAAATTGAACTACAATTACCCGACTTAGCAAGCCAGCAATCGATACAGGATCAACCGGATTTTTCACAAATACTGGGAAGACCTGACGAAATGCAGAGTGGCAAGTTCCCTCATCACCACAACAAATAATATTACGATGAATTGTAACAAAAAACTGGTGGGACTTCTTACATTGCACATAAATCTCAATAAGCACGCATACAGAATTGGAGTTGTTGACACAGAAACCTGCAAAAGCTGCTAGGAGGAAGAGAAGGACCTGGAACCCTTCATCTGCACCGTCCAGTCACTGAAGAGCAATTTCAAAGAGTACTGGGGTATATGTGAATGGCAGTTGCGTTAAGCCAGGTGAGTTTGCCAAAAACGCTGGAAGAGACTCCACAGTTTCTTCTTGTAATCATCAACCCCACCCCCTCACCCATACTTTATCAGAATCTCCAATTAATTTAACGAGTGGGTAACGAGATCTCTCTAGATCCATGTGGTATCGCAATGGACCTATCAATGGTTTAAGTGTGCTGGCTTTAACTGGCAGTCACTTAAATTTAACAAAACTCAAGACCCACACAAAAATGTCTCCAGCAGTTGTTTTAGAGGAATTACAATGGGCCCAACCTGGGCCTAAGTAAAGAGGAATCTCACCCTCCACAACCAACCATCCTGACTCAGAGTCTGACGAGAACCAGTCCTGGGCAAAGGAAAATTCGACCGTAAATCTACATAGCAGTCCAGTTGATCCAGTTGATTTGCGTTAAAGGATATTTGCCGCACAAGATCCTCAAAATTCCGTATGCAACCAGAAACCACTTTTTTTTTAACAAAAGATGGCTCCGTAGGGTTGTTCGTACCAAAACGGTGCACCCGCGCTAATTGTGTTCTGATAGTTCCACCAGACAAGCACTTCTACCTAGGGTTGTTAGATGCAGTAAGACTTATGCAAAGAACATATTTCAATTCTTTTCACATTTTTCGAGGGACTCCTTATAGGAGTTCCAGTCTCAAATTTTTATAAAAACTTGCTGATCTGTGTCTCCAATTTAAGCATCTTTCGTATCCACAAAATCGCATTAAGGAGAATTCCACTTTAACGACTTAGGTTATCTGATAAACACAGATATCAAAAACCTCCTTCGCTTCATAAGAAGCTCAAATTAGTTCAACGAGTTGGTTAGGCAATCGCTCTAGATCCATGTGGTGTCATAATGGACCCTAGCGTGCTGGCAACAGCTGGCAGCGAATTCAACCTACACTAACCTAGCTGTGCCTCCAATTGTCTTGAGCTATTCCAACCCAATGAGGTGTTTATTTAGTATGATTCCCCCTGCAGACCGTAAATCAAACTTTGTTATGTAGGTTCCTTTACATGACTTGTCACCAATTTCGAACCCACTTTGACCTTATAAACATTAAAAGCTTGGTGGCAATAAAATTCCAAAATTCCTTGATAAATATTCACATTTCATCGCATTCAGTCACTGTCCACGCAAATAAAGTCTATTGCATTCGCATGGCCACACCACGTATAAACTGACGTGAGCAGCGACAAGTCCACCCGTCGTCGGCCCCATCTCATGGATTCATTTCCGGTTCAACGTGGGTGATGATGATACATCATCATTATTTTATTTGGCTCAATATATCCATATACACATGTGTTGCCTCAATAAATTCTTGTATAAACATTCTACAAGCTGGGGGCGATATAAACATGCGGCAGCTTTTGGTGTGATCTAATTGGAGCAACTTTTGGTGACTCACTACTTGGTACATATGTTCAGCAGTTCGCCGGTTATGGAAATGAAAACCATGTGACAGGTGGTCGTCCTTCAACATTGACTGTCAAAACCGATAGAAATGATTTATTTGAAAATTAAATTTTCATTCAATTTGTGATTTATTGACACCAAATAAGCAACAAATGTGACAATGGATCTGTGAATAACATTTCGCTATTGCAATTCAAATTTGTTTAATGTTTTATGGAAGACCTAGATATTTATGAAATTTATGCGATTGCTTTCGGTCTATGTGGATGGGATGGAGTGTGGCATTGAACGTATAATTAGATGAAAGGAAGTCATCTTTCAGACTCGTACATCGTGCTAAAGTTTATTTGAAAAATATTTTTGAGATTAATGTATCATACAATCGAGAGTTTTGACTAAACGATGGTTGTTTGTTTGTGTTTGAAGTTACTTTTGGTCTTTTTTGTGTTATTGTTGCAAGATTTGGCAGAAGATACAACGATTCTTTGAAAAGGAAGTCTTCGTTTGAGATGAAAGGAACACCGAGACATATTGTCGACAAATTGTCCTTGACCACAGTTTGGCTGAAGACCAATACTTTTGCAACGCACCAAAGAATGCTGGGAAGTGACCAGAAGGCGATGATTTACAACGAAAAACTTTTCAACTGTCCTTGGAGAAATGTCACTGTTAGAAGTAGCCTTGGGAAGAAGGTAAGGAGAAATATATAAAGTATTGTCACCTCTCGTGTGGCGCCGTTTTTTGGAATTCTACAACACGACGCAACTTTCTCCATCCTGTTTCCAATGACTTTGCTTCCATTTCAACTATTTTGTTTTAAATTTGTTTTGGACGAGCCATTCTTCTTGCAGATTGAACCTTCTTCGTGCCGTTTCGGTTCTATTCCACAGCGTCTAGACGGTACGAATACCATTTTAACATCGAAAATCATTTATAAGTTAATTTGTTACAGGACTATTCTCCCTCAATATTTTTAGCAACCGCAGGTCCTGTACTTTACCAAACTTTCCATGTTTGGAAGAATTTTTAATCACTCCATTATTCATTCTTCCAGAAGTCCAAATTTTTTATAAAATTTGTCACCGAATGCCTGCACAGGGTCTCTGTATATATTTCGAGGCGCTCTGATAACTGATACGGACTCGGATTCGAAATCAAAGCTACAAAATCTAAAGCCAATTACTCTAAACATTTGGAAAATTTACAGAAATGAGTCAACTGAGGAACTGACCATACAAAGCTACGCCTTTTACAGTTCAAAGTCAAAAGGAATCAGCAGCTTACTCAGAGCTACTAAGTGGAATAAATTTTCATACTTCCTATTGATGGCCAACTTGAAGTGGAGTAGTTGAATAAATGGAGTCTTATCCAGAACATTTAAAACCAACGTTTACGGTTATCTTCTTTGTCTCTAGTTTAAGGGAAGTCAATAGTCATAAACCTTAATAGCGTTCGCTATTTGTAAGAAAAATACTTTTTTTTTTTTTTTTGCGCTGGGAGGTGGTAATCTTCAAAAGACGAAACTGAGCCCGTACTCAGTAACAGTGTGGGATTTCTACCCACTAACCCCTTCTGCCTTCTTCCCCTTTTCCCTACGGTAAGGCCATCTTGGCATTTCATCGCAGGAGGGGGAGAAGCCAGCCTTTCCAATTATTGCACCTAGTCGTTCGACTTATCAGCAATTTGACTTTCATATAATTATTTAATGTTGTGTTGGGTCTACTATATGCTATTGTTTTAGTTCCCTTTCTTTTACAAATGGTTTTTTCCTTCTTAATCTTCTAACAAGATTGTCAGTATTTAATAAATCTGTCATTTCTACGTTGACGTGGTTGAGAAGTCTGAGTCTATGTCTATTTGCAACTGTTTTTACTTCATCTTCAACCATTTCAACATTTAGATCTCTATGTAAATCAGCGTTTCTTATGTACCATGGTGCATTTACAATGTTTCGTAGTACTTTACTTTGGAATGTTTGTATTTTTTTTTAAATTTGTTTTGCATGTGCATGCCCACAGCTGGAGCCCATAGGTCCATACTGGTTTTATAATTTGCTTATAAAGAAGCAGTTTATTGTAATTTGACAGACAAGAGTATCTCCCGATAAGCCAATACATTTTATTGTAACGCATGTTCAGTTCCTCTCTTTTTTTCTTTACATGCTGTTTCCAGCGCAGTTTTGCATCTAAGGTCATGCCTAGATATTTGGCTGTGTTTGCATATTCTACTGCATTACCATTTATGAACACTGGGATATGCCGAACATTCTTATTGGTGAAATTAATATGGACCGACTTTAGGTCATTTAATTTAATTTGCCATTTTTTTTGTCCATTTTGATATGCGATTTACGACATTTTCTCCCACAGCAAGGATAGCAGTATCATCTGCAAATGTTGCCACGGTTGTTTCATCGCTATTTGGCAGATCCCTGGTAAACAGAAGATATAATACAGGGCCTAGCACACTACCTTGTGACACTCCAGCATCTATTTCTCTCAGTGTGGAGTAATCATCTCCTTGTTTAATTCTAAAAAATCGCTGCAATATGTAGGATTCTAGAATATCTGAGTATTGCTTAGGCAGATGCTTTTGCAATTTATGGATCAGTCCTTTGTGCCATACTTTATCGAAAGCTTGTGCTATATCGAGAAATATAGTAGAGCATATCTTTTTCTCTTCAAATGCTTTTTCGATTTTATCTGTTATTCTGTGCACCTGATCAATCGTGGAGTGCTTATTCCTAAAACCAAATTGATGGTTTGGAATTAGTGATTTTTCTTCAATGATTTTATGCAGACGTTTAATCAACATCTTTTCAAATAGCTTGGACAACATAGGCAGTATCGATATGGGGCGATAGGAGGTGACTTCACTAGGTGGTTTGCCTGGTTTTGGTATCATAATTACCTCCGCTACTTTCCACATGCTGGGTACATACCTTATCCTGAATGCAGCATTTATAATCTGCGCTAGTTTCTTTAGACCTTTTTTGGGAATTGTCGTAGGATTTCCCCTGTTATCAAATCAAATCCCGGGGCTTTTTTGATATTGATGCCTCTTTTATTTCTTTGGCAATTTCTTTTGCCGTTGCCGGTTGAATATGCCCCTCTTCTTCGCACAGTTCTTCCGTTTCTTGACAGTCTTTATCTTCATACGGTTGGAAGACGCCTTCAAGATACTCAGCAAATAAATTCGCTTTTTCTTTGTTGCTTTTTGCCCAGTTACCTTCCCTGGTTTTAACTGGTGGAATATGTGCTATTGGCCTATTCATTCTCTTTGTCGCCTTCCAGAGCGAGTAGTCGATACTAGCATCATTCGTCAAATTGGAAAGGTATGATTTAAGAGATTCATTTTTAAATTCGCTTACCGATCTTTTGAGTTTACTGACTAGATTATTGAGCCTTGTTTTGTCGCTTGGCGCCCTTGATTGTTGCCAGCGTTTTCTAGCTTTTCTCTTTTTTGCAATTATTTCACATATTTCCTTTGGGTAAGAATTCTGTTTTAGTTTGGTTTTTGTTTTAGGTGTTGCAGCCCATGCAGCTTTTTGAATATTAACTGTAAAAGTCTGTACAGCCTCCTCTAATTGATCTTTTGTTTCAATTGTTCCTAAAAGGTGGATACTATCCTCAAGATTCTGTCTGAAGTAGTTCCAGTCAGTCAGTTTATTAGCTAGTCTTGGGATATTTTCTTTGAGAGTGATTTTTTCGCCAAGTGTCATAAGTATTGTGGAATGATCTGAGTCAAGATCTGGTCCTTCTTCTACTTTTATAGTGTTTGACGAGATATTCTTTGTTACGAAAAAGTCGACAAGATCCGGGGTTTTATTCCTATCTGTTGGCCAGTAGGTAGGTTTTCCCGTTGAGTGATATTTGCCGCCAGTTTCTTTAATCATTTCATATAATTCTTTTCCTCTCGTATTTGTCAATCTAGATCCCCAATACTTATTTTTGGCATTAAAATCTCCACCTGCGATATATTTATTGCAAAATATGCGGAAGAGGTTACTAATGTCATGTTTTTTGATATTATAGCTAGGAGAGCAGTAAATTGATCCGACTGATATTCGCCCACTTTTAGTTTTTACAGTATAGAAAAATACTGTGGGCAGATAACATGCAAACAACCGTAAGAAGATCTTGAAAGAATTGGAGAAATTATCCTTAATTCAATTCTACACTTTGTCAAAGAAGTAACATTTAAGTTCATCTTTCGCTACATGCGAACACTTGCCCAAGCTGGATGCTATCGGCAAAGCTTACAACAGATGGGACCACGGCACGATATACCTAGTGTCTAGACAATCGTAATCGCTGTCCTCACGGGACACTTTCCTATCGATTCATTCTAAAGACAAGCCTGGACGAGGAGTAGGAAGAAACAATCATCCACTGTCTTTGCACCTGTCCAGTAAAGTCTAAAAAAAAAAAAGACTGCTTCACGTGTTAACTCGTTTCTTTTGACGATATCACCTACAAATTTCACGGACATTGTCGTCAGTAGCATCCTTCGCTTTTCAGAATCTTTGACTGGTTTAATTAGCCCACAAATAAGCAGTACAACGAAAGATCCAATCGAATCACAATGCATCTCTTCTGGTTTAAGTGTGTCTGCACTCAGACAGTCTGCCTAACCTTATCTAACCTTACCCAACCTAGATTCTCTTAAATCAGCATTGAGGCCTATCATATATGTACTTGATTCAGGGTTCTTATGTTCAGTACTTACAGGGTATAATCTACAAGTACACAGTTAATCTGATCTTCATGCAAGCTTCAATCACCTACCAGCTTGTCCAACGACGGTGTTAACTTAGAGCTCCTTTCGTCACATTTTACACCACGCTTTACACTGTTCTAGTAATAATTTCCCTTTTTGCGAATACTTTTCAAATTTTTTAGAGTTCCTCGCTAACCTCGATTTCATGTTTTAATTATCGCTAACATTTGTTCGAGTGGTATCCTTTCCTCTGCTTACTGGAACTAGAAATTTAACCAGTATAGTAAACTTCTGTTCCATGCGCCTGATCACTGTTTGATTGTCCAGTGCAACCCTTTTTAAGTGATCCAGCGTGTGCAGCAGAATCACTATCTGACCCCCCTCTCCCCGGTTAGGAAAATGGATGTCAGCTTCAGCTCATTAAAATCAGTTTGAAACAGAGTACACAGTTATATTCCACAGAACATCTCCCTGTGGGGAACCCTTAACATCTTGTTTTTCAATATATTGCCCACCCATCCCCATTGGCACCTTGATCCTACGTTTTTTGAAATTGAATTTTTGTCTATCAAAGCATATTTAACGGAAGCATGTTTAATGCTTTTGGGTTAGTTACCCTCCTCGTACACAATGGATCTATGAAGATCCGAGTGAAGCGGCGCCTTATATCAAGACGACATCCCTCTAACCTTACCTCCTCATCCACGGCACGTACAACTCAGAAATGTCTTTAATAATAATAAACTTATATCCCGTACTTAAGGCTCACAGTTTCTCATTAAACACGGGCGAATTGTATGATACAAAGGTTATTTTACAGATCGCACATATTTCAATTTGGCCATGCTCTCTGATCTTTTTTCCAACGATCTAGGGTTCTACAGAGCCTATAAACATCGATGCTACATTGCTATGGTGAATACTCAATTTTGAGCTATTCCAGTGAGAGCACACCTCCCGCCCGACTTGTGTTCATACATTTTCTCCCTGCTGAAAGTCTTACCACGCTTACCAATTGAGTTTGTTCGGGCCTCTAAATTAGCTGACATCACCATAAGTAGCCTCCAGAGTTCCCTAGTAAGCTTCGGAAGTAAAGATCTATGTGCTAACACAAAGGAACTTATCTGGTCTATGTTAGGTTGCAATTTTCAGCCTGCTACTCCAACTTACCTTACCTACCAGTGGAGTTTGTTACCAGCCCACCTGACCGCCTCTGTCTCCTTCGTGTTTCTCGAAGTTTCGAAGTTTTCTTCACATAGGAATTTTGTCAGCACAGCCTGGTCACAATGATATGCTTACTCCGGCTTTCTTAAGCAAATACTCAGAATATGATCCATCTTCAGGTTGTTTCCCTCCCAAAGGATGGCCATAATTATTCGATTTCAATTTATGCAGGCAGTGTCCTGTGAGAATGTGTGCACCTTGAACGACAAGTTCCTCGTCCATATTCATGTTATCGATATTCATCTACAGATAACTTGCCACGGCAACCTGAGGAAAGGCGTTGATACCCTAGCTAACCTTTGTTCGTTCACCCCTATCATATGGTTTCACTTGCTATGCTTCGCCACTATTTTATGCTTCCGTAGCTATGATATGCTTCCGCTTCTCTTTGCTTAATCCAGGTCATTCCGTAGTAGATCACATTCGTGGTTACTATTAACTGACACCTTGTTGTACAAATGCACTGCTTCTCACTGGCTCATCGGTGGAGCGTCTTTGATAGAATTAAAACGTTCTATTAGAACACAAACAACTGTCGTCAAAACATGTGATAACTTCTATTCAAGCTTTCTAAGAAAGAAGAAATGAACACTCAGACACAAAAACCAGTCCATTGTACTACCAGCAGCTACAACCCTTTTACTGTGTTTTCATCGTCTTTCTAAGAAAATATATTAAGACCTTGAGTGAAAAGGAGCTTATGTTACCATCGCTCATCACAACAGACCAAAAAAATTGCCACCTGACCACGAGCAAAGGCAGGATAATCACATAGGAAGTATTCCGCAGTACCGTCGCCCTCTCCACAAGTATCACAAATAGTGGTGCCACTAAAGCCTAGCACGTTGAGTTGTTTGGCAAAGGAGAGGTGTCCCGTAATAACATCTGCAGTCTTTTCTACTGGCAGACAACAAGCACGCCGCGGACTTCTTACACTTCCAAACTTGTGCTGTACTAAAAGTATAACCATGAAGGAAACCACAATGAAGCTTGTGGTTAACTCATTGTCATCCATGCTTTCATCAAATTTCAGTTGTGTTGTAAAGGTTAGTCCAAGTCCTTTTCGAATTTCTGTTCCGTCGACACAGAGGCGGTCACAATTGACGACATTTTAAACTATTATTTCTCAGTTCTCCGTAAAAGGACCTCAAACAATTAGTCCACGGATCCTTCAGAAAATGAGAAAACGATTCACATACTGTGATACAATCCACTTGTAATCGTTTACTTTAGACGGGGCCGCTTACATAACATTCTAATTATTCTTGCCAAGGACGAATGTGTGTTTACCCGTTTAATAAACAGCAGTGAGCACCATCTTTACGACAGCCTGTCGCCATGTGTCTTCCTCAAATAAAAGCTCCAGGACTCAGCTGCCTGCCCCAACTGCTATGCAAAAATAGAATATCATCAGCGCCACTCTGCACAGACCTCGGTTTGCTATCATCGTCGCGTCGTCATCGTTACGCGTATATTATTGTCTCTTGTGGGCGTTCAAGGGGACAAAACTCGCACAATTCAGGACATGGAATGATTTAAAGTGCAAAGTACTAAAATTTAAAGGACTCGACTCACTCATCTCGTTGATGATAGATACACTCGATTGTGTGTGCTACTTGTCTGCACATACGGGTGGTGGTGCTACTGCTACTGCTACTGCTGTGTTGCTTGTTTTAGTGCCTCTTGTGGTGTTTTGTAATATTAACCCAAATTCCCGTAACTGACATCAAATGCGGTACTTAATAGAGAGAGGCTGTACTTGTAGTGGTAGTAACAGCTTAAGTGCAGACCATACAATTTGAAGTAGAACATGAACGTGTTTTTTTTTCCTGCTTTTGACATTAATTTGCATTCTTATTCGATACGGAGGCAAGGCACACACACCGAAAGATGCAAAGTGATTAACGTATCGTTGTGGTCTGGCACTGATTAGCATGTTCGGCGCTAAAATTTAGGTTAACCGAGGAGGAAACGATAACAAGCGTTGTTGTCCAATTAGCGAAACATGGTCATCGTTTAGTACTGGGTTTAGACAGCGCTGGTGTTTAATCTGAAGACTGCATTCCACATCTTCAGAGCTCCATAGTCGTGATAAGATAAGATATTTAAAGAGTTCCACCAGAGCTATAGTTGGTGTTGAAGATACTAAAGCTTCGACATTGAAATAACAGGTGCCGAAATAGCTCAGTTGGGAGAGCGTTAGACTGAAGATCTAAAGGTCCCCGGTTCAATCCCGGGTTTCGGCAAATTTTTTTTTTTATTTTTTTTTTTCGTCCAATCTTCAGTTGTTTTTTGTAAGTCACATACGTCTGATAGGGTCGAACAAAAGTTCCATTCAATTATAAAAATAGGCCAACCAACCAGTGGGTTAAGTTTCGACGACGTGGTTTAGTCTTCATCAGATCTCCTATAAACTGCACTTGATGTAAGCCCAAATATGACTGAGCTATCAAAAGAAAGCTTTCAGAAGGTTTTGAGAGCCAAAGTGAAGTCCAACAAGACTTTTCTCTCCTCTACGATCGACCGGGCGGGACCAAGTATCCTTGCCTCGTTTTAAGATTTGAGATCCAGTCTTGCCTGTCGTAGTGAACCTCAAAACTAGGATTCAAAGACGGCATAACTTTGTGTGAGCGCCCAAAGTCCTTTGTCAACAAACTTATTGGTCCATATCAGTGTGGCTTTAGGGCTAGAAAAGTCGACCACTTACCAAATTTACACACTTCAGCTGGAAAAACCAGGAACTCTAAATCGATACCCACCACCTCTTTATCGATTTCAAAGCTACGCGTCTGAAAAGACGATAGAGAGAGAATGCACGCTGCTCCATCTAGGTCGGTAAAGATCTTGCAGAGAACTTTGATGCCAAAAATGGGTTTAGACAAGACTACGCGCTTTTATACGATTTTTTAAACATCGTATTTGAAAGAATAGGAAGAACACAGGGTTATGTCAATAGCGCCTTCGTGAGTATTAAGATGGGAGCGGCCAAGATGGATTTGACGGTTAATGAGGGCAAAACAAAATACATAACATATGTCTGTCAACAAAGAAGATCACCCAACACGGACAGAACGTCGCCTTCGACAGATATACATAACTCTGAGGTTATGACCTAGGCTCCGTTAGATCAGTGCTGAGTCTTTAAAGGAGAATACCTCTTGCCAATCATTGTTTCTTTTGGTTTAGAAGGCAATAGAATTTGTGAAAACCCTTTCTCGAACAACTAAATGTATAAAACCTTAAGCCTTAATCACCCCAGTCCTGTTCTATGGTGCAGAGGCCAAAATAGATGAAGTCGCCCTGAATTGTTTCAATAGAAAAATCCTTCGGGTGATCTATGGTCCCATCTACATAAACGGTGAGTGGAGGAAAAGATACATTGACGAACTGAAAGAGCTGTGCAGCGATGTCCACCTAGTAAGAAAAGTCAAAATACGACAACTAAGAGCGGATAAACACCAAGGCTCCTGAGAGGCTACGCAGCAGAGGAAGACCGGAACTCAGGTGGCGCACCCAAGTGAAAAGGGACCTCAACTTGGCGTGCGAAACTGAATATGATACCCTTTAGTACACAACGGGCACAGGCGGTAGGACAATGGTTTATGTGATGGTTTTTCCCCCCTTGAGTAGCACTACCAATCAGTGTTTGTTTTTTCCATTCAAAAAGTTCCTTCCCAATTTTAGCGTCAGTTCGAGTGCCCGGCTTGAAATGTTATCTACTCTCGGCACTTTCTTATCTCTCTAACTCTACTGAAGATGCCTCGAAGCTCGTGGAGGAAACAAGAATTCCTTAACCTAGACATGACTATTCTGTATGTACTCCTTCATCGTTTTGTGGCTGCTTGTTTACACAAAACAGCAAAACAAAGGCATTTGATTTGCGGCACTCATTGTATGGCTCCGGTTAACTGTTCCTCTTATTCACTAAAGTAGTCATCAGGCATGATGACATGCTTTACGAAGCTCGGTTATTTCACCCATTGACCAGTGCATCGATACTCAGAAGACAGATATGTGCACTTTGGCATTTGGGTCGAATTATCCGTCGCTGAGCCTCTAACCACTGTAGCTTATCTAAATATTTGGCAGAACATATCCTTTTCCCTTTCCAGTGTCTCAGATTTCCACTTATTTTGCGCTCTTGCTCTTGCATTTAGAGAACGCAAATGTAATATGAACAACCGATCCCATGCTGTTCGCCTAAAGTTGTGCTCATTTCCCGTACTCAATATTACAACATCTAGCGAAACAAGGGCTTCCAGCAACATCTTCCCTCTCCTGTTCGTTGTTTGGCTGCCCCAGTCTGTAAGTCCATGTGTTAAAATCGCCCGCAATGGGAACGGGACTGCAGCCTCTCGCTTCATCAACAAGTCTATTCATCATTTCAAGTGGTGGATTTGGTGACGCATAGCAGGTGTATTCATCGGAAGACGGGACAAAAGCAAAAAAAAAATTCTGCCGAAACCCGGGATCGAACCGGGGACCTTTAGATCTTCAGTCTAACGCTCTCCCAACTGAGCTATTTCGGCAGGTAAAAATATATTACCAACAATTTGTTTTGTCTTCTAGAGGCTGGACATTCCATAAAAGACTTCTGCAGAAGCTAGAGAAATAAATAACATTTCACATGCACTTGCTATAGACTTGCCAATGTTATAAAGACTAAGCTAGATTAATAGTCTTCCAACGGTCTAAATGATCTTAACAGCACCTGCATACAGACTATCTAAAATGGAAGATATTAGGGTCATCGAGATATAGAATATTAGTCCTGGTCTTTGGCAGGAACAGGATTGTGATAGAAATCCTTGGTTATACATGGACGACGTCTTCGTTTTTCAAAAGCAATCAGGGAATTTCTTCAGATTCCAGCCGCCTCGCTGGTATGTTTGCCTTCTTTGGCCTAGAAAACACGAAGGCAAAGCCTTGGTAAATATGTGGAATTACTGCTGAGAGTAGTGGTGGTCCTCAGGCAATTCTTAGTCAGAGAATCGTGGAGCTATTCGTTGCAAAAATTCGTCTTTTACATGTTGTAGAATTGGATACTGTTAAGGGGATTCGAAGGCTCCAAGAGCTGGATAGTCTCTTAAGATTTTTGCTACAATGTGTTCAACATAGAAAGGCCCTTTTAAGTTGTGCAGGGAAGATACCACCAAGTTCTAGTGCTTTATATGGATCGAAACTGCAAACAGCCTATTCTGCAGGAAATCTATGGTCAAGGATAGTTGTCTAGAGCAGATAAATTGGCAGTGACCGACGTGCATCCGGTAAAGTTGTTAATCTTCTTGCAGAAGTTACGCTTAGATCTACTTTGTAGCTTGTGGAATTCTTTCTCGTAGAACATCAGGGTGACCTTATGGGTCTGCCAGTCAGTGTCGAGCTTCGTAAGTTTGCCTAAGTTGAACTCCTTCCTTCCTGCTTTTGCATCAAAGAGCTTGGATGGTATGTCCAATTCGTGTGATACAAAAGGTTAGGGGAGTGACGGCGATTAATCAGACTGAACTATAAGTATCGGTGGTCCGAACAGAACGGTTCATCGGATACTTGCCAGCCTAAGCTACCGTCTCCTAACGAAATTACTGAACAATTCACTGTCCACCTGTGATGGGTGGCGAGGCAAAGGAACGTTCCATGCAATGGGGACAGGCAGTCACTCGTACCTTAGATAAACCGGTCTTTCTTGTAAGGACTTTGGGAATAAAGGTAGGCGCATCTTGAATCTAAGGAAAGTATCAACTCTCCAATAAATTTTCTTTTTCAGGATTCTATCTGATTCTAACTAATTCCATCGTTGCAAACATGGCAAAGTCTGCTGCAAGTAATATCGAGCTTAGCTGTGTGGTCCCAAGTGGCGCACTTAAACACTCCGATTTGGAAAACCTCATTATGTCCACCATATGAGGCACAGGCCTCTAGTGTTTTGCTACTTATTTGAAACTAGTGATGACCCAATGGTTGTTCTTTGTAAGGTTAAATTATGTTATTCCATGGAACTAATTAGCTTCCCTAATTTTACTTACAAGTCTTCAATTTCCGTATCGAATATCTAATTATCCGCCCGTTTTCATTCGACACAGACGCCACCTACATCTCCTAAGTTGTCATCGCGGCATATCGTAACTACAAATCTCAAAAAAAAAAAATAAAGAAAATCCATCACCAAAGGCGAAACTAAAAACAAAAAAAAAATTCAATCTGTGAGGTCAGCACTCCATTGAAACTTCAATCCGAACGTGCCTATCGCATGTTCTGTAACTTGTAGTTAATTATAAACTTTATTACAACAAATTTGCGCTCTCTATTTGGCAACTGCCCAAATAGCCAATCACTCACAATTAAGCGCGAAATGATTTCTTGCCGCTTTTTTCGGTTTCAAAAGCGTCCCGCCAAACATTCCAAAAACGGAGAAAAATATGTAAATTTAATTTAATTACAAAAAGCAATACATTAGTGTCTTTATCTACTAGCAAAGTTTATGTACACCGTCCTGGAGGAGTATCACTCCGAATATCAGGGCATTCAGGAAGATAAAAAGACTGGTTCGACTCGCATTCGAGTAGATTGCTGTTGTACCACGACTGGTACTACTCGCACTGTAGGTGTGTGAACTTTGTGTGATTTCGTTCAGGAAGTCATCTTCTGCTTCGACTTCTTCGTCGTAGTTTAGATCGGATTCTGTTGAATAGTTTGGTAGTTCAACTGTTGAAAGCGAAAAAAAAGAAGGGAAATATGTTAGGGAAAATGTTAAAATGTCCAGTTTAGCAAATACTCGTACCTTCACCACCGGTAGCAAATCTCACAATCTTGCTGTTGTCACTCCAACCGAACCGGTTACGAGCTAAGACTGCAACCTCGTACAGACTAGCCGGTTGAAGTCCACGGAGATTGTAAGATGTCGTATGGATTGGACCTATGATAAAAATGGGAAATTTTAGGAAATTTATATAAAATCGTTAAAATCGAAAAATTTGAATTTCTTCCCTATCGAAGGAAGTTTTTGTTCTAGGGAAATAGTAGTTAGTTTTGGTCTTCTGAGAAGAGGTACACTTAGACTAAAAATATATCTATTGTGGTATCTACAACTGTGAGTTCTAGTGTTGGACCCCAGTCTACTCCTGCAACCATTTAGATTTCTTTATGTTACAGTTTAGTTAAGCCGTGCTGTCGGTGTTTAAATCATTTAGATCGTTTGAGAAGTATTTGCCTAAGGTGCTTTTCCTAATGTTTGCAAGGGCAAGCTACGTATAGAAAAAGTGCAGAATATATTCTTCCTTTCCTTGTCTCCACAGGTCCTGCAGAAATCATTGCATATTGTCTACCAAAGATGCAATGCCCTGTTAGGACGTTAGTTAGTTCGAGGGGTAGTTTTTTTTTTGTCAAATTAACGCTTTCGATCACTTAGGATCGTAGATAGGCTGGATTAGCCTAGCATTGCCATCTACGTTTTGCTTTCGACAAAGCATCGGTGTAAATCAGGTGTTTAACAAATGGCATAGGCGCTTCGAAATGGTTGAGCTTTCAACTTTTTGCACCTTGAAAGCCGTGTCCAGCTATTTTGATAGCCACATAGTGCCCTGGAATATTGCTGTGATAAGGGACCCAATCTCGTTCAGAGACATGGTCCTTCACTGCTCTAGATTTCTAAGGAAATAAGAAAACGTTGCTTCTGTTTAAAAATAATCCTCTACTTTTCATTCTCTGTTATAGGGGAACAATGAATGTGGTAACAAGCAGCCGCTCATAAAGCTTTCCTTCTTCTAGTAAATGGTACAAGAACTGTCTTGTTTGAGTTAATTGATAAACCCTCTCTGACACACTAACTACAAAATGGATGGCTTTTTGCATGTCCTCGCGAACTTCGCCTTCATGCTTTCCTGTTATGGTGATCACAAGATCGTCAGCGTAGCCAATGGCGTTGTAGACAAGGTTGAAAGGTTTGGTGAGCAGGTCGTCACGACGATTGACCATAAGAGAGGCGAGAGGACGCCACTTTGTGGACAGCCTTTGACAGCCTGCTGATATAGTCACTGAGACGTCTCCACCACCTGTTATTAGGATGATCAATGCCTCTGCGAGTAAGAGCATTGGTAATTGAATCGAAGCCGGTATTGTCAAAAGCACCTTCAACGTCAATGAATGCGCAGGGGGTAATTTTCTTTGAGCAAAAACCTGCCCCTCCATGTGGGTTCAGATGATGGAGGGCATTCTCAATAGATTGACCCTTGCGATAAGCATAATGGTTGGAATGCAGAAGTATATTGTCTCCTAAAATGTGCCTTAAATGAATGTCTAACAGTTTTTCCATTGTTTTCAGAACAAAAGGTGTCAAACTTATAGGGCGGTAGGATTAAAGAAGCTCGCTGGGCTTATTGCCAAGCTTAGGGATGAAAACCACAGTAACTTCCCTCCAAGCTAGTGGAATGTATCCTAAGTTAAAACTGGTCCTAAGTAAATTTACCAGAGATGGGTTCATTTATACATACATCCCGGCGACTCTGGATGAGAGCTGGAAAGACTACATTACTCCCTGATGACTTAAAGGGTTTAAATGAGCCAACTGCCCATCTAATCTTGTCTTTGCTGAAAAGTCTACCAGACAGACCGTTGGTTCTGCTTCAGATTTTACAATTGGAGGCAGTAGTGGTGACATCAGGAATGTCTGACTGTAATGGCGAACCTGGGAAGTACACCTCAAGCACAGTGGCCGATAAGCCTAATTGAAAATAAAGACAAGACAATGGTCATCTTAGCCAACATTTATACCGGTATCTCAATGATCCTGATGTATGATGGCGGAGTTGGCTAATTATAAGCAAGTTCCCAGCTCTTATTCGATACCCCTGCTAATCGATAAGTGCATCGCAATTCTATCAATGCTGGTGCAGTCCTTAGTCCTACAGATGAAAAACTATTACTTTAACAGATCTGCAAACACAATTCACAAAAGAACCGCAAAAAGTTTCAACATAAAAGCTTGTAAAGCGACAGCCCTTTTCCACATGAACTCTGTTTCTTCATGATCATATAGTCACTACGTGACAAGGTTAAACATCGATTACATAAAATTATCGTCACCATATGTCGATCATATTGTTCCTCAAAGTGTGGTCATACTCCCTTTCTATCTGCCGAAGTACTTATCTCATACTTGATATTTCAACTCGATTAGCATTTAATTTTCCAAACTAATTCGGGCCATAAATTCAAAACCTCATTTGGCAACTCACCCCTCACCGCACCGAACTTGACTTACCCTCTGATAGTTCTGAAGGAATTGTCAGCTCAGTCCATTCAATGGCAAGCGCTCTGTTCTGTGGTGTCACATTTCCTGCGAGAGAAATACAAAACACAAAATGAAAACATAAACAATCCATCCGTGGCATTCATGTGTCCATAGATCATTTCAACTTACCCGATGGAATCTGGCGGAATTTCAATTTGAATTCCATGATCGGTGACTGGCTCTCCGTCTGCCAGATTATGTTGTGTGCCGTCGGACTCTGAACGGAGGGATTTATCTTAAAAACACATGGCATCGGTCGGCCTGTCAGATCGATCGCCACCCCCTTGAATCCAATCTTGTTCTCGGCCCGACACTCATACACCCCCAGATCGGAATCTTTAACCTTCTTGATGATAAGAATGTGCTTCGATTCGGTGTAGTAGTGCGATAGCGAACGGTTCGACTCCAATTCACTGTCATGACGTGCGATTCTAGAATCTGTTGTAACTGGCACTCCATGGTGGAACCAATGGACCGTAGCAGCTGGTGCTGCTTCCACCAGACACTCGAGATGGGCACGCATGTTGATTTTCGTGTGAACCACTGGGTGGATAGCTTGAACTTCCGGGGTAACTGTAAATACACAGGAAGAACAATAAGATGAAGAAGAATTCTCCCTCTAATGATGCAACAACAAAAAAAAAACTCACATAGAACGTTCAAATGCAAACCAGCAATTGCTGGTTCACCAACACCGTTCGTGGCCAGACACTCGATAGGACCGGACATGTCGCGGGTCTTAACTTCGATCACATGATTCTGACGGTTGCCAACGTGATAGTTTTCGATGGAGATGCCATTGTGCCGCCAGGTGATAGCCGGCAGCGGTACACCCCTCGCCTCGCACACCATTTCAAATACCGATCCGATGGGCAATTCAAGGAAACCACTTGGCTGCGAGATCACCGAGGGGGAATACTGAACCTCGATTGCATGAATTTGCACGGCATGACCGGTATTGGCCATTATTTCGCAGTAGTACTCACCCGTGTCCTCCGCTTGCACGTTGGACACTTGCAGACTTCCGTTCGACCATAGGTGAATGCGTTCCGGTATCGGACTTTCTGGATGACGGGAGTCAACTAATGGTACATCGTCCCGATGCCATCGCACATAGCGATAGGGAGCTGTAAGAAGAAAAAAACAAAATGTATTTGCGTGTGCTGATGGGTAATGAGCGTAAAAACAAGAGGAAGTGGTGCAAAATAGTGGATATGCCTCTGCAATCTGCAACATCAAAGCCAATCCGCATCGTTAGGAGTACTTTGGAGCGCAATTAAATTAAGCAGATGCGGTGATATAATGAGGTGATATCAGGTCTAGAAATAACTTGAATAGTGAACAGTCTAGTAACCTACAATTCACGTAGACTAAAAAGTTACCTAGGATTGAATATTTTATAGTCAGTCTTTAAAAACGCCATCACGATGCGGTGTTTGGCAAAAAAATAATGGCAAGTTAAAACGTCAATAAATAATCCGAAGTATTCCCGACTGCTGCTATACAGCACCAATTTAGCAGACTACTTTCGGACGTCGATGAGCATGCGGGATAGTCATGCATTTTGGACCAGTTCCGCGATTGATTTTGGAATGACTAATACAAATTTGACTGCATTCTCCTTGTGGTAGCTGAGAGAAGATTCAAGTCTTTTCCACCCACTCGCCATAGAGATGTTGCTTGAAAACTTTTTTTTAACACAAAAAGTCCGTTAATGGCAAAATTAGAAGTACAGCCTTGGAGTGTTTAAGCGTGTCGACCAAAGAGAATGCAATGGGACAACATTCCGGCTCATCTACTCCTAAGCATTTAGAAATCTATATATAATATTCCCCGTAGGAATGGTAGTTTCTACCGATCTTTGTCGTAAACTTAATTGGTTGTAGTACCAGCGTGTAAACGCCACCGGACATGACAATTTCCAGAAAAATGTGTACTTCACGCCGTCTTTCTTTTCTTAAACTTGTTTAGTCAGATGACGAATAAGGATCGTTGATTTTGCTTGGTGAATTTTCCAACAAGTCAGTCAAGAGAGAGAGAGTGCAACCTGCCAGCTAATGCAGATGCAGATACTTTTGCCATACTGACTCTTTTTAATCATCCAGTTAGCTAGTTCAAGTATGGAAAACACTTCTGTTTGGAAAACAGTCTTCAATTTGCCCAAAGCGCTGAAGTAATTGGTTCTCTTATCGCTTTCATTGGCTTCTCCTGACCATCTCCAAGGTGGTTTTATTTGAATTGACAGATAGCCCGTGGCTCGTGCGTTAGTCTTTGATTCTATACCAGGCGATTTGCATTTGGAGAAGTATACTCGATACTGGAGCCCAAACTCCACATATCGAATCAAAGGTAGCATTGTCAAAGGCACATTCTATATCGTCAAATACACTAAGAGTATCGATTCCAATTCGTTAACGATTTTATACAAAGATAGATTCACATGATCTGTCTCCCAAATAGGCTTGTTGATGTCTGTTTAGAGATTTTATTTTCAATACCACCGACCTCTAGTACCGTGTGTTCTAAACTTCTCAGCAGAAATGATGCGATGTTAATCGGCTTGAAAGTCTTCCCTCTTTACGTTGGAGAAAACTCTCTTTTGACAGTATATTGCTGGACTGTTCCGGTGCTATCCAGATTCGTAAGTTCAAGTCAGGATACAAAATTGTTCCGAAGGAGCTACCAGGGGCAACGAATTCCAGATTCTTAAAGTTATGTACGTTTAATCAAAGCATACAAAAAATCAAGTTTTAGTGCTGCAAAGCCTAAAAGTCTTTTCAACCAACAAGTGTATAATTTACAAGTGACACTTTGAAATGACAAACAAACAAAATCTCGGTAGACTTTACGGTAAGGAAATTAATGAGCATTAAAACGGCAACGTTTTCTGGAACCTCTTCCAGAGCCGGAATCGGAATAATCACGTTGAACAGAAGATCCGAAAAACAAAAAAGGTATTTTATCGTGTAAAAAATGTATGGACATAGAAAAATCTTGTGGACCTTAATATGCCTATAGACGGTAGAGGAAGAGTGAGGATTACGGAAAAGTATCAATGAACTCTTGATTGATTGGTTCCGGACAGAGAGTTAGGAAACTTATCCCTCTCTACGAATGGACGCATGGCAGATGGTAGATCGGAAGCAAGTATATTTTTGAAAGATTTTGAATAAGCCTGCCATCTCAATCTAGGGACAATAACCTCAGTATACCAAGCTGAGATGTTGGCACTGCTGGATCAATTGCGTGAGTGTCAGAATGCGTTCAAAGACTCAAAGACTATGCAATTTGAAATGACTTGATACACACAGCCATCGAAGGAAACAAAAAGGTGTATAACCTAGCAAAGCAGGTGTCAGTCTTTGAGTTTCTGGGTCTTGCACCATTCGCTACCTTAGGTATAGGTATAGCGCGGGACATGACCGATAAGTGTGCCAGGATTGAACATCCGAGGTGGGAAAGCGTAGCAAAATGCAGAAAAGCCAAACTAGCTATTAAAACGTCTTTTGGCTTCACCAAGAACAAAGATCTAAGCATAACGTGAAAGCTATGAAATCGGTACAGAGTAGCACTGTCCACAGTGCACATAAACTTCAGCTGCCATCTGTATTGTATCAACTTCCGGCACTGGCTAGCAGAAGAAATAATATTTTAGGCTGCCAATGAAATCAAATCTAGAGGATTAGCCAAGTATTTTTTTTTTTTTCAAAACTGTCTTATAGGTTATTCGATTACCTAAAGTACAGACTTACACTTATATTTGAACGAATTTTGGAAAAGAAAAGATAAAGTGTGCAATAGCTGGTGTCACACGTCAGTAGGTAGAAATAGTTGTCTGGTATGGTTCTACCAGAAACACAAGTAGCGCAGGTGAGCCGTTTTGAAA
This sequence comes from Criorhina ranunculi, assembly GCA_951813785.1. Lineage (NCBI taxonomy): Eukaryota > Metazoa > Arthropoda > Insecta > Diptera > Syrphidae > Criorhina > Criorhina ranunculi. The sequence continues at coordinate 26,110,105 of OX638383.1, forward strand.
CCACAACTCACGTGACCTGGATGTTGATGGCTGTGGCTAAGAGCGTATTTTTCAAATCCATTTGGTGGAGTTCAAAAAAGTTAATAATGTTGCAGAATTTTATGTCAGAAATCTCTAGGATTAAGTCATTCGTCCTGTTTTTATTGTAGACGCACCATATCTGTCTGGATATGGCATAGGTTTCGAAACTTTTCTACCTAGAGTTGGCATCCACCTTGATGAGTCCCATCGGGGAACAGACTGACTCCGCAAGAGAGGCATCAAGGATAGAACAACATCTGGCTACCGCGTCGGCTCTCTCTCAGAGTGATAGTAAACGCTTGCTTGCGTAATAATTTCCTTGCACTGTTTAGAGGACAAAGTAAGTGGAGCGCTTTGATGGCAGCCTGACTGTAAATAAAGATTCCTATGTTGTTTATGGTAGCGGGGCTAAGGCTTGCAGGCCTCTCTAATCGCCAGTACCTCCGCTTGAAAAACACTCGAAGGGTCTAGAAGGCGGTACGATTTGGATACATTCAGTTCCGTTAGGAAGACACCTGCTGAACTTGAATACTATTATTGAATTTGAGTTTAGGTATCGTGTAGTCAGTTTTGGTCGAGGCCAGATCTCTAAGCAACAAATCATGAGCTTTGCTATGCCCATGGGGTTTCGGAGACCAAAACCCAGATGCTCTGATTCTGATAGCACTACACGGGACGATGTATTTGATGTGCAAGTCCAGGGGCAGGATATAGAGGAGCAAGTAAAAAGCTCCTGCAGGGCTAGATCGTAGCGATCCTGTGGTGCCAATACCAGCTGTTTTTTGGACTCTGCTAACTTTTGTGATGGTGTAGCCTTTGCTTAAGGCTGGCCACCACGCAAGCGATCCATAAGTAAAGATGGGAAGAACTACGGTAGTCTACATCCACCTTTTGCCAAAGGTCTTGCTGCAGGCGTCGAAAGTGATGCATGCTTTCTTTATCCTGCATCAAAATTGAACGAAAATTCCGTCCGAGTAATGTCGAAATCCTGCAGTGCCCATAATTATTACATTAAATAAACGCGACTGTATGTCAAATTGTTTTGCCTGCCTGAGTTGAATATTGTCCTTATCTGTCATCGTTCCGTACGGAATGGGCGAATGAAATCTCTCTTTACGTACGTAAATGGAGTTAACGAAAACTTGACGAAACTGAAACAAAAAGTCGTTATAGATGCAATATCGAATTCTGTGTATTCGCATAACTACGTACAGCAGCGTACGGTTGGGCCTTTATAAAGCCTGGCTTAACATTTTCAATTACATGAGAGCTTTACTACGTGTGTGGTTTCCACCACAGGAAGCCAAAATTACGTTGTTCATAATTATTCTGTCAGAAATTAGTGTCCACTTACTTAATCGCCGCGTCTAAATCACATTTTTCTCAAAATAATGCCTCAAATCCGTTCCTCAGGCGATGCTTATCAAGAAGAATAAATTAAATCTAGCGTGCCATTGCCACCCGCTGATGGATAAATATAATTAACGACCATCAAAAGTCTTAACTTTAGTAAAATACTCATTCAAAATTGACCAAGATAGTCGAGAGGTAGGCGCTCCTGAAACAAATCCCTCTCACGCACCTCCAACCTTCTTGTGTAACATTCAAATTAATTTTGTACTCCCTTTTAAATGTGGCCGACATCCGGTGTTGGATGCGCCGGTAAAATCTAAGACAAATCTCGCAATGAAACGTTTCGAATTAATTATTCCGAGGCCGATGCTGCTGCTGCTGATCTTACCTTTTACGAATTAATCACGTTGCGACGACGGTTGGACTTCTTGGTCCCTTTTGGACTGATGACAGAGATTTGTTATCCGAACAATAAAACAAATTCGTTTCACAGCGTGTCTATGTGTCTATAAATTCAATTCATAGGTTTGACGTTAAGGACGGAGACGTGTCAGAGCGGCACTCGTAACTTGGGTCACGCTTTAATGCTTATGCAGTGATAAATATTTTTTTTTTTTTTGAAAATTATTTGTTTTAATCTCTGATGAGACGTGTCTTGTTGTTGATGCTTCACTGAGTTACATCCACTAATACAGGTGAAGAATGTGGGTTTATGTCGATATCTTGGGCTTGGTATAAACAAATTTTGTTAGATAGTTTTGACATAACTATCGTTCTATTGAGTCAACATTTGAATCTAGGAATTGGTCTAACTTTCTTTTTTGGAAAAAGGAGATCTATCTTTAGCAACACTTTTGTTTGCCACCTCATTCTCCATAGAGCTACATTTTCAATTACAAATCTAAGACGGTAAATAACCAACAGCCTTGTTGGTGATAATAAGCTATCAGTGAGCTTAACCAATTCCACTTGAGATACCAAATCGATGTCTGAAACTCAACAAATAACCGATCAGTTTACGTTCATAAAGATTCAACTAAATGGACTAAAGATTGTTGGATTATTCGTTTGTGTACTTACTAACTTACCAGGCTTACAACTTTTGAACAGTATCTGCCTGGGATACCGTATCTTTCCATCCTCATCGATACCGCGCATATTGCTACCATTTTGTCAGAGTAAGCATCTTGGCATTCGCGATAGTCTGGTTCCTATAACTGAGCACCTCGAACCTGAAAGCTGCGATTCGAGGATTCTCTATACTGAAGTATTATGTTCAAGTTCATGTAGTCAAAAGCTTTTCGAACGACATCGACAATAAAACTCAAAAACTTCGCGGTTGTATCTCCTTCTTCGTTCGTCTTCTTGACAAATAGGCCCGACGAAATGCTTTTTCCACAGAACCGATTTCGAACTCTTTCAAAGAAAAACCATTCCTTGAATATGTTGTTCTTCATTATTCTTGTAGCCAACTTAATTGTCTAGGGCACACGGAGCATATGGACGAGAAGAGGATCCTTGTTTCAGTCCGCAGGTTCGAAACATCTGGAATAACCGAATCTTCGTTTAAGAGTACTGCAAGGAACTGATGAGATTGAAGAAGATGGAAGGCTATTTTGTCTCAAGAAGACATTCTCTTAAGTCAAAGATTACCAGTCACTTATTTCGAATAAAGTGAAATTTGCTCCAAATTGTACCGCCTTCTAGACTTCTCGAGTATTTTCCAGGCGGGGGTTCTAGCAATTAGAAAGGACTTCAAAATACTTAGCCTACGCCCTACTACCATAAACAACAGAGGAATCTTTATTGACAGCCAGGCTGCCATCAAAGCGCTCCACTCTCACTCCGTCCTGCAAATTAGTGGAGCAGTGTAAGTAAACTCTTATGCAGGCTAACGCTCAGTTCAATAACACTCTTTTCTAGGTTCCCGGCCATAGTAACAAAGAGGGGAATGAGGGAGCCGACGCGGTAGCCAGATGTTGTGTTATCCTTGATGCCTCTCTTGCGGAGTCAGTCTGCTCCCCGATGGGACTCATCAAGGTGGATGCCAACTCTAGGTAGAAAAGTTTCGAAACCTATGCCATATCCAGACAGATATGGTGCGTCTAAAATAAAAACAGGACGAATGAATTAATCCATAGAACCCGTACGGAGACAGTAAGAATCACAGCAATTGGCACGGGCTACTGGCCAATTAATCCACACGCTACCAAGTAAGGGATCTCGTTTAACCCCCACTGCCATAGCTGCGACAACTAACATGAAAAGGAAACCCTATTCCACTTCTTCTGTGACTTCCCGGTACTAGCCATAGCAGAGCTAGGCATTATACACTTGCCAAACCCTTTTCCAAGGAATTATCCGAGATTTCTGAAATAAAATTTGGCAACATTACTAATTTTTGAACTCCACAGAATGGATTTGAAAAACTCCGCCTAATCACACCCAGGTCACGTGAGTTGTGGTATCAAAACGGCGCAACTGCGCTACTTGTGTCTCTGGAAGGACCTTACCAGGCAGCCAATTCTACGACTCTGTCATATTTGCATTCATGTGAACATGAGTTGAGATGGTTACTGAACCAGAGCAGTTCAACCCGTAAAGTCTTACTGTCTTCACCTCTTTGTTGTATTTGTTCCTTAATTGATTACTTTGCAGTCACTCTTAGTCCATCTGCATAGAACCACGATTTTCTTCGAACTCTTATTGGTGTCATAACGTAGAAGTTTCTTCTTGTTCCGGATGACAATCGCCCAAATTTACTTGGAATGAGGAAGTTACCAGCACCAGCATTAATGTTTCCATCGAGAAGCCATAGAGGTTACATAAGACTCATAAAGAAGGCTTTGTTTGTTTCAATCCTCATTGTGGCTGACATCAGCATAAGTAGCCTCCAGCGCCGGCTGGTTCTGCGGGTAGTATTTCATGTGGTAACACAAAGGACCTTATCTGGTCTAAGTGAGGTTGCAACCTGCAGCCTGCCACTCCTACCTAACCTAACCTAATCCGCATTCTGGTACCTTTTAGGCTGTGGGATTGGTACGGGTATTTACCTATACGAACATCTAAGCATATTTCGGCAATTCGGAAGCTATTTCAATTCGTAAACAGTCCTAAGATCTATAAAAGAAACCTGTCGATCTTGACGTATAGCCAATTGATAATCAAAGTATTGAACTCGGCAATTACAGTAAAGCAGAAGTTGTTTGTTTATGTTGATGAGGAATGGTTCCACCCTTAATAAGTACCTGGTGAAATTGAGTGTAATTTCTGCACACTTTTTATCAGAGGCCAACCATAGGTGGAGCAAGTTAACCAACTAAGTAACCTACCTAGGACAACAGAATTAATGAAAAGGACTCGTGCAGACTAATGCAAACTCACAGCTGTCAGTACGAGTTACTGACTTATTGTGGAATACGCAAGGTAATTGTGGACCCCCTGCCGTACCTATCAGAACATAGACGACAAAAAAAACTCTTGTACCCTTTATCTGAATTTGTCCAGCTCTAGCTTGAAGTAGACTACGAATGGTTAACCATTCCTCAAGAATATAGAAGAATTGGCCAGCGTGAAGCTCATCAGAATATTACACTTCCTTAATCTTGCTGGAAGGATCTAGAAAAATACACCCATCTAGAGCTCGTTGAATCAAAAAAGCTTCTATTGCGCTTGTTATGTCCCTTCTCAATAACGACAGATCCTCCGTCTTAACATTCCAAGCAATCTTCTTAGCTCTAGAATCTACGAGTTTCCTACTAAATGACTACAGATGAGAGGATTCAACTTACACCAGACGGTCTAAGGCTAAGACAGACCGTCCATAAGTTGAGTAAGGTTGTTCACTTCGGTGAAAGTCTTATTACTTATAACGACAATCAGGAATGAAAGAAATATCCTAAACAGATCTTGATTTTGTCAAAAAATTCTTAAGACAAAAGCTTGTACGAACGGTAAGGATCGAATTGGCTAAAGAGGCTTGAAGGTAGATGCTCAGTTCCACATCAAAAACTATGCGAAAGTTAAGGTTTTCTGAAATGAGCCATAAGTGGCGGTTTTGGAGTTTGTAAACTTAAAAAAAGCTGGTACAGCTCTTTACTCATGTAAAAGAGTAATTGGTAGAGGCTGAGGTATGCAACCTCGTTCCAAACTCTGGCTGTGTCTGTTGTCAGGCACATATTAATGTGTGGTATGATCGCTTGGTGGACGGCTCTTGCAAATATCGTAAACATCAATATTTAAGAGAAAGTGCAAAATCGTGAAGTGGTTCTAAGTGCATCACTGATGCATATGCAAGAACTACTCCCCCCGCAGCGCTAGATGCAATGATCCATTTTCAGGAAACAGATAACCGCCAGTACAGTCATTCGCCTTAAGGTCTCAGTGGTATAGATACCGTACTAGCCACTCGTTTATTCGTCATCCTTGCTCAAATATAATGTAATATCTATCGAGGATATTTGCAATTTAATCCCGAGTATCATGCTCACTTACTTCAGAGGGCTCTACACTTTCTTTGCTCTGCCATAAAAAATTCAAAATCCTAGAAAGACACTTCTTTCAGGATCTAGAAGAACTGTCCGACAAGTCTGTGGTCGACATACACAGATTTATCCGCGCATCGAAACGGCTCGACAGAACATAGTCTTATGATTCCTAGTAAGGGGGCTGAAACCCCTAGGGTACCACAATGGGCCTACACTGACCTAAGTGTGATGGAGAAAAGATCTCCTTTCCCATCAACCCTATTACCTAATCTAATCTAACCTTACCTACTTCTGAGGTTGGTCAGAATTGCGGTTCATCTCTTGCGGAAACCAAAAACGCTCCTTTGGACTGGTAATCCTTAAACAACCACAATCAACTCCGTAATCGGGATCGGGATCACGGAATACTGACCTCTAAGTTCACAGGCTAAAAAGCTAGGCCTATTTCTAAACATTTCTACAGGAGCTGTAGAGAAGAGGAGGAGAAACAAACAATCACTTGCTTTCTTTAAACCTGCCCAGCCCTATCTAAAGGAACACTACTACATCTGGGAGCGGCGATTTTGAAGACATTGATGTTAGTTAGTACCATTCTTCGCTTTATCAAAAGCTTCGATTAAATAAGTCCACAAGTAGGTAGAACATCCATAGATCCAGTTCCATTACAATGAACCTCATCTGGTCTAAGTGTGTCTGTACTCTGGTACACACAGCCATCCTAACCTAACCCAACCTTCTAGATTTCCCGAAAAGAGCTAACCAAATTCTTAAACAATCATTCACTTTCACGATAAAAGTCCTTTAAGTGAAAGGACATGCCATGTAGTTCACAAAACAAAGAAAAAAAAAACTTAATGTCAACACTTACTATTGTGATAGCACGGCAGTAGTACTGTATCATTTTCAAAAGTCTTCACAGTTGTCGGAACGCTTTTGAAGTTTTTATTATTATCAAGATCGTTGTTGAAATTCAATTCGGGACGAGCGGCAGCTAAAACACTAGCAAATCCCGCAGCAATTACCAAAACCCAACCGATGGTATCCTTCATTTTGCACCACTATTGCAATTTTTTTTATTTTATACACAACACTTTTTTTTATACAAAATCGGTTTAAAAACTCTTAAGATTGAAAATTCAAACTTGTAATCCAATGGGGGCACAACCTTCTCAACTCGATTTTAATTAATTACAAACACTTTCGTTCGGCTTCGACTGAGAAAAGAGACCGTCAACCGTGCAACACGCTAGGTCTTCACTTATAAGTGTAATAATTCAATTGATTAGGTTAGCTTAGCTCGCGTCACTATATTCAGATAGATGGAATGACAAGCAATGATATCCACGAGATACAATTGCAATTCAGTACGCGTTCTACGAGGGTTGTTCACGAACTGACCGGTTGCGCATCCATGGTTGGGTATAAAATTCCATTTCATTCAGAACGAACTTGAATTTCTTTGAGTATGAGTACTCGTAGTCGTATCTGTGCCGTTTTGTATCTGATTCTGTAGAATCTACAGTGTAGATCAACATTATGTGGAATGGCTTTTGTGAGTGTGGATGGTATGTTGTGGTTCATTTGGAAACTGTTGAATTAGATTCACTGTTTGTTATGTTTTACTCCAAATACATACAAATGACTTTTGTTTACATATGCTCATCACTCGTTGAATATATTAAACTTTGAAGCAAAAATGGCATTGGTGCCAAAAATCCCACATCTGCCCAAATTCATTTGTAGGGTATTTTTTACTAGAACGTTGTAAGAAGATTTATGTCGTGACTTGTTTAAAATTTCATGGATAATTATTTTTGATCATGAAAAAACAAGAATATAGTTTTACAGAAACGGCCACGCTGTGACCGTGGTAGTAAAGCAACTTTTCGAAAGATTCTTTGGGTTTTAGAATTTTTTATCTGGCATTGATTAAGTAGGATCATAAATCATACAGGTCTAATTGGATTCTCTCTTATATTCGACAATCAAGCTAAGTGACTATTTTGAAAGCTTAGGCTTTATTTTGTCTAATATTTCAGGTACATTGTACCAATTGTCAGCTTAGGGCCGTGAACAGTCTCTGCCTGAGACATTGCAGGATTCCATCCTCTTTGATCTCAGGGTGCTACTTCTAAACCAAGACTTCTGGTATCCACGGTCACTTTGCTTTTGTTACCCTACCCTACCTTGTCGGAGCATTGAAGTCCATTTGCACGATGTAGCCGAACCAATGTTGTCCACGTGCCTAGGCTTTTTAAACTACATCCACGTTTTGACATAGTTCATAAAGTTCGCAATTAAACCTTTTCCTTCATCACACCATTCTCTAAGACTTACTGGTTTCTCTTTACCTTCAATTATCATAAAAGTCTCTATGACGGTACGTAAGAAGCATCCGATGATGTAGTTACTATATCCCAGCAGCTGAAAGGATTTTTTGAAAGATTCATGTTAACGCCTGCCTTGGACATTATCTGCATCAGCACGAGATTTAAGGAGTCACATGTCAGCGCATCCACTTGTCGCAATCCAATGCATGTTTGTGGAAAAGTTTACATGAGCTTTTTTTTTAAATTGGACGGAGTTTATAGTATTTTTCAAAGTTACACGAAAAAACAAATCAGTTTTGACGGGATCTTAAATTCAGCCTTCGTCTTTCAGAGCTTAAGACGATGAATGTTATCATAATATGCAGACTTAAACTCGATGAAGAGGCAGTGAGTTTGGAATTGAAATTCGTTGGACGTTTCTAAGATTTGTCTGAGTGGTCTAATGTTGATCTGTAGGACCGAAAGCCACACTGGTTCGTGTGCCCTTTATTATGCTAAAGAAAAGCTTAAGACATTTGTGCAATATTTTCGACAGGATCCTATATGCGACATTTTGTAGAGTTACGTCTCTGTAGTTATTGCGAAACATAGAATGTAGAGCTGATAGTCCAGCCAACGGAAATGCTTTTGTAGGCCAATACTTGACCTGATCAGGACATTACCCTTCGTATTTTAAAAAAGCCGGGGTTTTCACTTTTTTTTCTCTTATTTATGACTACGCTAGCGGATACGTAACCGAGAAGCAGTACTGCTTCTGCAGTGACAAGATCTAGGCTTGGGTTATTTTCTACCATTGCTTCTCTTTGGCGCTCATTATTAAGCAGCTACTGGAAATACTGCCTAAAGACATCCATAATTCCCTGCCTCTCGGTGATTCGATTTCTTTCAACACAGCTCTTATTAATATGCATCTTCTATTATGTTCTTCCACTACTCATTGTTGTACCACCGACTCTTTTTCGTTGGTTGTTTGTAGTCCAAAGTAGTTTTGACTACCTCCTTGATCACTTGTAGTTGGCGTTTGTAGTTTGTAGATTAACTGTGGAAAATTTCTCTCTGTAAACTTTGCCTGCTCCGGGTACGCTAAGGCATCGAACATTAATTTTGCTTTTATTAGCGATTCGCAGCTTCTTCTTTTTAGACAATTGTGCTTTTAAATGTTGGATGCATGCTTGACATGGATAATACCTTAATCAATTTGATTTGGTAGATTCGACCAATTGAATGAAACAAAATCTGCAAAAATGGCTATCAAGCCCTTACTTGGTTTGAGCACAATTGGACTTATGTTTAAACTGAGAAGCCCTATCTCGAACAACTGAAGAGACTATATAAAACCTTAATCACCCCATTTCTCCTTGCGAAGGCGCTACTTGAAGCTTCGAATCTTTTTTGCGATTGGCCTTTAGGTGGTGTCAGCTTTTGAAGTAAGTTTCTTGAGGGCAAGTTGTACCACGTTGGCAGTGTCAATGGATAGCTCATTAAAACTGTTGTAACTACGTTGTCGGCGCAAGCTACTCTGTCCTCATGGTCTGATCCGGTATACTTTCTTCAATATTGAGCTGCTAGAAAAGCTGGCATTAATAATCCTTCTTTAACAAAAACAAAAAATAGCTATTCGGTACATCACTCCGCAGATATTTGTCCTGGATCTACATAGATCTCGTGATCCCGGAAGAAGTGACGTCCAAAAATCTATGTCTTAGGTGGTACAGGCCAGGACAGTGAAAGAGGAAGAGGGATGTATCCTCATGAACTTCCTCGTCACCGCACCCCCTACACAGGTCTTCTTCCGTAATTCGGAGCTTCCTCATGTGGTACCGCAGAGTGTTATGCCCCGTAATCACATAAATATAAGTGTGGTAACAATTCAAATACCTAACCTAATAAGGTTGCCTTATTTTCCAATCAGAGTTCAGTTCAGAGTTCAGAGGGATGTATCTTCATGAACTTCCTCGTCACCGCACCCCCTACACAGGTCTTCTTCCGTAATACGGAGCTTCCTCATGTGGTACCGCAGAGTGTTATGCCCCGTAATCACCTAAATATAAGTGTGGTAACAATTCAAATACCTAACCTAATAAGGTTGCCTTATTTTCCAATCAGAGTTCAGTTTTTTCACTACAAAAACAGATGATGTGTCTGCATCTACACACACTTTCTCTGAACTTCGAACTGCCCGCACTTCAACAGAATATTTATCTCTAAGGTGGTCATTGCAAATTCCACACTTAAGCTCAGATGTCGTAGAAGCTACAGCTTAAGCGTTTCCAATTACCCAGAACATAAGTAGCAAATTTAATACTCTGAAAGAAATTTATTGGTCCTCATGGACGTTTGTCATCTCCTCAGATGTGACATGTACTCCCATGTGGAAGATCACATAATTCGATTCTGGTGACATCAAAAAGAATTCGCAATACGAGTATAATTCTCTCACCCGGTTGCACAGTTCCGCTTGAACCTCTTAAATAAACGAAAAGAAAAAAAAACTGAAGCACATATGTACCAGTGTGTTTAGTGGATCAATTAATTCATTACACATTGCACAGAGAGGGGGAGCTTGTCGATAGATTTAAGCAATTATTGTCAGTTCGTCGGTATATGAGATAATTAACAATGATCCGATCAATTGATGGTCATCTGTTGCTTTGAGTTTCAGATACTTACGAGTATTTTCTTTCCGAACTCTGTGAGAAGAAGATCTCCGAATGGTTTCAGATATCTACAATTTCAAACTAATTGATTAAGTGAACGATCGATTTATCTGTTTTTACTCATACTATGCGAGTGTGTGTATTTTAATTTTAATTAATTATAAAAGAATTAGATGCGCATATTTCAATGATGACATACTCACCCAATTTAAATTAATCTTCTGCAAAGAATATGTGTCTTTGAGCCACAATCCCAAGAATAGACTTTGTGCTAAAATTAGACTCTTTTTCGAAATGTGTACAGATATGTGACTTAAGGCGGTCTTTTTAGTGTAAATTGTCATAGGGTCCTAAGTAACTCTTAATCCTTAGAAGCAGTCACTAAACAAAGACTCTAGTTCCTTCGTTGCATAATCTAAAGGTTTCTTAAAAAATGTCCCAAATCTACAGAATTAAGTATGAAAGTGCTTTGTTATAGGGATTGAACTTTATTGACTTTTTTAGTCCTTATCGGAGCACTTGTTATTTAATTGCGTAGAAAGACTCTGACACCCTCTGATCTCAGCCTGAAATACATTCCAATCATATTTACGACTCTTAAATAGTCGAAAGAGTTGATGCCGGTGTATTTTCAGAAGACCTTGGTATTCACTGATCATTTAGTCATCCTTATCACTGTAGTGTCTTTCAGGCCGAAGGTTAACCCAATATCACTCACGGATATTGTGATTTATATCGACAGCCAAGCGATCAGATCCCTTGTACACAACAAAATCTAGGACAGTGAAAGACTGCCGCTTGCTTTCAAACGAGATCGGAATAAGTAAAATAGTACACTCTATTGGATTTCTGCTCACAGTGACATTCCGGGCAACTGTATGGCTGACAAATTAGCCAGACAAAACTCTCAATGCACAAATAATAGGGCACATGGCGCCTATGTCGTTTGTTAAATACTTGATTCACACCGATATGTATGGCAATATCTCGACTTTTGCAGCAATGCTGGGCTTATCTGGCCTGCCCTTGATTCCAAGAGATCGAAAGCATTAATTCGACTGAAAAGAGATCAGTTCTCGAAACTAACAAAGGTCCTTACATGACACCGCATGCTCAGCGTTTGGGACGAGGAAGAGGAAGAATCTATTGTGCGCTTCTTCTGCACGTATTCCACCCTTGCTAACGTAATGCTAATATTTCTTTAACTCTACCGAACTTTGTTTTGGATTCATCGATGTAGAAAGCTCCTCTGTACTCGTGAATTCGAGTATGAAACGTCCTGTCAAACACCTAACTCGTGGGCAATTAATTCGGCCAGACATTATTGACCAAAGTCATATCTCTCGGACCCTAAGTGTTGTTTCAGCGGCAGAAGTTATGCCGTAAAAATCCGATGGGATCAGGATATCAGAATTACGATGATATCTATATTGCCGTATCTGTTGATCTTGGGGATCAACAATACTACAATGCAAGTTGCTCCTATTTCTCTGGTCAGGCTCGGAAGATATTATATAATTTTTTCTCAATAGTTTTTCATCAGGCAATCAATTCATATGAGCCTTGCAACTGCTGTAAACAGTCAATGCATCACCTGTGGATTCAATACTCAAGTTTTCTCGTTAGCTCACTCTGAGGTGATCGTCAACATTGTCCTTCGAACTTAGGTCTTCACACCTTGCCTTTGAATGCAAAAGTTAATCTTTTTGCTAGTAAAAAGTGTTTTATAATTGAGTGATTCGCGTAAGAGGGGAAACGTATGATGTGACGTTGATGTAAACACTTGTTACTTCAATGCAAGTTTCAAGTTTGAAGATGGCGTCTAAATAACCGACTCATAACCAAGTTCCACAATGACAGCACTGAGATTTTGGAAGTTAAGTAGATGTTTGTATGCCAAGGCAGTTTTTCTAGTTATACTCAGATTTAGATAGTTGAGGAGGAAGTATGATGTATTCTCTTTGAGCGTCTTTAAGAAGGTTTAAATTGTGTATGATGGTATACCTCTATGATGATCAGAAATATGTGAATAACCATTGTTGATTCAGCTTTAACCGTATTCCTTCCGTGACATCTGCAGGTAGGTGATGGGTGCCCTGCGTCGTCGGAACAAGTCGTATACCACAAATTGGATCTATTGTACCCATAATTAGTTACCTCAGGAGGCACAAGGTGAGCCAAATGGCTCTAGTAGTTGGATTCACCACAAATTCGTCCTATTAATTTAGTTCCGCCAATTTCCCTGCAAAATCATCCGCACTCTCCTTTTCTCATATGTAATTGTGCCCTGGTACCCAGCATAGTGCTTCCGTATGGGCGCTGATAAACTTATATGTTGTCGACTCCTGGATAATGGCAGTGACTTCGGTTAAGAATACACAACAACATATTCGATCAGCATGCATGCGGGCGGCTTCTTCTTTTCTTCTAATGATTACCACCTTTATCCATTAGTCTCTACCAACCTCCTATCAAACACTATACTCGTGGACAGGTAATACGTTCCTTGATTTCACTTTACAGAAAGCCCCTTCAAATAGTTTCAAAGTTTAAAGTTAAATGTAACCTTCATCTCAAGCCAGATGGATATGTTTTCGTTGCACCTGTGTTGCATCCTACATACCCAGAATGATCCATTTTGGAGTCATCAGCGAGGACAATGAAGATTTTCCTGTTTATTTTTTTACAATTTCGCCAATTTTGGTGGAGCAACATTTGAACTGCATAAGAATGTTCAGTTTTCAAGTCGAAGAGTCTGTAGGATTTCAAGAAAACTACACCGAAATTACTTCTGCTTCACAGTTCAGTGTACCATCTGAAGACTATTTTTCAGTACTTACGGTTCAAGCGCAATCAATCATCACAACTATTACTGTCTCAATTAAACCATAATTGGGTTCAGCAGATCTCTCTATATACCTGGATTTCTCCAAACAAAAGCCAGAAATCAATTTTTCCATAAATCTCCTCCTCACTCGTGGTACACTCAACCAACAATGAAACAGTGAGACCAACGCTCACCCTTATCAAAACCTTGAATGCATTGTTCCCCAAACACCATTCATTTGTCCCAAATTGATGCGGATCATAAGGGTGCTCCGCGTTTCTAAATCATCATAAATTGAAAACTGAAACCGCGTCAAAAAATATGTCTGATCGTTACAAACTGTTGAACAATGCGACGAATGTTTGTTTTGTATCCGAAATTGAAACTGAAAAACAGTGTGTTCACACGAGTGGTGTCCCATAAATTAGCTGGCGCGCATCAAGCTTACTGGCAGCAGACCTAGCACAGACACTCGCTGGTCCATTTGCACCACGCTCTCGACTACTCTGGTACTAGCGACTTATTGCGTTCTTCTTGAAGTAATCAAATTAAGAGATTTGAATACCAAAAAAATAAAAGCAGTGACCATTTGCCATTCATCACAGTCCGTGTGTTGTGTTCAGCAAACATCCATCGTTGGGTCTTCCTTTGTCATTCCATTGACAAGAGACAATTTCAATTGTTGTTTCTCGTCCGGCTTGGGACTATTCATCCCCGTACGAGGCTTTTATTCGAATGAATTTCTTTTCAAAACCTATTAAATCCGCCTTTTCCTCGTCTTAAATTCAGAGTGTGGATCGGAGGGGAGACTCTTGTAGACATACCCACTTAAAAGTTTAATCTTAGATCTACGATCTAATGCTGACTTTATCACGTGGATAAGAGACGAGCTGATTCGATTAGAGAGATTTGATTTTTTTTTTTCTGTGTAGCATGATCCAAATGTTGTTCTACGCTACCTCGGTGACTTTTGACATGGGACTGCTGCCACTAGTTGGGAATCTGGGATTTGTATTATTATGACGTATTGAGCATGATGAGGGTAATCAGTGCTTTGTTGTTTGATTAATCACGTGGCTAATTATATGCAATTGATTGGGATTTAGAGATCGTCAGCTAATCGATGGGAAACGGTTGAAAAGGGTCCAGTTCTTGGTGGGCTCTAATTACGACATAACAATGAAAAATGATGTGAGGTGAGCCTTTATTTGAACGAAAATATTTAGAAATGAGGTCGGTTTTATGAAAGTATTTATGCTTATCTACTGTGAGAATAGGACTGAAACTTCCAGACGGCAGAGCCTTTTGTGGTCGAGAGTGCACGACCTCAGTGTTATATAGATCTTTTAAACTCTTTTTACTAATCACACATCATTATATTAAATTGTGTAGATATCTGGGTTTCATTAGGTGAGTTGGCTGCCCTTGCCAAAAATGGAGGATCTAAATGGTAACAAATGTAGGATAGTACTTTCAAAGAGGTAAAACTACAACTTGGATCTCTCCTCGTTTAAAGACGTGGCTATTACAGTTGAAACCTTTATTGGTTGGACCATTTGTAGGTCTACGAAGAATAAATCACCCAAGGTTTTCCTTTACTATGAGCATAAAGCAGATAGAAGTTGAATAGATATTCTTCGCTCTCATTATCTCTACAGCTCAAATGCAGCAGTGATTTCACTTCGTATTTGTTGTTTTCAAGGCTTCGGCGATACTTAATTATTTTTTGTAATCAAATTAAAAGACTAATCCACTGTAGAGAACTCCATTAAAATGTGTTGTTTTTTTTTGTCCCGTATTTTCGCAGATAGGCGAGCAGGCGCTCGACTGATGAAGAGCTTGCGTCGTCAACGCTTACCACATCATTTTTGAAGATGTCCCATCTGATCCGCAGAATTGTCGCTATTTACACAGGCATGGCAGATAATGGTGTCAGGTGTCAGTGTCGCTTAAGCCTTACACATTGAAGTGGTTGGCGAAAGCGTAGATGATAGTGAGAACGTTAGTGCAGTATAGACATATGGGCGAATTTTTTTCGTTAATCTGCATCCAAAATATAGATTGTTGTTATAGTTGAAGCTATCTTTAGTGTTTTCATTCGCTTCTGTGGACGGTTCGGTAGCCTAAAAAATGGTAGATATCGCTATTTTTTAACTTCCAAATCTAAATCATTGTATTTTTACATTGACGACATTGTGAAAAGCTAGGCCTTGACTCTCTTTGAGCTGTTGTGCCAAATAATTGTTCTTGTACTTGTAAAATGATTCTTCACGGTCTGAGCTTCAAATAGCTAGGTAATTGTAAATTATATTTGTAAGATGTTTACAAAGTTATTCAGAACAACTGGAGATGCAGATGCCACCATTGATTGCATTTTGAAGGTCTGGATCCAAATAAGAGCGCCTTACAGAAAGAAAACTTTGTATTCCCCTCTTCGCTATTTGCCTCCAATAACATTCCCAAAAATGTGAAAACCCAATCTCGAGACCCAAATCTCTGAGAGTGGAGGTGAAAGTTGAAGTTGGTAGATAAAGGTAAATTTCTACAAAAAAATAAAAAAAGGTCTTAAATTTCGAATGGAATGAAGCCTGTCATTTCGTTTATCGTAGAAAAAGTAGCTCCGTTTCAATCGAGAAAAGGCAGGTTTTGATGCATGCTACTAGTCTGTTGAGATCCAGTTGCAAAGTATCTATAAGGGTCAAAGGGTTCTTATGGACATCAGTCAGTTATCTGTATGTCTCATAAGATCATACCCAGATGTAAGTGCAAATACAATAAGAACGATCACACAAAGAGGGTAGTACACTCCCTTAGTATACCTCGATGTGATAATTTACTAACAGCTGCCGAATTTCAAACTTATCAGTCTTAGTACACACTTGTATATACCAAATACTAATGACGTTTGTTAAGGAAAAAAATTCTCTCAAGAGCATTAAGACCAGAGGATTGGTTTCTTAATTGTAAATGTCCAGCACATTAACTCGCCGACAACCAGCGATTAACTGACCATCACCAAGCTCTTCGAGCAAAGGAAACAATCAAATTCTTCAAAAGCGTAATTATAGCCTTAAGGCTCCATCATCCTATGTAGAGAAATTAATAAGAGTAGCGGGAGATGATTGAAATGCATTTTTTAATGTCCATCTCAATTAAACAACACTTTCCTTCTTCGCTATAAGATTCCATATGGTTTCCAAATTAAAACACATTTGACACATGCAACGCTATTTCTGTCATAATTTCCTGCATCAAATAATCAACTCAAGTGGGTTGGCTTCCCTAATGGTGCTGTGTACGTCATAGTTGACACTCATGTCCGTCATCATCATCATGGTAAACAGAATTGTTTACTCCACAAATGTAATATTGGAGACATCATTTATGGAAATATTGTTTACTTTTGTAATTTTATAAGTGTGGATTGACGATGGTGTCCACTGTCCAGTTTCAAATGCATTTATGTAGCCTTCTTCAATTCTGTTGTCAACGCCAATACTTGGTCCGCACAACTATGCTGAAGTTTCAATCCGGTCTGGTCTATGGGTGCTGCCATTGTTTATGAAACTTGATCACTTGATGGTCCTACTGAAGTAATAGAGGGTTCGATTCTGTTGTGTATGGATCTTTCAAAGATTTTGTACATGACACTGAGTAGGACAATCGTTCGAAAACTTTCTGGCATGTCGTTAGGATTGCTAAGCTTATGTAGCGCGATAACCTCCGATTTCTTAAGGTCGACGAGGGAATGCCCAGAGTCCAGTATGCTAAATGCTAAAGAAAAATACAACGAGCCATTTCCTAGGATGTCATTCGCTATTCAGGATCAATTCTGAGAATATACCATCTATTCCAGCGACCTTACTTGCATTATGCTTCTGGAGTACCTACCTTCGATTTCCTTTCAGCAGTTTTGGCTTGTTCTCGATAAGCCTCCTCTCGTGATGGTGCTGGTTGCCTATTTGCGTGCTGTTCACGAAGTAGACCCCGAATCTTACAACTGTAGTGCACGGAAGTTGTGTTTTCAACTGTGTTTTACCATTTTTTGCTACGTGTCTTGTCTGTAGCAGCAAGCTCATTGTGCACTTCAAACTCGTGATAAAGACGTTCTCTTTTCTCAGACCATCTGGGGATAAAGTGTTTCAGGAACATGCTCGAAACATGCTTTCCAGCAGTATAAAGGATGATACCGATGAGGCGATCGATGTTTTATACTATAGGCTATCAACCTCCAGGTCTTTCAAAAATGTATCCCAGCATTCGACAATGGGAATTTAGATGCCAGATGAAGATGGGGTTGTGCTGGCGATGAGGGAAATTGGCGGGGACTTTCCAACTAGCTGAAAAGGGTATTTGCACTTGGTTGCAGCTCAAAAATGTAAGATTGGAGTTGTAGTCCCTAGTACATCGTCTTTGGCATTGAAGATAAGGCGTAGGTGACTGACTTCGTACCACTCTAATAGTGTAAACCCATTCGGATAATTTGCTAAGTATGTCCCATGAGATGTGCTGGCATTTAAAATCTCCCGTGTAGACAAGATTTGAATGTCTCTTTGTGGCTACATCTATAGTGATATAAAGAATATGTTGTCTGTTGAATTCTGTTGCAACACGAATGTAATGTACGAAATACATGTACTTTATGGTATAGTATTCCAAACAACCCTTGAACTTTATATCTTTTTTTGAAATTCGGCTTCAGGAGCCGTATGGGCTTCTCGAATGGTTGATACATCAATGGTATTATCCTTTAAAATCCTTGAGAGCTGTTTGCATTTGTACTTCCATGTTCCAATTCCCTTTGTCCAAAAGCTCTTAGATATCCCTGTTCTTGTATTAGAGTTAGTTGGCTGTGTGGTTTAGTTTACTCTTGGTTTTTGTTTACGAAAAGATCGTTGAATGTAATTTGATAGTTTTGCAGTTAGTTTGGTTAGGTTAGGTAAGAGTGGCAGAATGGTTGGACCAGGCTGTTTGAAAAACCACATGGATCTGCATATTTCCTAAAAAAAAAAACTACCCGCAAAACCAACCGGAGCTTGCTATGAACCGCTGGAGATTGCCTAGGCTAGTGTCAGCCCGTTCATTGAGATTGTAAAAGAAGTTGATCCCTAAGTGGGCTCTTCTTCTAGCTAAGAGGGCTGTACCTGTACGCATACACAGTAGGTGAAGGTAGGTGGAGGTGATAGTTTAACAAGAACTCAAGTAGCACTAGGTGTGCCTTTTTGTTAGCACGACTCGTGTGACCTGGTTGGTGATGTGTGTTGTTGAGGATGTGAGACAGTCAGTGCCTAGATCTAACCTGTGGAGTTAAGAAAACGGATCGTATCCCTTTTCCCGAGATTTCACTGAGGTCGTCGAAGAATGGTTGGTTTAATGTGCGTAGTCTGGCTCTTGCTAGTGCCGGACATTTGCAGATGAAATGGGAGAGAGTTTCCTTTTAATTTTCATTTCCGCAACTGCGGCAGTGGGGGTTGTATGGAATGCCTAGTTTGGCTACATGGTCTCCAATTGGCCCATGCTCCGTGATAATCGCCGTGATTCTGCAATATCTGGGTGGGTTCTGAATATTAGGTTTTTTGTTCTACTCTTACCGTAGATCGGCCATATTTTCCTTCATATAACGCAGTTGGTTAACCCCCTCCATTGGAGGTTTGCCTCCTGCAGGAAGTCATCCGCCGAACGGTATGATATTGATATTTTCAGTGATTCCGAGTGGACACCGGCCCCCACACCACAGTTCATCGTGTCGAAGTTCTTTCCTACTTCCACTAAGTTTTTCTTGAAGTTTAGTTTGGGTGCGATGTAGTCGGTTGGAAACCATTCCATTAGGTAAAGAATCCAGGATGTTACTGTGATCGTAAAGCCACACAGAAGGTGTAGAATCGTTTATGTTTCCTCCTCATCCATGCAGCTTCTGCAGAAATCATTGCAGAGAAGGCCCAGCCTGTGGGCGTGTCTGCCGATGGTGCAGTGCTATAATGCTGATAAGCAGTCTTTTCTGCCTGATTAGACAACGTTTGGTGATGAAGCAGGTGGATCGATCTGTGGTGTTTTTTTTTTTTCTGAGTAATAATCTGATAGCGAGAAGCATATTGAGGTTTCCCTTTTCCAGTAGAATCGATAGAGTAGCGGCTTTCCTGCCAATCTCGTCGACCATATAGTTACTTGGAATGTCAATATGCCATAGCAACTAAATAAGGTGAATTTGAATTGCTCAGTCATCACGATAAGCTACAATTTAGAGCAGTTTTTGAGTTGAAGGGGACAGATTCCAAGGATTTGACAGCGGCTTGACTCTCGGTAAAAATGGTTATATCCCGTGTACATCTAGATAGCTCATTGTACCTCAGCCACTAAAGGTCCTTTTTGATTGTCATTACCTTGGCTTGCAAGAAACTACAGTGGTTGGGAATGAGATGCGTATGTTGACCTTAGAAAAGACACCTCAACCTACTCGCGATTCTGTCGAAGGGCCATCTACACATCGTTCATTTACTTGAAGACTGTCATAACTCAAAAAACTCGATTTTTGAGTTAATGATGCAGAATTAGTGGTTTTATAATGCTTCATATTGTGTAAAAGTTTTATATTAATATCTTGTATGCTCTCCGCGTTAGAAGAGAATATGCCGTTCTTTTTTCTGCAAGGTTGTAATCAATTGAAAACTTTAAACGCGTTTTCTGCAAAATCACGTTTTTTGAGTTAAGACAGTCCTCAAGTAAATGAGCGATATGTAGAAGCACATGGAGTACTTTCGTTGCACGATGGGATGAGAAAAAAAATGAGTGGGATTTTCGAACCCAATGAGGGTCACTAAAATAGTAAAACAAAACGATTAGTTGTTATTTTAGAATATAATTTTTATTTTACATAGTTTGTTTTTATTTTTAATGTTAGTTAATATATGTATTTATTTCTCTTTTTTTTCTTCTTGTTATGTATTTATTTTTAGTAACATTTCTTTTATTTTATTTTACTTAAATAATTGTATAATAATAAAATTTGTTTTCAATTATTTTCTTACTATTTTTATTTTTATAAATACTAATATAATAAACGTTTTTTTATTTTAAATATATTTTCATTTTGTTCTATTTTACATATAAGATAATGTTTTGTTTTTTTTTTCTGTTGAAATTCTGTACAAACAGTACCATATTTCATAAACCTACCATCGTCTTATTATTTTTCCTTTTAATTATCTAATAAAGTTTTATATTTTTCCTTCTTATAGTCTTACTGTTTTTTAAAACGTTTTTTGTATAATTTTTAAAATAAATAAAATATTGTTTTATTTTTTTTAAGAAAGTGTTCACTTATAAAGTTATAAACAAGATTTTATACTATGGATCGTTGTACAAATGAAAATTATTTAAAGTATTTATTATGAAAATAAAAAATTATCAAACAAAACAACACACAAATTGTCTAAATATATATATTCATATATTTTGTTTTTCTTATAAATACATTTTTCACTTTTCTATAACTTTTGTATTTTACTATTTTTTAATCAGTTCAGCATTGAAGAAACTTGTTTTTATTTTTCAGAATATGTGAGTAGAAGTAGGTATTTGTGTAGGTAATGTATGTATTTATGTTATTTGTAGTGTTTTGTTGTATAAGTGTATTTATGTATTTAGGTATGTAATTAAGAAATAGAACCGAACAGAACCTTGTTATGAATTAAGTTATGAATGACAAAAAACTTTCTACTTGTAACGAAAAAGTTGTTTAACTACTTCAAATCGTCGATTGTCTATTAAAAAAAAAAGATGACAAGGATAGGCGAGGACTACACTTAGAATTAAACAACCTATTTTTCTTTTCCGCCCTAAGCAAAAGTCCAAAATTTCATTCGTCAAATGAACAAATCTCATGAGGTGTTTACACTTCACTTGATTTGATATTTGCTAAGCAAAACTGTTTTTTATGTACAGGTGTTGGAACACACCGCTTAAACACTGAGACACAAAATAGATCCATTATACTACCAGCTAGTGTTGCCCTTTGACTGCGTCTTTTCTTCGTTCTTCTAAGGAAAAGCTTCAATAATAAGGAGATTAGGTTACAATCACATAGGAAGTATTCCGCAGTATTCCGCAGTGTCGTCACCCTCGCCACAATAAGTTGCCTGCAGTCTTGTCTACCGAGAGACAGCAAGAATCAGTTTAGTCTGTCTTGCATTCTGGAGAGTCATGCCATCTTCAGTTACGTTTGCTTGAAACCCAACCATCAATGAAAGCTCGAACCAAAAATACGGACAAACCCAACTTAGATTCAGAGCCGGACAAGTTTTCATTTCAACATTGCAAACTCATCGAAGACACACCCGATTCAGTCTTCAATCTGAATTGAAAGCAGACCTACATTCTCGAACTTATTTTGGATCTAGTGAGGGGATTGAGCAAGGCATTAAGAACAGCCTGCCCATCGATACAAACGCAGATACTCTGTCCCCTCCATAAGTATTGCATTGTTTTCCGCTTGGAAGACAGACTTAGGGGAAAGTACAGTTTTTACACAAATACTCTAGTACCTCAGCCATCTGTAAAAACTGGACAACATTTACCCGGCTCAGCTTCTGGCGCAAACCAGCCCTATGCACAGGGAAAATCGCTCGTAGATCTACAAAGTAGTCTTGATTCCGAAAGCATTGGGTCAGATTCCATATCCATAAGATATTCCTTGCCCAAGGTCCTTAATTTGACAGGACCTTAATTTAAAATAGTTTTGGCAGAAGAATAAATATTAAATTTAAAATCAGTGGAATTCAAGATCAAACGCGGTCTCTAACAAGATTGTATACTATCACCACTACTTTTTTTGACAAGTATTTTACAACCTTTTTCAAACACCTCGGGTACACCGATGACGTTTGCTTTTAATCTTCAAAAATAATAGTAAACTTGCAATGAATTTTTGAAAGGCAAACATGAAAGAGTTGAAGATAAGCTATGACAGCCTTGCTAATACCTTAACCTCATAATTATGCATTGATGCAAACTAGGTTGGAAAAGTGTCGAATTTTCGATATCTTGGACGGTATCATGGTCACCGCTAGAACCAATTTGGAAGTATGCAATCGAATTGAAATAAATTATGTTTGGTATTTTGGTAAAAGTCTGGAAAATCAGCTTAATTTGCAATTGTCTGCTCAGACTATGGGTGAAGACGTCACAACGTCACACGGATGGCTCCAAAACATTCGAAAGAGTCTGTGTCGGCGTCTTTTCAAAAGATTTTAACATTCACCACTCCTTCAGTCTCCCTAATCACTGTCTCCCCGCACTGATATTGTGATTTATATCGGTAGCTAAGTTGCGATCAGATCTCTTGTATCCAACATAACAGAATCTAGGGCAGTGATCGCTAACGAGCATAAAATTACACTGTCGGATTTCAGGACACAGCGACATTCCAGGGAACTGTGCAACTGACGAATTAGCCAGATAAAGTACAGACACTTCAACCATGCCAAAGGACCTATATCGTATGTTAAACACCTGATTCACATCGATGCTCTATCGAAAGCAAATCATAGCAACATCTTGACTATTGTAACAATCTGGCCTATCCTCAATCCTAAGAGATCAAAAGCGGTGTACTTTTCCAAGGTTCATTCAAAACTAACAGAAAATCTACGTAAAATCATTCAGTAAGCTGAAACATAATGTTGGTTTAATCCTACCACGCCAATTGGCTAATCATGGCAGACCATATTTCAAGTTGAAATTGAAATCATAATTCATGATAACGCTCTTTGTGTATTTTATTTTGCATACCATTGCAATTTTAAGGCGCTTGGAAACAATTTTGTGAGCTATAATTTAAATATCTTTAAAAAAAAATTTCAAAAAATAGAACTTCATTTGCCTTTAGTAAAAAGAAAAAAAAAAAAACGGTTCTAAGATCTCTAAACATATTACCCAAGATTCTATTTTCTTTTAAAAAAAATTATCATTTTCTTTTTTTAAATAATAATTCTAAACCCTATATAAGTTGTGTTTTAATTTTTTTTTCTTTTTTTAACAATTTGGCGAAATTTTAAAGAATTAATTAATTACCGCGAAGGAATATATTAAATTTGTTTAGATGTAGAGTTTGTTGTTAAATTTTTAGAATTAAGTGTTTTTTTTTTTTTATTAAATTTATTTCACAATTTTTATTTTTATTCTCGTTGCCGAACTTATTATTTTGTATGATTTATTCTATATTACATGATGATTTTATGTGCTCCTAATAGACTTTTTTATTTTAAAATGTTTCAAATAAATAAATAATTGTTTGAAAACCATGAATGAAAATTTATTAAAATATATATATATTTTTTTCTTGTTCAAAGGGCAGTGTATTACATTTAAAATATAATTTCAGTTAGATCTTAAATAGACAGAATACATATACTTAAATATAAAAAAAAATAATTGGGTAACAGAAAGTGGAGATGCGTTTGAAAAAACAAAACAAAACCTGCAGCAAACGCTCCAGATGCTGAGTTATGATCAGGAAACTACTGATTTAACAAAAATGCGCTTTGAAACATCAATCGTGCCTCCAGTAAGGACTGATAATATGTTGACGTTTTATGCCTATAAGTAAAACCCTGATAAAGCCTTGATTTTCTCAGGCGATGAAGACGGCAAACGGTGAAGTGAGTAGTGTGTTCGCTTGTGAGCCGAACTGTATTCCCAATCGGGAAACTGCAATCGATAACCACGAACATAAAAAGAGAAACGAACGAAATCTAACCACAACACCAAAAGAGGGTTTCTGCTCGGTAGTAAAATGGACCGAAATCGAATCTATGTGCTCTGGGATTCAAAAACTTCAAAACAAGAAAGATCACTATGTCACAAACGCGACCAAGCCAAGAGTATTCACGTAGTGGTTTCGAGACTCAAGCGGTTTGAAATTTGAATTTTATCTCCGAGGATGGTGTCCAGAAAAACTGGGGAGAATTTGTTGGTATTATTGTCATTGTTCCTTCAATAATTCACATTATCATCATCATCAGTATGATCAACTCTTCAAGTCATATTACCACCCTATGACCAGTGTTATGCCTATGCAGTAGAATTGACATCAACTCGATAGCAGTCGATCGATTTCTTGAGTTAAACCCAGAACTTTCAGCGTGATAAGCGATGCTGCTTACCAATATGCCAAGCCACCCTCGGTCCCATTTGCGTTGACAGACTTTGAAGAAGGAAATTCATCAACGAACTACTTGAACTGTACAGCGAGAACTTGTCATTAGCTGCACCAAAATAGCGGAACGTATAAACTAAGGGATCACATGGTCCATCGACAGTTTAAAAAAGTTCTTAGATATGGAGCAGAGACGATAAGCAGCTCTGTCCAACCGAGCATAGAAAAACCCTGGAATGGTGGAAACTCATGAAGTTCACTCGGGTGAATACAAAGAGGCCTGATTACGTGGTTCTTCACGAAGGGAACAAAGCTTAATTATGTCGACAATATTGGCTCGAACTTATCAAGCAAATAAAGAATGAACGTTGCCTTAAGGATTTTGTGTTTAAACAAATTTCAGTACCTCAGTCTAAGGCTAACCGCGCTATCGAACGCGTGTTGCGTGTTATGTTAAAAGTAAATTTTAATTTTTTTACAGCGATTGAAGACGAATCATTAGTATAAAATTGTCAAAAAAATTTAACGCAAAATACTAGAGTCCAACGAGTTCAACTTATGGAGAAAGTGAAGGCTTCTGGGAAATCAGAAGTTAGAAAAGACCATCTAAGATACCGACGAAGCAAAAATGAGAGCAGTGTGCCCGTAAAAAATCTGCAGAAAACGCCTTGAAATGGACTAAGGCAGCCTGAGAACCACAGTCATCTACTTTTCGGGCACCCGATATCGCAGTACAGCAAACATTTTCCAGATAATTAGCCTTAGTGGTTCCGATTACTCGGCTTAATAAGCATAACGAAATATTTCACGTGGTACTTTTCATTAATCCGTTCGAACATGTCTGCGATAGACTCTATGCATGAGCGTGGCCATGGTCAAGAAAGTTTTTACCAATAAACGACATTGACTACCTTTATAATAGCTGTGTTCCATTTGTCGTCAATATGTGTATGCAGCATAGTAAAACTGCGCTTTTTTTTCTCTAGGGTAATGCTATGTGCTTTCGTATGCATTTGTTCAACAGCATCGATAGCTCTATAACTGATTATTTGTGACTTAACTCTCATCATATATTCAGATTTTAAGATTTCTTTAAACTTTAACATTTTTCGTTTCTCTTTCACAGAAATGGGACTCAACTTAAACCTCTCGAATGAAAAGCCTATCAAAACCCACCTGCCACTACATTTCACCTCATAGGTAAGTTCAATTCAATTTCAACCACCCAACAAAAAATTAATTTTCAAAAAATACAAATTATAGCAGCCCACTAAATGTTACTATATAATATATTTCAATTAAAAAATGTCAAAAAACAAAAATTAAAATAAAAACTATTACATAAACAGTAAAATAGGTAAATATTCGCTAAATTACGTACAAGAATCGAGCATATATATAAAATATGTTTTAAACGAAAGCTAATGTGCGATTAATTCTTTTATTTATTTTTTTTTTATTTCTAAAAATAATAATAAAACAAAAGTTCATAAAATCAATTAAAATGTCACCCCGCATTTGCTCAAAATAGGAAAATATCCAAAATTATCTAAATTAATTTGATTTTTTAAGAGATACCGTTACAAAATGACAAATTTTCACTTGCTTAAGTTGAATTTTTGGTGTTATATTGGTTTCTTTTTGTTTTTAGTTCGAGACGTTGTGTTATTACTTATTTTCTTGCTTTTTCTGTCGTCAAAATGGTTTTGGTACTTGTTTTACTTATTTCTTTGTTTGTTTTAATTTATTTTACAATTTTCGAGTTATTTTTATATTTTCTTTAGTGGTTTTGTTTATCTTAAAAATGTAATTGTATGAAAAATAAAATTAATAATAGAATTATTCTCGATTTGGGGTCGGTTCTCAAACCTGGTCTCAAAGGGGACTTGTATCGGAGTCACGATCCTGTATTGCTGTGATAGATTGTTGTAAGGCGTTTGGTGTTAGCCATTCCCTGGAATAAAAAAAAACAAGAAGAAAATGTCAATGAAAGTGTAGTGAGATAAGATTCAAATTCGAGAATATGAATTCCATTAACGTAGTACAACATGTGTGTACGTAGGTCTAATAGCTCTTCAAAGAAGTGAAATGAAATTACATATGTATGTGTGAAGAGAAGAGGTGACTAGTTTTTCTCTTCTTTATCTTCTTCACGAAACTCAAACGAAAAGAGTAAAAAATTGAATTGATCCGATTTTCGCGACACTGATACACAAGGAAATGCTTCATTGAGTCATCTTTTTCAAGATAAAACGCAAACGTTACTTACTTACTTACTTATTTACTTAACGAGCTCCCCACCGGTAGACGGTCATTGACTGAGACACTGCAGCCTTCAATCCTCTTCGATCCCGAGTTATTTGCAGATCTCGAGACCAAGCGCTCCGCAATAGCTTAGTTCTTAAAACGGAGATTCGGTCTTTCTCGTCGCCACGAACTTGGGGGCTGTAATTCGACGTGTTTTCTCGAAATTTCTTAAGATGTGCTTTGCTTTCGTGCTTGTCATCCAGCACTCGAGAGGATCAATGTTTTGTTGACCATGCATTTCGTCTTCCGGGGTAGGAGTTTTAAAGCCATTCGTTTCGTCAAACCACAGTAGCAGCGGCTTCCTGTAACTTTTCGTGGAAACTCTACTATGGTGTCATTCGTGGAGTTAGACTCACACACAGGGTCTTGAATAATTCCCATGATGGCAATACGATGTTAACATCTATTCTGTCGTTTGATGAGCCCGAGCATAGTTCTGCAGCCCTTGTTCCCCAAGTTGAGAAGTAATATTAGATTTTCTGTATTCAAACTACCGTCCAGAACTTCCGCACCAATGATTAGTTACGGTGCCAGAGTGGTTCCCTATTTTGCTAACTTTTCTGAGATCTCATTTCGTATCATTTCCCTGTGATAAAGTAAGCCGCGTAAGACCAATCTGGTTCCATCTGGAAAGGTTGGTCAATTTATTCTAACATTCTAAAACAATCTTAAAGTGATTGTTGGAAGTCTCAGACACCCTCTGTGTAGACTGATTTTCACTGAAAATGTCGATTCTTTTACCACGCCATCTCTCTCCAATTACCTAGTTAAACACATCGAGTACTGCAAATATATGACGGTCACCTATTTGCCTAAAACCTCAATATGGCGTGCTGTCCTAGAGCCATTTCTGCAGAATACATTAGTAAATCTCCTCGGCGAATCTTACTCCATATTTCCTTCTGAACATGACGACAGGGATCCATGAATCCCTCATTACCCTTTATTTACTGCCAGCATTAGTATGAATATCATTCAGCTCTTCCTCTGCCCAAGATCTCCCTTTTTCTATTTACTTGTGCCGAAATGTTGTCGTTGTTTTTACCTCTTTCAGGCATAGTTTGTAGATATTATCTATCCTCCAGAAGACTAACCATCTCCTATAAGCATTGCCAATAAACTCTTGTTTCCGAGTCCCTCCCCTGCTTTGCTAGTGCGTCGGCCTTTCCATTTTAATTGATCCCTACATATCCGTTTACCAAAAATAGCATGAATAGCTGCCTCCAGTTTCGCACGCTAAGATGGTTGAGGTCCCCTTCAATGGTGCGCCAGTTCAGTCGCGGGCTTCCTGTACTGCGCTGTCCCTCGGGGACGGATTCGACGATTTTTCGGACCGGAACATTGGTGTCCATCCGCTCTACATGACCCAACAACCTCAGTCGTTGGAACTTCACTCTTCTGGCTAAGTCGATGTCACAGTTCGTCGTTGTATCTCCTGCTTCACTCACCGTCTATGCAGATGGTGAAGAATTTTAAAATCCATGCCTCTAGTATATTTTTCCCTATCACTTCATCCTCTTTTGAATGATACAGTGCTTGCAGCAAAACCAACATCTCAACTTAGGTCACTGCGGTTTTTGTCGACAGGCTCAGATGGAAGACTAAATTTATTTCTTCGGAGGAGAAGATTAAAAAAGTGGCAATCACCTTCCAAGAACTGCAACAGCACTAACTCCACATTGCAACAGACCAGTCACAGCTTAGTTTTTATAACAATTCCAAAAGCATTCCGAGCGCAATTTTTGCTTTGCCGGTTATTCCATCCAAATTAAATACAAAACCACCATAGGCCGAGACAATACTGGAGTAGTAGCTGATTAATTTTCAGCCTCACTGTCAGCGTCGGTTACGAAAAATGAGCACCATTTTAATGCAAGTTCATTGTCGCTGTGACAGCAAGAAAACATCGTTAGTGGTGTCCGGATGTTTAAGGCAAAACTTCTTTTCCCAGTCACAATTGAACGCAGTACATTGCTAGTAACAACCATGGTCACAAAAAAGATCAACAAACGTATGCAGCTTCCTTCTGATGGTAATGGTTACTGTGATGTACCCATAGAACAGTAAAGACTCAACAACAGAGCAGTACAAAAGTTGCCCACTAGACTAAGAGCTAGTTATGCGCTTATGAGGCAAGGCCATAGTAACTGGCCTGTTAAGAACACGGAAAACCTTTGGGCTTGAGAGAGCGATGTCCGATCCAATCCTGACTAGATCGCTGGCAATCTCATATATTTCAATACCACCATATTTGGGAAACCACCAGTTTGACTCGTTTGTGTCTGCCAAAGGATTTTAACACGTCGAAGTTAACGAGTTTAATGCCTTAAGAGCTGTCTGACTATCTGAGAAAATCCCTATGATCGTAGCTTTGATGCCCTTATCAAAGGCACGAGTTTCAGCCTTAAAAAAACACTTCGGCACATTCCCGATGATATCGAGGCTTGGTTTTGGGTCCATAGGTGCTAGCACCTGCTCTAGAGTCCATTTTTGATCCGTCGGTGTACCATAAAAGCAGTCGAAATGATCTGAAATGGAGTTCGACTAGTAGATTGTCGATGAATAGAGACGAAAGCAAAACCGAAAGGAGGACTCCTTGAGGTGACGATTAACTTTCTAACATTGTCTTAATCCATCTGCTGTTTGAATCTTTTATTATCCAATCATAGCCGGTATTTCGCGGTATATTTCACTGAATACCTGCGATCTGGATTATATTGTGGATATGCACAACCAGCTAACAATTCAGAGCATCACGGATTCTCCACCTTTGAGTCTACATAGTTTTTTTTCACAATATGTTGACAAGATCTTCCAAATCACTGAACAGATCTTAAGACCTTCCTTAGAACTCTCTTATACAGTTATAAGTGCTTAATGCATGTGAAACAACTCACCTCGGTAGACATCTCTGTAAAAATGGCACACAAGAGCTGAAATGCGCTAAGCGATTGACCCAACTTGGAATTTCTTGGCCGCAAAGAATCTGTAAAGAACCAAACTCCAATCAATTCCCACTCTAAGAGCACACTGTTACTATTTGCCTTACCTGTGTTAGTGAGCTGGAAAAATGATTGCAATTGTTATTCATCAAGTGGTATCGGTCACCGCGGAACTGGTTGCCCAACTCCTCGACTATCCGCCGCACCTCCTCGTATGTAAAATCAGTACATCCAATCTGTATACTCTGTCTGAACTGGAATTGTTCACCCAGTTCGTCGTGATCTCGTGGTGTAATCTCAAAGACTCCCGTAAATGGAAAAGGATGCCCTCCGTACGCGAATTCTGTGCCAAATACCTCCACGCCCGAGTGGAACACACCCAGTCCAATCGAAGTTGTGTACTCATTTATCCAGTACTGCAAGAACTAATAGTTAGCACACACATTTGTCACTGAATATCTATCTTTGTTCCTTACCATATCATATACATTTAGAATGACCGGCTCTCGATTGCCCATGTTGGCCGGCAGCAGTTCGTCACTTCCACTGTCCTTGGGAACGCCAAGACAACTGGGAAACGGCAGATTGCAAGGAAGACCGTTGGAAAACATCACCACACACGCACACAATGGCAGCAAACAAGCAAAATAAAGTGTTTCGGATGAATTTTTTTAGGTGACACTAAGCGACTTGTTGTAGTTGTCGATAGAAATGCTTTAAGATCTTGGGAGTTCTACCATTTGACGGATTCTAATCAAAATGAATTTTTGCTACTCGACGGAAATGATAGGAATTCGGGAGGAGAGAATGAATTAACTTAAGATGGGGACAAAAGACTTGGAACGACACCACAAACAACGGTAACAGCTGCAAAACAAAAAATTCCAAGGGCGAAGACGAAGGCGACGACGGCGAGGACGACGAAACAGAAAGGAAGTGGTTCCGTGTTTTGCGGAAGGAAGAATACTGATGTCTGTACGTATGTTGGATATAATTCGTGTGTGCG
The DNA here is from genome assembly GCA_951813785.1 of Criorhina ranunculi. Taxonomy (NCBI): domain Eukaryota; kingdom Metazoa; phylum Arthropoda; class Insecta; order Diptera; family Syrphidae; genus Criorhina; species Criorhina ranunculi. Next base: position 26,141,187 of record OX638383.1, read on the forward strand.
TGAAGAAAGAGAAAATTAAAGGCGACTAGGGAAAGATTTTCTTGCGATGAAATAAACAAAGCTCCATATTCATTACTTCTACTGGTTGCAAACTAGACGACAGCAAACTCTGAACACACGGGTCGGGGTCGGTGCCTGCACTTAGAATTTTCCTTTGAAGAGTATTGTTCCAATATAGTATTGAACTACTCGGTATATTAGTGTTTAATTGGAACAAAAGTGTATTCAAATGATAAATTGAAGTTTGAGCCCGGTTTTGGGTTAAGAATTTTTATGAATTTGTTGTTTACAAATTTTTATTGAAGATTTTCCGTGAGGTAATGACAGCTGGCAGAGAAAACTTTTTGATTTTTTTTATTGACAATTGAAATTTCATTGGAAGTTACAAGCAGCCAACATTGAAAAATTAAAGGTTCTTTGTGGAAGAATTACATTCCAGAGGACTAATATAATGGGATTTTATTATAGTTGAGCATTACCAAGGGGTGGATTACACTAAATTAAGCGTGTCAACTGAGAATGTTCTTTTTAGAGAAAATGGATTACCCAATTATCGTTTCTCACTTGTAATCCTATTCTAATATATATATTGCGTTTATACTGTGACATGGCAAGCGAGATTCCTATACGTATATCTAAAGGCATCTTACTACGTTAGCGCCGCTACAGTTCGAGATGAAAATAGGTCTCAACTTACAAGGCTTTAATGAGCCCATACTCTGTATTGCGATTCTAAAGTTCGGATCGTTCGAAAGAGGAAATTTTGTATGGACAATTTGAAACGCAATTCATAAAATCCATACAAAATTTACGCTTTCGAACGATCCGAGCTTTAGAATCGCAATACAGAGTAGGGGCCCTGAGGTCCTCCTTTACCGCGTTGAGCCTTCGTCTTAGGTTCGAAGACTTTGTGAACAGGAGCGCTAGTATCTGCCGCTATAAATGTTCTAGCAATCTCAAATGTCCAATACACAGTTCATCCGCCTTCAACTCAGAACTCTACAGAGATGAGCTGAACTTAGGGGGAAAGCGGAAGCTTCTGGGAAGGAGTAGGAAATGCTACGAAATTGGCTTCTTGGGCCACTTGAGAACCATAAACACCTACTTCTCGATCGATGTAGTATATACAGCAACGATCTTCCAGATGCTTTTGCTGTTTGATTCAGGGAACACGGCTCAGTAGACGCCGATGTAAGGAATGCTAAAGATGTTTTGATCATTTAGAACAACGAAATTGCTGAAGAGCTTGTCAGACAAGGAGTTCAATCAACAATAAAATGCTTATTTCCCTTCATCGATTCATCCACCATCCGCATAAAGGTAAGGCTCAACTCATGGAAGCACCTGGATGAACTCTATAAATTCAATAACAAGATCTCAACAAGCTAAAAAGTTAATTGACCTCTTAAACAGTAAGGAAATTCAAGATATTCTCGCACCGCAAGTTCCCCACTCATCTGGGTGTAAGTCCCTTGGAAATGATCTGACTTTGTTGGAAAGATCAACGTCTTAAGCGAATGTTTCGCCACAGTTGGAAGCCAGAAAATAGACAAAGTTTCATCCGCAAGCACGATAAAGAGGTTCCTCCATGACGTCGATTTTGCTCAAGATCACAACCTATATCACTCGAAATTGATACTTGCTTGGCATTAAAGATTTGTTGGTCCCTGTTAAGTAAGTAGGTAAAGTGTTTTCTGGCTAAATCCAAGGAGTTAAATTCTACAATTTTTCAATACTATCATAAGAGCAATGTGCCTTATGCTCTTACATTCTGCAAGTTTTGCTTTTCTTTTCCTACTTTTATTATGCTTATTTGCTTTATTTGTATATTTCTCTCACCTTTTTTTCACATCTCCAATATATCCCAAAGAATGAAAAATGTCTACGAACGCATCCATTTCCTTCACGTTTCTTCTTCTTAAAAAACCTTTTAAAAAACATGTATTTAAATATTTACTTCATTCAAAAATACTCAGTATCAACATACCCTTATACCATTGTTAAGTGCTACCAACATGAAAAAAGCAAACATTGAAAAAAAAAATTTCCGAAACGAAAAAATTTCCCACCTGCCACTTTTCGAGTGATTTATATTTTCCCAGCTTCTGAGGTGTGTGTGAAAAAAAAATAGGCGGTTGCCACAAGTTTTCCTCACCTTCTCAGGCTAAATCACATTTTTACAGGAAATTAAGGATTTTCAAAATATTCATTTTACTTAAATTCACGTCTAGTTGTAGTAAGGAATAGTTCAAGAAATCTTCGAAAATGGGAAAACGTCGTAATCAGCCACTAATCGATTCGGACTCGAGCAGTAGTGGTTCTGAGTCGGATTTGGAATCGGTATGTATTCGATCTTTTGCCAAAAGATATTTCAGCGCCTTGGAGGATTTATTCTGGTATATTTTCTTGCGTGAACATTCAGTTGCGAATATTATTATATAATTTTGCAAACAAACGTAGTTTAAAATTTGCAAAAATGTTTTTCGAACAATAACAGCGAGGAAATCAACGTGAAGACAATTTTTGACATTTCCTATACAAATGGCTGCCACCATAACAGACGGAGTGTGTTTATAATTTGTTTTTCCTTTTTTTTTCTCTAATTTTCTAAAATTGTTTGCAAGGAAAATGCTTTCTAATTTAAGACGCATTTAGCAAGTGGCGACAAGGTTACAAAGTGCGTTGTGTACAAATGTGTGTGCGATGTTTTCAATGAGTGTGGTAGCTAGAAACAAAGTTTAAAGGCCCTTCAATGCAGACAGGAATTTCCAGAGAAATAAAGTTCTCTTTCGTTTGTGGGGTTGTAGCTCGTGAACTTCATGCAGCTAACGAGGCCGGGTCGTGATGTAAACTATCGAAATATCGATTTTGCATTTGGCACTTTTCCAAATAACCCTACAGTCAGAGGATATGACTTGATAAGGATGTACTCCATAAACAAAGGATATGTGATAAAACTGCATTGTACATTTTTCTGGATATGGGTCAAGTTCTCTTTTGATTTTGTTGGCTGCAGCAGCACCCTTATATTGTAGACGAAACCGGAGGATCTTGGCATTCCACAGTAACATAATAGTACGTAAAAGCTTCCAATAATGCACTTGAAGCTTCCAACGTCCGTGTTTTTCAGACCAAAAACGATTTAAAATGAAGTTTTAGCTAACAGAAGTTTCAGAAGACTAACAGTTTCTTTCTCTTCGTCCTAAGCTCCTCTTGCAGAGAACAACTTTTAAAGTAGTCCCAACCTCTGGGGAGGTTATATGTCTGTTTACCTTCCTGTCAACGAATCTGAATGCTCTATTCGAGTCCGTCAAGACATGTTAAGATTTTAAGTTAATACTAGGACAACATACACGGTACATCGCCCCCAATTTTGACTTTTTCAAGCAATTCTCCAGCTCATCATCTCTCGGTCTCCCCCGGGAACTATTTACATCTCGTAAACCATATACAGACATATTCTCCCGTCCATGAAGATCCGCTTTAAACATGCTGGCAGAGTTCGGGAGCCGATGGACCAACATTTGAGAAGTGACGAATCTAGAAAGATATATGAGCCTGTGGTCTAACAGTTGAGCACGCAGTTTTCTTGAGTTTTAACTGCAAGACCATGCTTACGGCATCTTTGGTGACACCATTGTAGGAGGCATGCCTGTATATGCCTGCCCTTTTGAGAGCTAAGTTTATTTAATGAACTTTGCTTCATGCACTAAGTGAGTCCATCATGTTATTGTTGGTTGAAGTCCCCCATTGCTTGACACATGGTTCTATGTCTTTTCTAGTTGAGCCAGCTAGTGACGGAATACCTAACACTAGATAATAGCATTGTTGTCCATGTAGCCAGGTATTTAGAATACATAATCTCAAAGGTAAGGTTATCACATCGTCTTGACATATGACTTTTTTTTAACTCTGTCTAGTTTAATCTGTTGATGTCCTTCCTAAATTCATAACTACCTCGCATCACGAAACCCACTTATTGACACATTTTTTCTTCCCAATTATAGGAACTGCTCTCACTTGCAAAGAAACGCAAGAAGCCAGAAGGAGAAAATGACAAAGCAGCAGCCAGCAAAGGTAATAACTCATCAGACTCAGACTCAGATTGGGCAGGAGGTAAAAACAATCCAGCCGTGGTGCAAAAAAAGAAGCGAACAAAGAAAATGAGTAAAAGTTCTGATTCAGAATCGGATGAAGACGATTGGGATAAGGAGGATAATGACAACGAGAATGTCACTGGTGGTGATGGTGAGAAATTAGAACACAATTTTAACAACACAAAGGCAATCGAGAGATCACCCAAAAAGGTCGACAATGGTGTACAGTCGGAACAGGAAGAAGGTGAAGTATCCGATAGTGATGATGAACAAAGCGGTGGATCATCATCCTCATCGTCGTCATCATCGTCATCTTCTAGCTCTGACTCGGAGTTTGATGATGGCTATGATGAAAATCTAATGGGCAATGAGGAGGATCGTGCCCGATTAAATGGACTCTCGGAGAAGGAACGAGAAACGGAGATTTTCAAGCGTATCGAACGTCGTGAATTGATGCGTACACGGTGGGAAATTGAACGTAAACTGAAGCTAGCGCGACGCAGTGAGAAGGCGGCGATCGACAAAATTAAAAAGGACAAGAAGCAGAAGAAACAAAAGAAACAGAAGAAGAAGAAAGCAAAGGAATTACCAATGGAGAAGCCTAAGTCGATTAGTCCATCACCACCGCCGCAGCAAGTGGTAGCAGTGTCGCCGGTAGTTCCGAAGGTGATCCCAGCTAAGTCCAGCTCACCGCCAGCAGCAGTGTTGTCCAGTCCGGAGAAAAAGAGCGATGACGAAGCGATTATGTCTTCAACGGATTACTTTGATCCAAAAGAACGCTCAAAGGAGCGCAAGAAAAACGTCGAAATGAACAAAACTGACGATAAGAGGAGTAATGCCATGGCCATGTTGAAAGCAAAGCGCGAGGGTAAAGCGAAGAGAGGTAAGGTACTTAATATTTGTTATCAGTACTTGTTTAAGCAACATTTAATTTCACAGAGGAAGAAGAGGCTAAGCGTCAAGCGGAAAAGGAACGCGAAGAAGAGAAGGAAGAATTGGATAGTGTGTCAGCAGGAAAGTCAACAGTGAAACTAAAGGCATCGGACATATACTCAGACGACTCGGGCAGCAGTGATTCAGAAGAAGAGGAGAAGCCATCAGAGAAACGATCAGCGAGCAGCAGCAAATCGTCAAGTTCGTCAGAGGACGAAGACAAATCAGAAAAGAAGCCGGTTTACATCTCCACACGAGAGGAACTCAACAAAATGCGGTTATCGCGGTATAAAATGGAGCGCTTCATAAACTTGCCAATATTCGAGAAGACTGTGATGAACAGTTTCGTGCGCATCAGTATCGGAAACAATGGTTCGAAGCCAGTGTACAGAGTGGCAGAGGTTGTTGGCGTGGTGGAAACTGCAAAGATCTACCAGTTGGGTACGACACGAACTAATCGCGGACTAAGACTTAAACACGGCACCCAGGAGCGGGTGTTTCGTTTGGAGTTCATCTCCAATCAGGAATTCACAGAAAGTGAGTTCAGCAAATGGCGTGAGATATGTGCCACGCAAAGTGTTCAAATGCCCACTTTGGATATGATGGACAAAAAAGCCCGTGACGTCAAGGAGGCCTTTAATTATGTCTTCAAGGAGGAAGATGTCGACAAACTGGTTGAGGAGAAGAACCGTTTTAGGAATAGGCCAACTAACTATGCCATGAAAAAGACATGTTTGATGAAAGAACGTGATGCTGCTCTGCTGCGAGGCGAGTACGATCTGGCTGCAAGTTTGGGAACACAAATCGATGAGTTGGAGAGTCGAGCATCGGAACTCGATAAGAAACGGTCAAGCAGTATCAGTTTAATTTCCTACATAAACGATAGAAATCGGAAACGTAACGTCGAGGAGGCAGAAAAAGCAATCATGGAAGAGGTGAGAGCCAATAAGGGTTTAAAAATCTCTGATCCATTCACGAGGCGAACCACACAACCTAGAATGGGTTTCAACAAGGCAGCAGGCGATAAAAAAGAAGAAGAACCCTTGCTTATGATTCCGATACCCCCACCGCCCGGCAAAAAGAGACTCGATGAGGCAAAGAAGCCACAATCGAATGACTACAGCTTATATTCATTGCATGACTTTGATATTGATCTTGATGTTCCTTTGCCTGGTGAGTGTCATTTGCTTTCTTTTATTGAAATTGTTGAAAAAGGTATTTGCTCATTCATACGTAATGTGGGAAGCATAACTCTATGTATTCTGGCCTGTGTAGCAGGTCTCAACAATACGTTCATATGTATATGAGAGTACACCGTTATTACCCCAATAATTCCACGTCTGAGAGTTGCTATTCAGAGCATCTTTCATCAGTTCGTAACCTGTAAGTCCTTGATCAATGTGACTGCAGAATTCGCTTCCTTCTCTGAGAAATTCTTAACTTCTCTTATTGTTTAAAATTGTTTAGCTTGTTGAAGTACTGTTCTTTAGTTCTATTTTAAGAGCTTCTCTTATTGATCCCATAAGTTGAGCTTCAATTAAGGGAAATATGCCTGTTCGACAAGCTTGTCGGTAAATTCGCCGGTCCGTATCCGGAAATCTAATAGATCGAAAACCGCTACCTATTTGAGGGTATTTAGACAGCTTTGAATCCAAACGGTATAAACTATAGAGTGTTTATGCACATGTATAGTCAGCATCAGAGAGCTGCATAAATCCATTCATTTTCATTTGTGAATGATTCGCAAAAAAGCGAATGAGTGAGAATCATGCAGGAAATGACAACGGATACCCCGTTTACATGTTGAATTTGAATTGAACCCTCAAAAACGATCACTCGATTCGCTCGAAAAAATTTGTGCGATTGAATTCAATTTATGCACGTATAGACAGATTGAAAATCTTACAGTTATTAAATAGATTATTCTGCATAAATGGGGGGTTAGGGAAAAGATAAGTAATTATTGAGGGGTAGTTTTTCTAGAAACAAGGGCGATAGGATGAAATAAAAGTATGCCGGCAATTAGAATTACAATTGTGAAGTGATATGGTAGGGACACTTGTAATAATGGAGAGTAGACTGACAGGAAAAGAAAAAAATTAACGCGGCTGTGTCTGGATACAGCTGTAAGCCATAGAATACGTCAGTGTGTCCACATTGCACTTGCTGGTTATGTTGATAGTTGTGTTAACAACCTCCATGGACTGAATTCCATCACTTATGTGATCAGATATGCTATTCGTACCAAACTGAGCGGTAGAAGTACTTGCCACATTCGTATCGGGCACCTTTGCGGCGCAACGTCTAAACTTTGAGGCGCTCTCGTCGAGTTCGTTGACGCTCAGTATCAGACATCCGAGTCTTCTGGAATTCTACATTGTTCAGTCTTTCTTCCTGTTTAATTTTCTATTAGCAATTCAAGGCTGATAACAAACAAATTATTAAATATTGAGATTTTATTAATAACTTATTTTATTAAGTGCAAGAAGATAAAACAATTGACACCTTAAACGTTGCGCTGACACTACGGAAACCGTAGGTCGCCGCATTGCATATTTCCGTATCTCAACTTTGCGCTCCAATTGTATAAGCCCATTATTCAATACTCTATTAAATGCAACATCATTTATTCATCTAACATAATAAATAGTTTCAATGTTGTTCAACTTTTCGTGACACTCACGAAATAATAATAAAAGAGGCACCCCAGTTTCAAAGTGTAAAATGCATTCAAGTGGCTCATAAAACGAGCTTTTGCTGCAGTACTTTGGACATCATGCTCTCATCAATGTCTGTCCATCAGTTTCCGCAGGTGAAAGCAACAATACTTTATGTACAATTTTTCTTTTTATCATTTCAGTTAATTCAGTGACGGTTGTTCCCAAGCCTATTCCCAAGGTGAACGAAACAGCGCCGAAACGTTCACTCAACTTGGAGGACTACAAAAAGAAGCGCGGTCTTATTTAGTCTCATTCAAAACTTAATAAATTATATCATAGTCTATTTAATTTAAAAAATAAGAAACTCAACCTACTGTTAAGAAACATAAATCACAATAGGCTGCTGCTGCTTAAGCGTGTAACAAAACCAAGCAAAGATTAAAAGAGATTCACGAATTAATGTTACATGACTTGATACAAAAGCAATCACATTTGCGCCTCCAACATATGTAAACCAATATGTATACACAGGTGTATGTGTAATTCAATTATGTATGTTCGACTTAATCCAATAGAGAAGCAGTATTCCATTTTGTGAATACATATATAATTATCCAAGTAGGACGGGCATCCGACATTAGATACCAATAAAAGGAAAACCAGACAAAAGAAAAAATACGAGATACTGTTAATATTTTTAGTTGTATTTAAATATTTTTTTATTAAATAATTTGTAATAGTAATTTATTTTTAAACATTTCAAATAAAACGAAAACAGAAAAAAAAAAAACTTTTAGACACTGAAAGTGTTTAGTACGAACGATAAGATGTTTTGTTTTCTGTACAAATAAAAATCACCACACTTGTTCGAGTTGTGAATAGGTACATACGTTCCCAACCAAGTTAATTTTTAAACAAAAAGACAAACATTCACAACTTATTTTTGTTACAAGACAAGAATACAGTTAAATAAAGTTTAAGTTGTTTTGTTAGAATACAAACATAATTGTGAAGTTGACATCTTCATTTTGATTAATTGTTTAAAAAAGTTACATTTTACTTTGCTCATTGTATGTAATTGATAGTGCGAGGAGCGAAGTATTCCAGTTGTTTATGATGATCTTTCTCGTTTGTGGACACACTCGAAATGTCTAAAGTTTTCCATTTAGTTGTTAAGAGTATAAAAATATAAAAACTATTAAAGAACAAATTCAAAGATTGTTTTCGTTTTCGTTATTTATGTTAATAAATTGCTAATGGTTAAGATGTACACTGTACAGTAATGGATAAGTTGTAGGAAGAAGCGAGCTCTGTGGACCGCTAAGTTTTGAAATTCAACGACAGGCCACTGCAACATCCATAAGTCTAGATGCACACAGTTCCCTGCTACACAAATAAGAATAAATCCAATAGATATTGGGTACGTATATTTTGAAATTTGTTTTCCATTTGCTTGCACTTTTCAACTGCCTCTGTATCGCAGTTTTCCATTTAATTCTGTTCAAGTTCTGGCAGCACCACTAGACCCAACATTCTGTAATCCACGATTTGTTAAACCTTACCACTAGCATACGAATTCTGTCTTAGCTGGAGCTTGATGTGTCCGTGTAATCCTTGGACAACTGGCAAGATTAATGCTCTATAGAGCACTAGCAGTTTGCCCGCTGCTTCGCACGCGTTAAATACATACTTAGGTGTATACTAAGTCGCTAGAAATCATCTGTCCCTATGGAGCTTTCAAAGATAAAAGGAAGCAAAAAATGTGACCACTTCAATATTGAATTTTTGAAATCGGTTCAGTAGTCTCATGTCTCATCCTACACACCCATTCCCCGTCGAATTACTCCGAACTGCGAATGCATTGTAAATAAACTACGTAGTGTGTCCATAGAAGCAAGAATACGATCAAAGAAAAATAAACGAAAAAAGAAATAACTACCCTTGCGCAACTCGGCAAAACAAAAACAACACACGATCACGAACCGAATGTGCCGATGGCTACGGTTGCGCATACTATAAATTTGCAAATTTGAACACCCTGTATCTTGGCCCGTGGATATAATTTTCAAAAACGGTGAAACACGTGTTTCTTTATTTTTATTGTTGAATTTACCTACCAAATTTCAATTCTTAATTCCAATTTAAATTGTTGATTCCATACAAACTTGAACACCATGTATCTCCCCTTTTGGAGCCGAATTTCGAAAAACCCTTTCTTAGTGGATATCTACGCCACTAAAGAAAACTACTGTCCAAATTTCATGTTTCTAGCTCTAACGGTTTGGGCTGGGCGTTGATCTGTCAGTCAGTCAGAGAAGAGTTTTATATATATAGAGATTAGAACAAACTTTTGTTTTAGTAGCGGTTTCATTAATACTTCCTAGGAAATCTCCACTATAGTGTCATTCTGGGAGTTTACGTTTACTCCGGGACTGATGAACTCCTTTACATAGCTGCATATGTTGACGTTTTGCCTTAAGCGGTGCACAGTGGTATTTGGTAATTTAAGTTGTTATGTAGTGAAGCACTGGAACAGTGATAAGACTGGGAACGAATTGGAGTGAACTTAGTCGCCTTTCTGGAAACCATATGAAATGGTGTGTAGGCGTGGTGCTGGGACCCACAATGGAAAATAGAATAAGATTTACCCGGCACCAATCGTACACGTTCAACGAATATAAAAGCTTCCATGTCATCGGAAACCAGAAACCAGTTGCTAACCTTAAATCGAGACATCAACCGAGTTCTGAACCTTAATTGAACTACTTAAATACAGGAGAGCAATTATCTGGCCAAGCCAAATAATGACTGCAATCACTATATATGATCCTGCAAATAATCCTTCATGATAAAAATTGTAAATGAATACAATAAAAATTCCAACGAATGGCACTAAGCGATGTTCAATAACGTAAAGCAATTTTGTGGAGAGTTTTTGATCACACATTTCGACGTTGTATACATATGGCGAGGAAGGAAATTAAGCGATTTTGTAGGCAAGGTAAGTTGTTTCTTAATACACTACGTTGATACATTATTTACATGAATACCTTCTTCTCTTTAGCAGAAGAAATGTACCAACTGTAACTTTGGATTATGCAGTATCTAGTAAAACCAATGCTTTCTCTATTTCCCACAACCGTTGATATTGCAAAAGGCGACCAAACGTTAGTAAATGTGTAGCTTTGGAGGTTACTATCGAATCCATGGTGCGTAGAAGTCAAGTGACTAGAAATTGTAATGCAATAATATTTCAATTTTTTTTTTTACGGACTGGTTCTAATCGTCCATTGATGATCAACGACGGCGGACATTGGACTTTAGTTGGTGTTTGGGCCGTCGCGTCGGTTGTACTCAAAGTATGAACGTAAGAGGGACGCACTTTCTTACGTAAATAATAAAGAATCCAGCGACGAGTTGGAATGCTAACGAATTTTCGTTCGGTATTATGTATTTAATTTCACCTTTTTTACATGTTGCTTAAATCCTTATCTAAATTTGCTTAAAAGTGTGTGAATATACTGCCTAGTCCGCCCTTATCACTGAAATGCCCATTGCAAAATTTTTCGCAACATAGCAGTTCGTCATTCCATCTCTCCTGTCTTCAATCGACGATCTCATTATCATCATCAGGAACTTTATTCTTTATCTTTAAGCCAAGAATATAAATATGATCATTACGGCTGACCAAAGAATAACAACTACCCCACAACATCTCAACTATAGATTGGTCAGTTAACAAGCGATCATATTCCATCAAAGAACATGATTTAACAGGTGACAATGGGTGCATTCTAATAAGGACTTTACGCACTTAGTACCAAAAAAAGACAACGTTCGAAGCCTTTAAATTCTAGACTTCAATAGATTGTCTAAATCAAGCAGCAACACAACACATTCAAAACCATTCGCCGGAAACGTGTTATTCCTAAACCTCGCTACCACACAAAAAGTTAACTACACAAATCATCAAGTCTCACCTTGTTGCACAGGACTATTTGTCTTCCTTCCACAATGTCATTCCTTGGGACTTGGTGTTCCTTGGTGCAAAGCCATTTCGTCCGATTCAGAATCACAGTACATGTAATGCATTGGGGGTGATGTGAACATTTTCACTCTTCTGTTAGAAAGGAACTTTTTCTTTTAAGGTTGAGACACTGAATTTGGTACAGACTTTCCTTACGATTTATAGGATCAACATTAATTCCTTTTTTCAATTCAATTTATTGTCTTCCTCTTTGTAAAAAAAAATAATTAAATTATAAATTTGAGTATATTTTTTTTTTTAGTTTTAAATAAGGACATGCAATTGTTTTTGTTTTTTAAATTAAATTAGTCTTACGGGCTAAACAAACAGAACAACATTTAAACTAAACTGGACACATTACCCATGTAATATGTAACATCTCCTGCATCGGTTTGGACATGTCCACTGGGATACATTAGAACATTCGACGGTGACTGCATGCCGCCGTAGTCTGTGTGTCCTGAGAGACTTGGACTGGGACGATGGGATTCACTGCCTCCTCCATAGATCCGCGTGCTGAACCCAGAGTCGTTGCTAACATCACGCTCTACCATGTGCTGTTGGTGGTCAATTGTAGCCATAAGGGCAGCGGTAGAGGATTGCTGAAGGAGAAGGTTCGCGTTCTGCATTTGATTGCAGTTCTTGAGGGTAACTGGGGTAGGTGCTAGTTCGTAGTCGGGAGAACTGCTATTTGGTGGCATGAATTTTCGATTGGTTAGGAGCCGTTCGGCGACTGGAGTGCGTAGAGGTTGCGGTGGTGTGTGCACCATTAGTGGTGGCATATTGTTGTAGGACGATGGGTAGGAGGGATTCATTAGAGCAGCACTGTGCTGCTGTTGAAGGTTCACAGGCATTCGTCTTTCACTGGGCATTCGACTCCACATCTGTTGTTGTTGCTGCTGTTGTTGGTTTTGTAGATTGTGGTGATGTTGCTGTTGCTGTTGGTGATGCTGGTGCTGATAATAGTTGTTAGGCAGGGACAGTGGAGGTTGCTGCTGGATTTGATGATCTGACTGGTTTGAGTAGCGATACGGTTGCAGTGCAGGACGACTCTTGTTTGGTAGCTCATGGAAGTAGGCGTCTTTGGGAATTAAGCGGTAAGGATAGCTATTGTTGGGAATCGGCGTCGAGTATAAGCTTGTTGAAGAGCTAGTTTGGACCATGTTGTTGGCTGTAACCACGGAGCTGTTATTTGGAGGATTCATCTGCGGTTGTCGATAGGAGGTGTAGGCACCCGAGTGCATTTGATTGTTCTCCTGCTGTTGGGCCTCATTGTCATTGTGTTCATCTTCACTGCTCTCAGAGGATTCATCGTGCTCGGTGCTCTTCACTGTGACCGAACTGCTAAGCTTGCCTTGCAGACGGGCCACTAATTCTTGAACTTTACTTCGCTTGAGGATACCACCGGTGGACGGTTTTTTTAACGTCTTAATCTCACTGTTTTTGATTTCTACCTTTTTGATTGTTCCATTAACCCGTTCTGATAAGTCTTCCAGATCCTTATTGGAGTTCTTGATTGCCTTGCGTCGCCAATCTTTCGATTGAATTGGGGAAGGTTCCACACGAGGCTTTAGTTTGTTGAGCTCGGCATAGGTGGGTATTTCAAAGGGTTTCTCACAGAGTTCAGAGATGTTCTTCACCGAAGTCATGGTCACCTTGTTCTCTGCTTTGAGAGTATTACTAGGAGAGTCACCTATGCTGTCGTCAAAACAGGTGTTCTGGAAAAAACCATTTACGTTGAGAAGGTTCTGCTCGTCCTTGTAGCTCAACTTGTCTTCATGCGTGTTTTCCATTTCGTTGAGCGTCTCTGACTCAATGAGTTCCTTGACCATTTGATGATCCTTCCGTATAGCAGTGATGACATCTTGAAGCATGTGTTCGTTACCGTGAATTTGAGAGAAGGATTGGTACTTTTCTTGCAGTGAACGATCGGTTGAGTGCTGGGAAGTTCTTCCCGACTGCATTCTAGAGAGGTATGTCACATAGTCATTCGTTGCTTGGCTGGTTACTCCAACTGCTCCTAATTCGTGGCTTGTAGCTTCTTCGCCTAATGGTAACACAGTTATCTGATTGGGATCCTCCTCCTCTGGTTTACTCTCCAATGTTACCTGATGTAGTTGTTCAATTACATCCTTGCCATTGTGACTGCGACGCTCTCTTCTTTTAAACGTTGGTTCCTTAAATGCAAGCAGCTCTTCCTTCCTCCTCTTACTTGCTTCTTTTTCCATTTCAAGGATTTCATTAGTTTTTGCCAATAGTTCTTCTAGTCGCTCCGACACGTTGAAGTAATCGGTCTCCAGTCGGTCCCAGCGTTTGTCATCTTTGTCCGTTCGACTAAAACTCGCCACAGATAAGTCGTCGTCGTCACTGTTCTCTGCTTCACGATGAACTGTCACTACTGCCTCATCTAGTACATCAAAACTTTTCGAGCTCGGCAGATTGGTGCCTTGCATGGTCTCATCGTCGAGCAATTCCAGGCTTTTACACCGACTCAGCGTGTTGGACTTCTTTCGAGCTCTAGATTGATGTCCTGTCGTTGTCATCCGAAACGGCTCTCCCCGCTTCAACCAGTGTTCAAGATGCAAGCGTCTACTCTCACACCGAATGCGATCGGCGATCATTGATCGCGTCAACTGCTCAATTTGGTCATCTGTTCGGATCGCCAGAGCCTGAACTTTGCTATCTAACCTCTCGGTGGCCTTAAACACATACTTCCGCAGACTCTTTCGATTTCTATTGATCTTGTCCTCGATGTGTCTAAAGAAGGGTCCACAGTAGCAAGTGTTACCCACACCAACGGGCCCTTTACAGATGTTTCCCGCGAGGTCCAAATAGTATTGTTCACCCTTTTTCAGAGGTTCCTTTGGTAATGTGTCCAGCTTCGGCGAAGGAAACGAGCTGGGGTCGGGAAAGTAATGACAACCGTAGGGCGACCAACTCACTGGGTTGGCGACACCATCAACATGATCGCCTTTAGAGTGTCCTTTCCGATTTCCAGAATTTCTACCACCACCACTGCCATTGGATCTGTCCTTTTCCCTACGGGGTTTCTTAGGATTGTCAAGGATATTCAGGATTTCATTGTAATTCTTCCGAATCGCAATATCCCGGGGAGTCTCTTCTTGTGAGTTCCTCACACTCATGTTGCTTCCGGCTTCCAGAAGAATTCTTGTCAACTTTCGGCGACCCATAGCGCAGGCGATATGGAGCGGCGAATCGCCATTGAGATTGGCTTTGTTTGAGTCGCAACTTGCAGAAAGGAGAATACGTGTCCCTCCAGCGTGTCCGTAACGGCAGGCCGTATGAAGGGCGGTATCTCCGTACTGAAATTAAAAAAATAAATCTGTACTGTGTGGAATTGGTTTCATTATTCGCTCGAACTTACATTATTTTGTATATCAGGATCCCCTCCAGCCAAGAGAATTTCTCGACAGCTCTGATTGTGACCATTTTGGGCACCTAAATGCAGCGCCGAGAAACCACCATTGTTTCTTATACCTAAGAGGGCACTGTGCAAGGCACCTCTGGTCTCTTGGAGGACACCTTTTAATTTTTTATCTTTTTGATCTTTCTTTGGATTTGGTGGAGCACATAGAACTTTCACACATCGACTGTAGCCACGCCAGGCAGCCTCATGAAGCGGTGTATTGCCGTGTTTCGATTCTTTGGCTGTACGGTCAGCGTTTGCAGCTAGCAGTATCTGTAATCTTTTATCGTCACCAGTGGCTGCTGCTTCATGAAGTGGTGTCCAACGTACGTCGTCTTCCTGCAAAGATAAAGTGAAGATTTTTCATAATCAGACATTGGTCGTTATGAACTTGAGTGTCTTAAGGAGAACAAGTCCAGAATAAAAAAAGGTAGTAGTCATGGATCAGTGGATGTCTTAGACTGGTATAAATTAGTTGGTTCAGCTGGACAAAGGTAGAATATAAGACGGGCAGAGCAGACTTAAGACGAAAGAGATTTTAATTTCAAGTATCTTCTTATGTAAGTGAATACCTTACAGTGAGCTAGGTTATAAGCTTGCTAATATTCACTATAGAACTCACTAGCATCTATTGATCAATGCTTTCTTTAGATACTTCGATTAACATATCGTCGGTTGACAGGTAAAACTCACTAAGTGCGGTTAGAGCTAATTGGAGATATGGAAGTTTGAATGAATAATTTAGTATTAAATTCTATTTAATTAGTTATCGATGCTGTTTCGCAGATTAATATACAAATTAATTTCGTTATTATAATAGATCTTACGTTTTTCTAGCGATAGATTACTGAAAAATAAGGTATTTTGTGATATAAGTCATTTTGACTCAAATTTGCACTTAGTGAGTTTTACCTGTCAACCGACGATACAGGGTATTGGGAAAAGCTGAAGAATTATCTAGAAAAGCTTCTTCTAGTGGTAAAAACTTTAATAACTAAGAACTTTTGGTAGCCACTTCTTGGACGAGGTATAGAAATCTGAATAAAATTGAACTGAGCCCCGTATCTCTTTAGTGACGCACACAATATTTGCTCTCACTAGAAGAGCATCAATATTGTTTGGATTAAGACCACTTTTTAACTTGGAGTGTTCTTTTTAACACACAAGTTGCCTTCGTCAACTTTTTCTGCGCTTCCTGTTTTAACAGCTTGTTTATAAAATGCATTTCAACTTTCTACATCATGCACAATCTCAGTCGTTTAAATAGGTCCTTTTCGGTGGTTGTTGGTAACCGATTTTGCTCTAACAATGAATTCTAAGAAATGCGTTGCTGAACATGGTCCTGCTTCTCTTCTCTTCGGAAGGTAGGTAGGGTATCGGAAAGTATATATCACGTACTCTAATTAAGAACGGGTCACTTCTTTACATAAAGTTGGAATAGATGATACAACTGAAGCTCTTTCTTAGAGGAACACAAAAATCCGTAGTCACACACATTGAATCACTAAAAAGAGGATTAGTTGAAGAAGAATATTTTTATAGCACTGAACAATGAGGCAGTGATGAGGCGCATAAAGCAGACGGATATTGATACAAGTTTGGTTAAAGAGCAAGTAAATATCAAAGGAAATGTAAAGGCGACTGATGCGTCCGCCACAAAGGAGGCGTGAATGAGAAATGGGCCGCCACTGAGCACTAGAAAACTCGTTTGACCACCTTTTCTGGTAAAGCAATGTGGACATTGAACAATTTCGTAGCAGATAACTTCTAAGTAGGAAGCGAGGAAAACTGAAATATGCAGATGCTCATACTTATCCGGCCAGCGACCCTTGGAGGGTCTGAGCCTGAACTAATGGCGCTTTCCATCCTTTACGGTCCCGGGCACGCTGCTTCCAATTCACTAGACCAAGGCTTCTGGCGTCCGCAATTGCCTGATCTTTAAACCGGAGGTTCGGTCTTCCTCTTCTTCGTGAACCAGGTGCCTGGGATTCGAAGATCCTCTTAGCTGGAGCATTCTCGTCCATTCGCTCGATGTGGCCGAGCCATTGCAGTCGACGGATTTTTGCCTTCCGGACTACATCCACATCTTTGTACAGCTCGTAGAGTTCGCGGTTGTATCTTCTCCTCCATTCGCCCTCCTCGCAGACTGGACCAAAAATTCGACGTAGGATTTTTCTTTCGAAGGATCCCAAGATCTGATCCGCTGTCTTACTTATCGTCCAGCATTCAGCTCCATAAGGCAGGACTGGCAAGATCAGGGTTTTGTAGAGCAAGATTTTGGTCCTTCAAATGCAGATGCTCATAGGACATGAAAAAGGTGAAACGATGTCACACATACTGTGTCACGGATCCGGCTGTAGCTAGCAGAGAAGAAAGACCATAGGCTATCTCTGGGGTCAAATCGAGAGGATAAGATTGGTAACCTTCAAACAAATGTCGACGTATAACCGCGTATGTCAGGGATTCTGAAATCGTTCAGAGGGCGTCTTTTACTCTGGCTCTGTCTAGAAGACAAAGTACAAGTTGTGCATATGTATACTGTGTGAGTGTCCGACAATGGCTAACAGAGTAAAGTGTACCCAGAGGATTAGCCAAATATATTTCAAACAAATGCTAGGAGGAATCGTGGTCAGGGAAAAACTGCGAGGAAATCCAATGAGGAGTTCTGTTTCGATATATACCTCTGAACTGTAGATTACATATATATATAACACTTCTACTGAGTACTTAAATTTAATGGAATAAAAAGTGACTTCCCAGAAAATTAATTCGACTAGTTATTACGACGCTAGTACGATCGTCGTACACACATCAAACAGTATTACAAATTCAAGTCACGGCATATCGTTGAGTGAGGTCTCCTCAACTAGTGTCGCGACAATTTTTAAATGGATTTCTCTAATATGTACATCTGAATTTCTTCAATCAGTCAGGCCATAAGTAAAAATATACCCTCTCACAGCTATTGAGCCACTATTCTCCCACATATTTCATTCGTCATCCGCAATCCTACAGCCACTTCCAAACTTGTGCGCTTATCTGCAGTGCTACCCCAGCGACCGAACAAGAACGAACCGATATTTCAATTTGTTCAGTTCAAATAGGTACAACATACCTACACGTGTACCACACATTTATTTCTTCTTCTCGTCTTCCTAGTTGAACGAACTCCTTTATCGCCACCAGACAGCAGTAGCAGCAGTAGTTTCCCTATGTTGTGCGCAACAATCAACCAAAGATCTCTCCTCAGATATTGCAACCGGTGGTGGATGTAACATCTGGGCAACATACATACACATCTTTTTTTAATTTATTTTCCTTAACACTTGTGAGGTAGGAAGAAGAAAGTCGAGAAAATCGAGTGCGAAAAGGGTTTTTGCTGGTGTAACCTCCTTAGTTTTTGGCCAAGCCACAGACAACATCAATTCCGGTTGGCACAAATTTTCTTGGAATAAATTATAACAACTTAGCGCTTAAATTGGTTAAACAAGTTTCTTAAGTAGTGTTGTCTGTTGTTAACAAATTTCTGGCAGTTTAATTTCGCTCACGACTTCCTCATGCCATCGAGACTGTGATCCATGGATCCCTCATTCTGTTTTTTTGCTAGTTTTTCCAGTTTCATGAGACTAATATGAACGGACAAACATAAATATTAAAATTATGTATTATTTGCCATTGCAGTGACCTTTATGTCCACAAAAAAATAAAAAATAATAACGAAAACCATTAATGACAAGATGATACAGTGTTGAAGCGGTTAAGCCATTCGAAATCGAACAACGAAAGTCTCCCACTGATAGTTAAGTAAGAGGTATTTGTTGGTTACTAATGCGAAACCTGTTTCTAGCCGAATCATTTTGAATGATTAATGGTAACACTTCTAAAAAAGGTGGACAAGAAAAATTATCTATACCGTTTCGAGGCAGCAAATCAGAATGTTTTATTTGAAATGGGTGCGAAATAATGGACTTCTGAGAGAAATACTTAAACGATTGTGTGTGGCTTATTTTTTGCTGACATTTTTCTTAAATATTAATTATAGAGTTTTTTTTTTTTATTGTTTTATTGTTTTCAAATTGCGAAGGCAGAATAGTGCGAACAAGATTTTTGTAGTCATTTTGAAACAAAAGAGTTGGAGTGCGAACTTGGAAATTCTTCTTTGAAGGTGTTCTAATTTAGATGAACAGTATTATGTCATTGAATTTGATTTATTGTTGATTTTTCATACCTCACTTTTTTTTTTAAAGATTAATGAGATGACGAACATAGGCAATTATGGCAATGGATCAGACACATGACACTTCGACGAATTTGCTCTCATCCGAACATACGAATGAATTGATATGCGCTGCATATTGAAGGCTTATTTTACATAACTTCAAATGAGGAATGTAACTGCTTCATTCTCCCTTTTTCGTTTCTGAAATCTCGGTTTTGAGTATACAAATTGAGGTTTGTTTCTTTACCTGAGTCATTATCAGATTTAGAAGATGTGAACTCACCGTTTCAAATTACCCTTAAGGATTTCACTGGTTTCGAGGTCACATAACTCAGGGCAAGAAAGGAGGCAGGCTCAAAATCACCAGCGGCAAGTACTTGCGATAACAATGAGGTCCTCAACTAAGTCGACGTAGAAGATGGAAATACCCCAAGCCCAAGTTGAGTGAGAAGTGATGAAATAACAGTTCAAAGTCGAAAGATAAAATCGAATGTCGACTAACGCCCGTGCTCTAGTCCAATAGTTTAAGGGTAGCCATATCCCCTTTAGCGCGCGCTAATTATAAAAAAAATATCAAAGTCGACCCCGAATTAAAGTAAAACGGGCTATTACGTGCGATTTATCAGTAAGACAACGCAGGAAGAATTATTCCTGATGCTGACACGATCACTAGAGTACACATTGGATGGGTCGCCTGCTGTCTATGAGAAAAAATACTCCCCACCAAATGGTATAATTGTATGAACTTTTGACACATGGCAAGACTATGTCAGAGCTAAACGAAGTATAAAACATCAGAAACATCCTGACATCAGAAAGACCAATACGAAGGATGGAAATCAAGCTCTTTTGATGAAAAGGTATACTCCAGCATTGGAGATGCGGAAATGATGGTGTCTGCAAGCTTTCACTCACCTATTAGTTTACTGGCAGAACGAAATAATTGCACGGCTCAAAATATGATCAAACGCAAAGCCACATTTTTCTGTGTTATGAGGCTGCCACAGTCAGTTGTCTACCAAGTCAAATAGATATCCTGGCAGATGAACAACAGCGCCAATACTAAGCGAATCAAACCAAAAAAAAAAAGCCAAGATATGTAAAACCATGAAATTACATATATACATTCAAACATAACGCGATGGCTATATTACTTACATATTGTTCAAACCGAAAGCGGACAAACAAAGCGGGCCAGTCGGGAACGCAGGTAGCATATATCAAGTTGTAGTTTTGTTTTACAAAGCACAGGACAGACAATTATCAAAAATGTCTAATGAGACAGAGAAATTGGTGCGCCCAAATTATACCCGGCATCCCTATTACAAAAATGTTTCAAAAAATCTGAAAACTTGAAAAAAATTTTAAGATACGATGAGTCTGTGTATTGTTTCGAACTGATCTCGCGATATACGAAAATAATTGAAGAAACGGTTTTCAAATAGATTCAGTTCCTTACAAAGACGATGGAATTCATCATAATTTTTCCTTTTTTTTATTTATTTCATGCGCCCACTTTCTTCTCTTCTTTGATGCAAGAGTGAGAAGAAGAAGCAATTCAACTTCATCAGAACTACTGCTAATTTCCGCTGCACAGCAACTGATGTGTTCTGAAGAAAATCACATTAATAACTGAAACGCTAAAGTTGTCCACTTTCTGTTTGACATTAGGCGTTTTTCTTTTTTAGTTCAGAGCAGAGCTCTGAACAGAGCTCGATCACATCGAGTGTGCTCTGAACTGAGCATGCTCAGAGCGCTCTGATTTGTTTATGAAACACACTTGAGCACTTAGCCGTCATTTGATTACTTTCCTTTGTTTTCCCTCCTGTCAAATGCGAAAAATGGCTGTGCTCAGCTTTTTACTCTGAATGCTCAGTCAAATTATTCTGAGCTCATAGAGTGCGCTCTGAGCACGCTCTGAACGAAAAAAGAAAAACGAATTCGGAGCTCTGATGTGTCTGAGCTAAAAAAGAAACACGAATTTTTTTTTGACAACTCAGGCTCTGCTCTGAACTAAAAAAGAAAAACGCCTATTACTGACCGCGACGGGAAATAGCAGTGTTAGGGAATAATGTATTCATAATATAATCGTGTAATGTAATTATGTACACCCAGCTTTATCATTGTGTTTTGGGCCTAATGCAAATATACGTTCATTATGTAAACGCAGTTTTTTGCATTGTCAAATGTCATTCTTCATATTTCCGCTTTTCAACTTCACTCTTTTTTGTAACTTCTAACTTGGTCGACGTAGCAAATAAGTAATCTGGTTTTGTACAAAGAATCGCGTATTTTAATTAATTAATTTTATCCGTAACAAGCAGATTCTGCCTGCACTTCTGGCCCACGCTTTGCTTGACTGTACCTTGAAGGTTCTAATCGGGATCCTGTGAATAGCCAGACAGTCTTACATTGAAATTTGTCTCTTGTTGGATAATGTTGAGAAGAACTGCCTTAACATAAATAATTCAAGTTCGATTTTCAGGATTGCCAAACTCTTTGACACAACAGCTCTTTTTTTTTTAAGAAGAAAACACATCAATTCCATTAAATGATTCAACCAAGTCATGGGTTATTCAACTAACTAGATTTTCCAATCACTGACTGACACTAACGCCCTTAAGAAGACTTATGGCCTGTAAATCAGTTTTTAGCGAAAACTCTTTTTATCACAATTACGTTCACAACTATACATGTGTTAGCTGTTGGTTGCCACCTAGAAATTGAATAAATTTACTCACTTATTGGTTTCACAGACAAAGGAGAAGAAAATCCTGTTCTTCCAAATACCATAAATGATACTTCTTCCAGACAGACAAAGCTGGTGGTCAACTTCTTATGGAAGTTGACTTGTGTTTTCCATCACCCAAGTAATAACTGGTGTATGTCACATTTATGAGCGACTTTTCTTTAGGTTTCCTCTCATTTATACAGAAAAAGTGTGTGCATCCAACGGTGATTGATGAGTTTTCTTTTTCTTTTATAAAATATTCATTCTCATACTAATTAGGTTTGAAAAGTGAAAAAGCTTTCTTTTTCAATCTAACAGTAATAAATTTTCTTAATTTGAAAAGAGATTTGTTCCTTTCATCTTTTTTTTTTATTGGATTCTATAATTTCAAGAGGCACTAATCCATTAGTCTTGAAGTGACCATTAAACAAGAAGCTAAATGTATTTGGAGACCTGTCTACTTTGATGCGGAAAAAAACAAAAAAGAGAAGCAAAGAACACAATGGATTGATTTTCAAATACATATGACTTCCGTGTACATACCTGTATCACAGCATTGGGAAGTGTATCCTCCCTTGGTCCTCGTGAAGAACCATTCTGCATTTTCTAAAATAAAAGGCAAAAATATAATTAGTTAATGATTGCTAAGGGTTTTTTTTTCAATAAGAATTACAAAAAGATAATAAAGACTATCCGGAGCGCACAATCCAAATTGGTAAGGTTGGCGGCGTATGATTTAATTCCTCGATACTGGGGCTTATGCAAACAAACTACCGTGAATTGTGAGGTTATGACGCATATCTGTGCAAACGTCATTGAACATTTGCATTCAAGAAGACACAAAGTTGGGATAAGTTACAACACTTAGTCTAGAAGGTGACTAAACCAAGTAGATTACTGGATTACCAGCCCAAGGAGCCTTGAATAATGGATTTCCTTACTTTCTCAAGGAAGATACTGTGGGTAGCCATATCGGTGCAAATCCCTTCCTGCTCTGTACGGTGTGCAGACCCATAAACAAAGTTTCTTATCTTGTAAACATCGAGCTTGGTTAGGTCACTGAAATCTTCATAGAAGTAGTCCCCTAGGGTTCGCCTTGTCAGGACAGGTTAGGTGCATAGAAGGTTGATTACAGTTTCATCCTCGTCACTGCAGCTTCTATCGAAATCATTGGAGAGCACACTCATTCTAGTGGCGTGCCTAGGTATCAAAGTCTTTCCGTTCTGTTCAGATCTAGGTTAGGCCCCATTGGCTTAGACGAAAGACGAGTTTTGATATTCTTTGACCTGCTCTTTGCCATTACTCGTTAGTTTAGGGCATTAGTTACTAGTTTTTGCTATTTGCTATTCTTCTGGTTTCAGTATAAAGACGCTGTTCTCCTTTCTTTTCAGAAAGGTTCTGACCTGCTTCTTTTTTTGGCCACCTCATCCGTTCTGCTGTAAGCCAGAACGTCATTGTGCCCTGAAGTCCAGCAAAGTGAAACGTCGCATTGGTTCGTGACACCTTATTGAGCTGCCTTTTACTTCCCATGGATATCAGTAGGAAGCAAGTGGGGAATTGTCTGCAGCGCAGCAGTAAGGGTTGCTCTTTAAACACCCATTAATACTGAATTCTTCCCAAAAAATCAGTGTAACTCTTGTTGTCCAGTGTTGTCCACCAGACTAGTATTCCCTACATCAAGAGGGGCCTAAATATTGCTCTATAAATCTATAGTGTACTATTTTAAGCCAAAGAAACAAAGGCCAACAGCATCCACAGATTTTCTTAAACCAATCTCTGTATATCAACTCCTTCTCTTTCTCGTGAGAGAGATAAAGAGGGGGAGAGGCATTCTTCGGCAGCGAAAGAATTGTCTAGATCAACGGTTCCCAGACTTTTTTTTTCGCGTACCACTCATGTTTACTACGGATACTTACCACAGAACTTTTGAAAATGTTTAAGGTCTAAAAATTGAGTGGGAAGGAGGGTGCTGTGTGCTGGAAAAATGTGAGAAGTCAGTTATTTCTCATAATAAGCTGCGTTTGAGTTTGATCGTATGAAATGTGTTTTATATTCTTAGTCTTGAGTCCCACTGTGATAAATGTATTTGGGACATTAAGCAGCTCTGAGTACCACAAGCGAGCTCTGAGTACCACAAGTCGTACGCATGCCACCGTTTGAGAACAGTTGTTCAAGACGGAATAAACGGTGGTGTCTACAGTTCCAGTTAGGCAGAACTCCTTAGTAAACACCTTATGGGACATACTTAGACTTATTTGGTGTATCCGGCTTCTCGTTCCAAGAGAACATGTAGGAAGTTCGCATCTTAATAGATAAGTGTACTGACAGAACATTGCGCAATTGGATCAATGGCAGTGCATATTCACTATTGCAAGAACTGTCAGTATGTTGAAGGGATAGAGATCATCAAACATGCCTTCGACATTTAGGATTTAGACTGTTTGGAGAACTGAAAGAATTTGGGCGCAAGTGGGCTCCCTTGTTGGGCATAAAACAGAAGAAGAGAAGCTAATCCTTGGCCTTTTACGGTGTGTAGACGGCTGAGCGCGTAAGCGAAGGCTGTATAAATGGGATTTTCTTTTCAACTTGCCCATTTCATTTTTCGGAAAAGTTAATTCTCGAATGGATTTTGCATCCAATTTGACATTCCGAATCTTTCATTGGAAAGCAAATGTCATTGAATTGGTGAACTGTCACTGAGTACCTCTGAAAAAAATCTAAATGTGGGACATTACTTGTGTGACAAAGTCACGACTTTTAAGAAATGCTCTTTGTTTAATATATTCATCGGTAATACGACCACTCGATCATGTATCAAATACATTTAAGGCACATGCTGCCTTAAAATAAAAGATCAATAAACCCTATTCACCGGAACTTAAAGGAGAAAGCAAACACTATCTTGTAATCTTGCCAAACGTGTACAAATAAAACTGATCAACAGACTAGATATAAAAATATGAATAATTTTCAATTCTTCCATTTTGTCGAATGCAAATTTATCACTGATCTTCTATTTAACTTCATAATCCCCCCCAAAAAAAACCTTTTAAGCCGGTCCATGCTTGCTTGGTATACCGCCAGACTTCTCAATTCATTCTAAATTATGTAGGAGGTCTTAATGGCCGACAAAATCTTTAATTTAAATATAATAAGCCTCACATACTAAAGAGCCAAGCCAAACCAAACCAAACCAGCCTGATCGTACGTCAATAGCTGAATTAATAATTCGTCCCAATAAAAGCAGATTTTGATGTACTCAACATCTCGGCATGTATGGCTTAGTTTATGTCTTCGTGGTGTCGTTGTCTTTTCCTATTCATATTGTAATTCCCCTTGACATTTGGTTTCAACGCAGCAGGGCTTAACTCTAAATCTTTCAGGAAATTGAAAATGACTATTACGAGGATGGCAGGGGGGGAGCTGAATATTAATAATAAAAAAGAAATCAAATAACATTTTTTAAATAAAACCGTCATTTGCATGGAAAGTCGAAACGATTTGTCATAGTTTTCGTGGAACTTGTTTGTTTCTATCTAACAAGCTACCTGTCGCGAGCGGGAAAGGTGGCCATCGGCGTGCGTCGTTGTCGTCTAATTTTGTTTGTTTTTTTTTTCTATAGATATTTCTATCATGCAACTGGTGTATGGGAAGCCCTTTTTTGGCGGTTTTGATTAAGCCGGTGTGATCCGTTAGGCATCCGGCTTTTTGTTGGGGAATAATACGTTACTCCATTCTGGATGAAAAGAGACCGTAATCATAGTCTGAATAAGATCTAGTAAATCTTATTTAATCATTTGAGCACATGAAAAGAGAACAATTGAACTGTTAACGTCACAAGTGATTTGTTGCGCTTAATTAATGAAAAGCAAAGATTCTTAAAGATGTCAGGTAAATTATATTAGAAGGGGAAAAGTGGTGATGACGAATGCACTGGCAATGAGCAATCTTCTTCTTACACTAGAATGATCATGTGCCGAATGCACAGGTAGGCAAGTACTTCAAACAATTGTAAACTAGGCAAAGGAAAAGAGCTGAAGCGTTAATCCAAACGAAATGGAATTTGTACTTTTTACCAAGAAGACCAGAATAAGTAACGTGACATTCTTGTGAAAAATGGGACACAATTTTTGTAATCGACTTTTGAGTGCAGCCAGTATGACTGGAAATTTGAAATAAGGTTAGCTCCGAACCCTTTCTTGTTGATTTCGTTTGCTGTTGAAATAAGAATCAAACATATAGTTTTTAAACGTAACGCATCCACTTAGCTAGTCAACTAAGTGAAAACGCAATAAGACCAATGTCAACTACAGCGAAACGATGTGCATAAAATTTGGCCCAACATCACACGTGGGAGGAGATATTAATATTAATTTTTCTACGAAAGATGGACAAAAACTTTTGACCTCGTGTATATTGAATTCTAGGTCGAATTTCAAATTTCGACTTCGTCATGACCTGAAGATTAGCTAGATCTGTCTATGTTTAAAATTGCATGCAATTTGGTCAACACATTTCCGAGAAAAATTGAATGGAAGAAGCACTGTCTTTCTTGACACTGTCTTTTTTCCTTCAATTTGAAGTCTGTTAAATATTGTAAAAATATGCACGATGTGTGGTTACAATGAATTCAATTGTGATGAGGGTTCTTGAAAAGACAACCTGCATTGTGATCGATTTCCACAGTAATATTGACCACTGTGCTAAATCTTATCATTTAGGATCTCGACTGTTGCAGCAGTGCTATCAAGACCCCATTCAGGTAAAAAGAGGCAGGACAATGATCAAAGACATTTTAAGCCTAGACCGTGTGAACACAACCATTAAACTGCCTTCGGTGCAAATAGAACTCTTGACAGAAATAACTGGAGGCATTAAGAATATAAAATGGAGGTTGGTATAGGAGCTAGAATCAATCCGTGTCATAATTGAGTGCTTAGGCATAAACAAAAGTAGAGTTATAAGCGAAAGCAATGTTTTTTCGCCACTGGCGACTTACGTTGAGAGCCAGGCGGTCGTTACAGCTCTAAAGTCGTCAATAATTAAATCAAGGCTGGTAAAACTCTGCAGACGACGACGTATATTTGAATTCTGAGTAGTCTAAGTGCAGCCGTTCCATTTATAGATGCAGTCGACTGCTATAAAGCTGATTTGTTATTAGAGACAGTCTTGAAGGCATGAAGTCTTCAGGCATGTAAATGAAAATCAGGTTAAGGATAACATATGCCTTATGTACGTTTGCTCACCTGTCGCTTAGAACAAAAGGATGGCCAAAGGTAAGATCGTGGTTGATGGTTTGAACGTTAAAATAGGAAAGGAAATCATCAGGAATTTACTACATATATCATAGTCAGAAATTCACGCACTTCAAGGGTCCATGCTTTTAGTGATCTTCGATAGATTTCCCAAGTTACCAACGACAGCAGAAATGGTTTGAGTTTTCTGAACATGGTTGTGGCCAAGGTGATACGTACACTTTAAGGATCAATAGAGAGGTGTTAGGCCAGGCTTGATGCTCAAAAGAACATGCCAAGACTTCGAGGCTAGAGAATCTTATAGAATTGCAGTCAGTGCTGAAAATTCAGTAAGAATACAATCAATGTAACCTCCAGAGGTTGCTGAACAGAACTTCTACATTACACAACTGCTAGCAGGACATGACTGTTTCCGGCATATCCATACCAGTTTAAAAATGACAACTCCTCCTCTTGTCTATGTGATACTCCCGAGGACGTGGAGCATGTATGCTTTCCCTGCCCAAGATTCCACCCACAAAGAGAAGAAAAAAAAAGGGGGAGCACAGTGAGTTCCTTAGTCAAAAATTAATGCTAAGAGTTGAGATGAGTAGAGCGAGAAAGGAGAGAGAGCGAGGAAAAAGCAAGAGGTAACACAATCAATGCCAGCGAACACATTCTTACAAAAACGCACAGCCAGACAGATATACGAACATACATGCGCACACAGCAACACGCAGCCTTAAAAGAGAGAAGTAGCTGAGGCTACAAAGGGAAAAACTAGAATGTACACAGACCCTTTATGCACAAACATTTCCAGACATACAGACTTACACAAATCTGTCGACAGGAGGCAGTTACTGCTCATAACCCCCCCTAAGGATGAAATTCTACAATGGCGCCACCATGGGGGAGCAGGGGTTGGACGCAGAGGTGGGCTAAAGTTCTACACTCTGGCTTTCGATGCTTTCCAAATTCCTTACAAAAAAAGGTTGATTAACAGAGGTATCAGTCAAAACTCTGCTGCGGACAATGATATATGTTCCCTCAAAGTGAAGTCAACATTATCTAAAATCTAAGAAGGGTGTTGGAGGACCTTTGCTAAGATCCTTTTAATTGTGCCAATTGTAGAGAAACTAGTCTTCTCGTAATTATCTAATTTTAAGCTTAGTGAATTTACACTTTGAGAATCATGAAATTTCACTAAACTTTCATAGGGTCTTGCTCTTTCAGCCAAGTTCAAGGCAAAATCTCGAAATTCATCTTCTGTATTATTTTCGTAAATGCTGTTTGCACAGGATGATCCTTATCTAACAAATTGATCAGTTGTATACCCAACAGAGGGTGACGTTCTAATGTTCAGTTCTGTATCTTGATTTAAGACACGCGATCAGTTTAAGTATACAAGATAGTGAATTGTTTTAATGAATTGATTACATAAATCTGACAGATTTTGAATTGAAAACACCACCACTATTTACAATGTTCTAAAATGCCAAGGACTTGTCTGGGTATTCAGGGAAGTGATCTAAGAAAAGGATTATGAACCTCCAATTTTTTTAAATTTTAAGTACGAAACCTAGGATCCTTTAGTTGTTATATGTACGCCTATTCAAGTCACTTAAGCAATTCATTGAATGTTGCAACAGTTGTGCGTCTTCGTGAGCGCTGCCCTCACGGTATATTCGTATTTTCCTGTTGAAGTTTTTGAATTAGTACCCTGCTGGGACAAGAATATTTATTAGATAATTGCATGCAGTTTCTGGTACTCGACATTGTACATAAGTGCGTTCCATGGGAATAATATGCTCGCAGTAAAGTATACGTAGAAACTTATGTTTAAAACATGTGAGTTCGCTTAATTGTTGGCTTTTACAAGAGTTGATTGCGTTGGTTTAGCTGCTTCAGCTCATGGAGTAACTACGTAAATCATTCTGTCACGCTTCGTTATCGAAGTCATTTGTTGAGACCTTCTTGGTGCTTCCTGGAAATAAGACACCTTTAGGTTAGGTTAGGTTAGGTTGAAGTGGCTGCTAGCTGATGTCAGTACACTTAGACCAGTGATAGGCCCATTGTTATACCACATGGATCTGAAGAGATCCCCTTACCTACTCGTTGAACCAATTGGAGCTTCTGACGAAGCGAAGGAGGTTTCTGGCATCTGTGTTTATTGGATCGCCAAATTTGCTTAAGTAGAAGTCTCCTTAGTGGAGCCTTCTTTTATGGGAGAGAGCTGGACAGTTACCAAAAAGGGAATGGTTTTCTCCTCCTCTTCGTCCATGCAGCTTGAACATAAATCGTTTGAATGGACGCAAAGCCTTGTTGCATGCTTGCCTACTAGACAGTGTCCCGTGATGACACCTATAACGGATCCAATTGTGATCTGTTGAGAGCGTTTCAGATCCAACCGCCATCAAATCTGCAAAAGCGGACACAGGCTCGAGCCTCAGCAAAACATCCAATCGGTTTTTCGCTGCACCACCTCTTGGCAGGCAATGACAAACCTCCGAGACTATAATCTGTCACGAAAAAGCTTCTCAATCCTCCGTTTGGAGTCGACAATGAAACTATAGGTCCCTTCCATTCGTGCGAATAATTTAATACACAAAACATAAATGGTTGCAAGAAGTTCGACGTGCCAAGAGTGTTTCTTTTCATGGTTAGTGCCAGTAGGTGTCGAATAGATTATATTTTTTTCCCGTCCCTACAGCTTATGCTTGTGTTAACGGTATACGGGCTTGTGAAGAATTC
This sequence comes from Criorhina ranunculi, assembly GCA_951813785.1. Lineage (NCBI taxonomy): Eukaryota > Metazoa > Arthropoda > Insecta > Diptera > Syrphidae > Criorhina > Criorhina ranunculi. The sequence goes on from OX638383.1 coordinate 26,171,266, forward strand.
ATACCAGACCCGTTTAGAGCTAGGTCTTATGCTTTTAGGTTATTGAAGTTCAATGTGTCCGGCACGTAGAAAAGGGTTACAGTTTAATGAGCTTAAATCTTATCAAAATCGATTGCAATGCCTTTATGGATTCCTGACAACTTCGGCTTGAAATAGCTGAATCCAACATTAAGTTTAAACGAGGGAGTTGTATTCTGGGACTTAAAGTAAACACCAGCTCTCATAGCAATACCTGTTTTGGATCCGTCGGAATAGATGGTCAGCTCGTCGTCTGTACAAATTCTACTCTGATTCCATTCCTAGATATCCTTACAGCTAATTTCTGGTTGCATTTCCTTTTCCTTCACTTCGAAATATTTTATCGAGTTAGAAATAAGGCGTCGCTTTTAGCGACTGGCTTCTCCGAGTCTATATGCTATTTATGCTGCCAAGCTTGTACAAAATATGTCTAATGGAGCGAGATTCAAAATTGTTTCCAGAGTCGCGATTGGTGTTGATTCCATCGACCCCATTACTCCTAAGCAGCCTGTCTGTCATACCTTTTCATTCGGACTTCATGTTTGAGTGTTGTTAGTTGAAGCTTTTCCGGACTGCCTTATAAAGTAAGTAAGACGACTGAAACATGTAGATGGTTCTAACATCACAGTTATGCTCCAAAGGGGCTCAGGTCTATCATCTAAGACGTACATACGTAATTAAATGAAAAAGTAAAAGCGACAAAAGTCCAAAGGAACCTTTTGGGACTTAAGAAAAAATTAGGAAGCGCCATCAAAATATTCGCATGCAAATAAAATCCCACAGAGTCACTTGCCTGTTCATTGACCACTCTTAAGATATCCAGCTGCGTGCTCACATTCATCTACGTAACATATCGGATGATCTCTCTTTTACCCATGAGGTCCACGCACACTGGGAATTTCCCAGGCAAAAAATTTAATTTAATTGTGTGACCATAATTACGGGTGGCATCATTTACGACCGAAAAGAACCGACAAAAATGTAAGTATATCCATTTGCATAATCCGAGTCATATCTTGGAGCAATGGCCCAAGCACCCTGAGACTCTGCATGGCTCCGTGATGCCTTAATTTCTTCCAAACGAGCTTGTTAAATTAAAATAATTGTATGGAATCGAGGGGAATACAGTCGGTGATACGACTTCATCATTAAATTCGGCTTGAAACGGTTGTTTCACGCTGACATTCCTTCACCGAATTACTCCATCAGTGTTTTTATTGCCTACCTGCCTACCTCCCCCGTTTTCTAATAAATGTAGACGAAAATGTTAGAAAAAAAAATGTTATGTTTGGATTCTGGGAATAATACTCGAACAGGGCAGTAGTTATTGAAGAGCCCACTGAAGAACTGAAAGCAGCCCCGTAAGCCAAATGAAATGAAGGTCTCGATAAAATAAACAAACGTGCCACTAGTGGTCGGCGATAATGGTTGGATTGTGGAAATAAATGAATTATTCGTGAGATTTCCTCGATCACGATTGACACATCCGCGGAGAGAATGAATTGAATTTTAATTTGCCCTCCACGAGGATATTCACCACGAAATGGGCTTAAAATAAAGTGTGGATTTTAAGTATCATCAACATTAAATTGAATTGGCGAACAATGTGCTGACATTGGAAGTGATTTAAGGAACTGCAATGAAAGGAGAGAATCTTCCTTATTGATTTTGATCTGCTAGCCAGCACTCGTGCTTATTGGCAAGTTGAGTGCGACTTGTACCCGATGGTTACCACTTGGAGGTAAAATAAGCACAATTGATATATAGAAACAGTTACAACATTGGGCAACGTCAAGTTGACACCACTCAGTGCCGCCTATCCTATTTCTACAGCACCCAACCTTCTTAAAGTTGAGAAGCATCTGATAAAGTTTACAGTACCATAGAAATAGAACCGAAACCAAGTGTTTGATGTGGAAACCGTCTCCAAGATCTACCCTTTAAATTTTAAAAACCATTGCAGCTTTTTCAGGTTGCAAATACATTAGGCTGTCACCTTGTCATAGTAACTTATATGCCAACAAACAGTTTGCTCATCTATCAAACCAGAATCACTTAACATACATCCATAAATGAACAAAGGTATTTTTCTTTAAAGGGGTGTGACAACAAATGAAAACCTCTGGACTATTAAAACACCGTCAGAAAATCATTGACGGTACTGGACCATTGTTGCGATTAGCTCAAAACACGAATCACAACGTAAAGTTCTGGTGGGTTCCGAAACACACGAAATGACTGATGAATTATAGCTAGGGAGGGATCAGAACAAGGAATATCTATGATCGGCCACTCAGTACTCACACTTAGGGATGGTCCAGACCATTCATCTTAGCCTTTCTCATTCAGACTGGACATTTCACACACAATGGATCCTTGGAGATTCAAGTGATGGCTGCTCTTAAATCACTGACATCGTGATCATGCACTACCTTTCTTAGAGACTGGGGTCGAAATCCCCATCTTGGACTCAGAACTTAATTAAATGAATATCATAGACGATGAAAGTTACAAGCCTTGAGTGGCCTTCTACACATGCAAAGAAGTACTCGGAGCCAAATGAGGTCTCAACAGAAAGTAGTAGGACGCGAGTTGCGATAATAAGAACTATTTTAACCTATGACTGGCCTGATGGAAGGTGGAAGAAGTAATACCATCTTACAAGTCTTACCCTAAAATCAATTCTCACTGCAACTCTTAAATTTATGCTGCATCTTGTGCCTCTGAATACGGTTAAAATTGCACGAAGAGAAGTCGGTCTTTAAGTGTCGACTTTTCATGAGCACGCCTTCATTTCGGAGTGATGAAGGACCACTGGCGCACTAACTACTTCATTTTCTTTCCACACTGCAACAACAGGTTTGACACATAATTTCCTAGCTGGAAAGATTGGAGAAATTGGATAATCTGCTCCGGCAATGAATTTGGTTCCTAAATGGACGTTTGTTGTTTGTCTTAAATACTTAAGACACATGAGACACAGGTTCGATTCTCAAAAAACCACTAACACTTTTTTCGCGGCACCACCTCTTCGCAGGAATGACAAACCTGCAAGAGTACAATCTGTCATGAAAAGCTTCTCAATTCGCCGTTCGGAGTCGGCATTAAGCTGTAGTTCCCTTCCATTCGTGCGAAGAATATAACACGCACAACATGAATGGTTGTGAGAAGCTAGGCCTTGCCTCTCCATGAGCTGCCGAGCCAAATATACATACATACATACATAAGAGGATTTCAGATGCAAAGTTTCAGTCTAAGTAGATGAAGCGTCGTTAGTACTTCTCTATTAAGCAAGTGATTTCCGACATTGCGAAATTCGTGCCCAATAAACTAGTCCCATGGATCAGTACCTGTATTTTGAGTAGGCTTATACCTAGTCTTATTTTATCCAAATTTAAGAGCTGCAGACTAAATCTCTTACTTGGGACTTTCTTGTTAAACCTTCCGAGGAATTTGTGTAGTACTTCACTTACGTCACTTATGCAAAAATGACTTCATTTGACCCATTCATTGGTTATGGAGAACGACTTCAACGAGTAGCGTGTATCAACATTACAAAGGCACTGGAAATATCTTTCCAACAGTAGCTTTTTAAACAATATTGCATCTTCTACTTATTGATACCATGGCCCTTTATGCTCAAAGATTCAAATGAAACTTTCGGACAGTGTCAACAATGACGAGGAGGAGCTTTGTTAATCAAGTAACCCGATCGCTGGCAATAAGCTGCGAAGTGAAGAAACCCATTTGCAAAACTTTGGGCCTTTTGGAGAGTGCATACCCTTCTGTCTCTAGTCTAAGGTCATGGTAAAAAAAAAAACCAAATTTTTCTGACGCACATACTCCTGTAATTATCGAATCAAAATTTTGCTTATTTGTCTCGAGCACTTTCTAGTCAAAGATCATCATGAAGTGGCCATAACGAGTTCATTGTTGTCTTGGTCCACGCTTTCGTTTGTTCTTTCCAATTTCAAGCACCTATACCCTGGTACATCGAGTTCATTTACACGAATGTGATTGAATGAAAAACCTTTAATGGAAATAAATCTCTTAAAGGTGGCAAACCGACCTGAGAGACAAAAGAATTGAGAGGAATTGTTGATGAACCATTTCTCAACTCAAAATGAAGTTGACCGACACAACTATTCCTCTTCAATTGGAATCGTTGGTTGATGACAGGAGTTTTTACGCTTAGAAAGTGAGGCGGTCGACAAAAAAAGTGTTCGTTTTCAGAAGTTGTTCTTAGGGCACACATAATTGTTGACAGGCAAGAATGCATGGTTGATGAAAGATAAAGATCTTGGAATGTCGGAGAGCTTTTGCTTTTTTTTCGATTTCTTAATTATCGTCTACTATTGACCTTGCAAATGTTGACTAGGACTAGGGCTAGGTTTCAGGTTTACTTATAAAGCAATCTGTTATTTAGTTGTCCGAATTCTTTGAGATTATGTATTCAATTTTGCCAACTGCAGGCTTGAGGGCAGGTAATGCGAGCAAGAAGAAAGAAACTTTGTATTGTGCTAGCAAATTACTTATTCTAAAAGCTTTATAACTAGTTGGTTTTAGAGACTAAAGGAAGAACCTGAGGTGTCTTCGTTCTAAGAGTGTTTTAATTGGCCTTTAGGAGATGAAATTTGACAGACAGATGGCGCATTACGCACTTGAAATAATGTATTAGGCCTTTGCTGTATTCTTGAATTTTGGCAGGCTGAACTACAAATTCAGTTCTTCTTTTGTGTGAATAGTACGAGTATGTATACGTATTTTCATCTTCGGGTAACTTCATGAGAATCATCAAAATAAAGTTGGGATGGAGGAAGGGGAATAAAACACGACAAAACATACATTTTACAGACGGATTAAAAATGAACGAAGGAGTATGCCCCAGAGTTTACTTAAAAGAACCTGCCATTGTTTGGTCTATAAAATTTCCAAACCATACCGTTGTCGTTGTGTTCCAAGCGGAAAATTTAGTGATAGCCGAGGCCTTAAGAGAACTATGCTCAGTGATAACTCCGAGAACATTGATATAAGTATATACACTTCGATAGCCAAGTCACCATTAAAGCCATCACATCCACAATACTAAAATCGAAACTCGAAAAGAGGTGTCGCGGTGTGCTAAGCTCAAATCAAAAAGTCTCATTGAGTCTCAAAAAGAGGCATTGGTGGTAATAAAAAGGCTCATGAACTGGTCAGAACAGGATCGAATTTCACCACTTGTTCTAAAAAAAAGACATGCGGTTAGAATTTGCCGATGAGAGATGGAGCAACCTCCCATCATGTCGCATTTCAAAAAAGATGTGATTAGAAAACGGAAAATGATATAAAAGCTCACGATAAATAGATCGTATTTAGCATTATGATCGAAATCCTCACAGGATACAATTTACTGGTGGTCCATCTAAAATGAATTCAACTAAATACGACCGATCTCTGTAGGGACTGTAGTGACATAAACGCAGAAGAGGACATGATGCACTTCATCTGCGACTGCATAGGCCTCAGCGGATCCAGAAAACAACCCTAGTCGCTCATACTTCTTTAGTGATCCTGGCGAATTGTCAACCATACTCGAAATTCGTATTCTTCATTTCTGTAAGCTTCTGCATCAGTTTTTGTGGACTAAGTCGAAATAAGTATCTATCGCAGAAATTCCAGCCAAAATGGCAGTTACCTTGTATGTTTTGCGACTTCTAACCTAAGAAAGACTTACTTTCTTCACAAGAGGGATTCAGCGCTAGTTTTGATAGTTTGCATTTGCACTACATCATTTTTTTTCTCCGAATAGTCGCATAGGAAGTCAGACTTTTTAGAAAAATAGGCTGGAACAGGAATGCTCTTCAAGTCAGAAGTACTTGTATCTCTGTGCACTCAATCTTTTGTTGAACATTGTATGTAGACTATGCATGGAGTCAGAGAACTCGTCGGACTTTTTTTTAGCTGCTATTCAGTGTAATGTCATTGGCACTTTCGCCAATATTGAGACGGGAGCGGCAAAGATGGGTTTAACGGTCAATGAGGGCAAGACCAAGCATATGTTGTCAACAAGAAACGACAACCAACACGACGTCTCGAACAGATATAATTTTGAGGTAGATAAGGACTTTGTCTACCTATGCCCGCTTTCAATTCAGAAAACGACACCAGCGTTGGGATCAAACGAAAAATAGCTCTTACCAATCGCTGCTTCTTTGGGCTAAGAAGGCAATTGACTAGCAAAGTCCTCTCTTGAACAACAAAAGTGATTCTATATAAGACCTATGGCGCAGGGGCATGAGCTTTATCAAAAATGGATGTGGTTGCTCTTGGCTGCTTTGAAAGAAGAATTCTCCGGGTGATTTTCGGTCCCGTCTGCATAGACGGTGAGAGGAGGAGAAATAACGACGAACTGTACGGACTTACAGCGAGATCGGCTTAGCCAAAAGAGTGAAGGTCCAACGACTGAAGCTGGGTTATGTAGAACGGATAGACACCAATGCTCCGGCCCGAAAAATCTTCGAATCCGCCCCCGAGAGACAGCGCAGTAGAGGAAGACTGCGACTCAGATGGCGCACGCAAGTTGAAGGGGACCTCAGCCAACTTAGCGTCCGAATCTGGAGGCAGCTAGCTAAAGATCAAGCTGGTTGGAGACGCTTATTGGTTGAGGCCCAGGTCCATCCCGGACTATAGCGCCACCTTAAGGAAGTAAGTAAGTAAGTCTGATGGAAGAAATATTTTGCTGCCGATAATCTCACAAGCAAATGGACATGCCAATCGTTTGAGGAGAAAGCGACGATGCACTAAGCAGACTTCATGTGGACCAGGGTAAACGAAATTCACTCTTCAGTTGTTATTCGCCTCCAAGCATCAAGCAACAAGAGTTCGAACTTCGAAAGTCTGATTGGCACTATCACAAAAAATGCATGCGGAAGAAACTCTTTCGTTATAGACTTAGTTGCATCAGCAGTAAAATAGGGATTCACGCATCACAAACACCAAATAAAACCATCCTCCGCGAAGCGTATGCATTTCGCAACAGACCTTTAGCAGAAACGGAAGAGCATCAGTTGTTGACATCACGCGGGTAAGTACGGGTCTGGCACGAGAAGCTACAGAAAAAATGAGCTTCCAATACACGTACAGCGATCAAGTACAAGCTATGGATCAACTCTGTAGGAACCAAGGAGATAGTAACAGGAAAAAATGTTGGGAACCACAAGTTGAAAGCCACCAGTTACACCAACTGCTAATGGACGTCGCATAGTCATGTGAATCAGCTGTTCAATAATGTTAGATATGGCTTCTTGGTTTTAGACTTGAACAAAAACGCGTCTTGTTTGAGGTGGATCTCAGCCTTACGGTTGCGCTGTTAAAAAGGAAGAACGCAAAGCAAACTTCCCCAATTTGTATGTATGTATATTTGGCACGGCAGCTCATGGAGAGCCAAGGCCTAGCTTCTCACAACCATTCATGTTGTGCGTGTTATATTCTTCGCACGAATGGAAGGGACCTACAGTTTAGTGCCGACTCCGAACGGCGAATTGAGAGGCTTTTCATGACAGATTGTACTCTTGCAGGTTTGTCATTCCTGCGAAGATGTGGTGCCGTGAACAAAATTGTTGGTGGTTTTTGAGAATCGAACCTGTGTCTCTCGCTTAGCAGTCCAACGCACTAACCACTAAGAGCCACGGCGACCACAATTTGAATATCTCTAAATTGACAAGCAATCATTGCAATCGTTGTATGGTGCTAAACCGTTGTTGCAGACATGATTAGTAGAACTTAAGCTTAACAGACCTACTGCAAGTGCAAAAACTAAAATGACTACCAGTTTGTCGAGTTTGTCGACATCGTGAGATTAGCATAGATAAATGCATGCCACCTGCACGAATTAATTATTCTGACATCAGAAAATAACTGCAATACTATTTTAAGTAGTCCACAAAATACTTACAGTACCAAGCAATTCAATTTAGACGTACAGTTTAATGATTTCACTGGCACCGCGATTCCCGTCTCAATTTCTCCTTGAACATTTTATTGTAGACCACCTGCTGTAGGTACTATTGTATTTGTATCTTATCCCACTACAGCTAGGGTTTATGTAAACCAACGCATCAAGTTGATGAGATGCAAACAGTTAAGTGTATAAATCTCAATCTTATGAAATACTCGTACATGATCCATGCATCCCAGCCACAGGAATGTGTTTAGTGATGCCGCACGGGGCACACAATCTTCACAGCTTTGTTCTGGGTTTGTTGAAACCGCAGAAGCATTTCTTTGCACAAGAAATATCTAACCTATGTGTACCGTGTACCAGCAATTGTTGGAGAAAGTTTAAGGTTCATGAGAGAATTTCAACATATATACGAGTAGTTGGGTGTAGAAATGGATGCAAGTATTCCATTACAAACGTAAGGAAATAAAGCCATTGTTGTTGCAAATGTATGTTAATTTTCAGATCCGAAAAAGGAGTACGAAATTGCAATGTTTTTGAATGCAATTGAGTAACAAAGGTCTATAGTAGAAGAAGCATATCCCAATATAAGTTGGTCCGCTAAATAACAACCATAACCCCATAAGGTTGAGGTAACTTCTAGGATGAAGCTTAGATCTTTATGATCGTGGAACTCGTTTTTTCAGAAGAGCCTCCCATAATTTAAGGGTCGAAGTGGAGTAGGCTGTCGCTACTAATTACGAAAGAGATTTCCCTCTAAGGTACTTTCTGGACACAGCGGGATTACCGGAAATGAGTTCTCCGATGAGTTTGAAACTTCAGAGGAGAATTTTTCCAGCCCTGAACTTCGGTAAGGGCTCCTATCGATAGTTTGGTTTTTAGCAAGCACAACTGTAGGTGGTGGCATGACTCTCCAGGATGTAGGCAAACTAAACAGATCCTTCCCGACGTTTGTAAGAAGTCGGCGGCATTCTTGCTGTCTTTCAGCAGAAAAGACTGTAGACAACTTAGTGGCGTTATAACGGGACACTTTTCCTTTGCCAAACATCTGAACGTGTTAGGCTTCATTGACATCAGTATCTATGACGCTTGTAGAGACTGCAACGACTCTGCGGAATACTTCCTGTGTGATTGTCCTGTCCTGTTGGCAGATTTTTGGGACTGATATGATGAGTTGGGGTAACCTTAGCTCCTTATCACTAAAGCTCTTACTCGACTTTCTTAAAAAGATGATGAAAACCTAATAAAAGGTTTGTACCTGCTAGTAGTACAATGGACCTGCTTTTGTGTTTCAGTATTCCAGAGTGGTGTTCCAACACTCCGACAGAAAAGAAGGTACTCTCTGCATATAAGGCAGCAGCGAAAGAATTCTCTTGATGGAATCTACGGTGATGTCACCAATTCAAACTAGAACGAACTACTAGGTGAACACCTTATTTGGGCTACTCGGACTTATTCAAAGCTTCAGGCCAATAAGGATCGGTATACAAAACTCCTCACGTCCGAGGGGTACAATAAAAGACCTGGTCCTCCAGATTGAGGGTGTGTCGTCGGAAAATGGATTATTTTAACACTGACGGCCCAAGCAAACTAAATAAGGACAATGAATTTCAGTTATGCACGTGGAATGTCTGGACCCTAAATAGATCACGTGCAGATGAACAACAAAATACAAAAATACAAGAAAATACAATTACCATCCAGGAAGTGCGATGGATGGAGAAAGAACAAAGCAGATGAACAACTGTGACATCTTTTACGCAGAGTGTCGCAGGGAGCAAAATCAGCGGTTATTTGGATACGGATTTGTGATCAGAGGACGACTTAGGCAAGGAGTTATGAGCTTCAAAAATGTAAGCGAATGCCTGATCACTATCTGTCTCAGGGTCAAATTCAAAAATATAACCCTGATAATGTGCTAAAGCCCCCACAGACGAGAAAGATTACGTGACCAAAGAAAGCTTTTACGATCTCCTCGAGAAAATTTACGACAATGGCCCGAAGGACGATCGGAAAGGAGCACATCTTTAGTTCTATAGTCAGAAAACGTAGTCTGCATGACAATACAGCCTATAAGATCCTGTCGGCCATACTGTGTGAATGCTTAAAACCTTTTGTCAATCATTTATTGACCCTTATTAGTTTGCTTTTAGGCCAGAGAAGCCAACCATCGACAAAATATTCACACTCCGGTAGATCTTAGAGAAAACCCAGGAATCTCAGATCGGTAACCACCATCCTTTTTTTTATAGATTCTAAAGTCGCCTATGATAGCGTATACAGAGACGAGCTGTTTAGAACCATGTTAAATCTTGACATCCCTGCCAAACTTCTTTGCGTGATATTCGGTCCAGTTTGTATCAATGGAGTGTTGCGGAGAGGATTCAACGACGAACTTTTAAAGGGCAAATAGGTGCGAGTACAGCGGCGGAAATCACTGGGATACGCGGAACGCATGGACAGTAGCACACTGGTCCGTTGAGTATTTGAATTTACCCCAGAGGTATGCAAAACTAGAGACAGCTAGTTAGTAAGTTAATTTGAAGTGGTCCTCTGATAAGAGGTTAGATAGATTTTTCCTTGTCTCTACAGAAATTGAATTGAAACGCTGGGCATGACTGCCTAGGATGAAGTGCCCTGTTAGGACGTTAGTAAGTTTCGGTTCCTTAGGATCGAGGGCAGACCAAGATACTACTGTCCAGATTCGACAGAGCATCGATGTGAATCAGGTCTTTAATAAACGACGTAGGCGCTACAAGTTGTACGTAGGTGTACGAGTTTCCTACTGTCTGTACTGGGTTGACAGCGGCTTGACTGATAGCCGTGAATTCGACTGGAAATGCATCACATTGATTAGGAAGCCTGAAAGAGTGGTGAATGTTGAGGACACAAGAGATATACTTATTAAAGAGGACTTCGCGCTGACCCCATGCGCTTCTGTCTGGTGCTGTAGCCAATGTGGAAGCCACTTTCAGAGGGCATCGAATCATTATTAAGGAAGACTGTGGTGAATCATTAGAATTTAAGCATGCCCTTACACCATTGTAATGCTTATGCAAATATTATTATTATTTTCATCTTTCATTGTAAGAGAGACTTGTTCGAGTTTTTCCAACACCTCAGCCTGTCAATTGATTTGTGTAAATCCTTTTGTGTCTTAGGACACATTTGCTTCCCAATAATCTTTAGATTTTCAAAGCAATTTAATCACTATGAACCTGACCTTATAGTTGAAACTTAAAACATAATTTTAACGATCCTATTAGTTCACGTAAGACACAAATTTTATGACATAAGTTTACCTTAACTTATTCGAATTTAACAGCTCATAATTGCTTGGAAGATCGCGTATAACTTTCAATTTCTTGCTGGCACACGGTGTCATTAAAATGTTTGTTTAGAACCATTCTAAGTTAATGGCTTTTGCTTCTAATAAAATCCACAAGTTGAAGACCAACCAAATCACCCGTTAAATTGGGTCAAACAAGATGTGAAGATTAGAATATCGTTTCGGTTTCGGTTGTCTATTGCCTGAGACGACGTCGTTAAACTACATTGTGTACACGGGTATACCTTGCCGATAGAGAACCTTTAAAAAAGTGTTCATTCCTAGTTGCATCTCTTTTTCCACTATGGATATTCTATTCAACGGCTACCACTACTCGCATCTGGTAGATAATAGATACAAGTACAAAAGAACCGGTTCTAATGAAATAAATATGTTAACCTTTCGGCAATCGAAAACCTGTAGCTCGGTTTCTCCAAAGTTCATTGAAGGCTTCGAGCACCTCAAGTATGCAAGTGTACCCGTAAAAGTACACAATAGATACAATTTCACATTAGGCCAGTCATCGTCCAGATACTCTGGGCGCACAGAGAGAATCCATCAATGCCGGGGTTGTCGTCGTTGTGTGTTGTGTTGTTGAGAATGGTAATGAGCGGAGGCATAATGGTTTCGTCGCTCTAGAGAGTTTGTGTGCATGCGAACGTGAAACCGTCGTCGATTACACCCACGTTGACTGCGTGAAGTTGAAGTTTTAACGTTAAAACAACGCCCGTTCGTGTTATCAATAATTCATAAGGCCTTGTACCTGCGGTAACTGTAAGTAATTCGTTACACTCTTCGGATAGCAGTGCACATCGGATAATTATTGGTAGACGCCAAACGTCGATGAATGTTTAAAACGAAGGCTTTGGCATTGGGTGAGCCTAGGCGCGGACAACAGGCAGACGTTTCTCTTTAAAATGAAGAATTCCAAGAATTTGTGTAATAAATTTGAAATTGTTTTGTAATTAGAATCTGAGGGCATGGCCCGTGGAGAAGAAGATTAATGTGCCGGTAGTCTGTGTTAAATTATTTTATTATGCTTTGTTGGGGTTTTGAGGAGTTCGCGGATTAGACTAGACATTCAGCGTACTGGTGGGAGAATGTTTTAAGCTATTTTGATAAAATTAATCGGGCTGCCACTCACGATATTTTCATTGATTTCAAAGCATTTATCGCTTGAACCTCTACAAGTCGATGGCTAAAAGCGATGTAGGATCTTGGAAACATTTCCTTTGAGCTATTTGGATAATTGCGCAGACGTTATGTCATTTCAATTTTAGTGCTCAGACTTTTGTTGGGCTTTACCTTCATCAAATTTTTCCAATCTAGGTTAGGTTGGAGTGGCGGGCTTCAAGATACAACCTCACCTTAACCAGATTAAGTCCTTTGTGTAACCAAATGGATCTGTACTTCAACCAGAAATACTACCCGCAGAACCAGCTGGAGCTTTCTATGAAGCGCTGGAGGCTGCCTATGTTATTGTCAATCAATTCATTTAGGTTGTGAATGAAGCTGGCTGAATGGTGTAGAATTGTCTCCTCTTCCTCCTCGTCCATGCAGCTTCTACAAAAGTCCTTGTAGAGGATTCCCAGCCTATTGGCGTGTTTGCCGATGGTGCAGTGTCTCGTTATAATACTCACTATGGTCCTTATGAGTACTGTTTTCTGATGAGACAGAAAGAGCGTTTAAGATCCAGCTTCGGCCAGATCTATTTGGAGATGATGCAGATATTACCTTCTGTCCATCTGTGATTGGCGATGTCGATCGCGTTTCTTTTAAGTAGTAATTTGCAGGAAGTTAGAGGCATGCTTAAATACCCCTTTTCCGAAAGAATTGGTAGAGTTGTGCCCTCTCTGGCGAGTTCGTCAATCACATCGGCAATGTAGACCATGCCAAATCTCATCCAATTTGACATATAGTGCAGTAGCAAGGAACCTAAGGGAAGCGGTTTAATTTCATTCTTCGGAGCTGATTATTATGTATGAATCCGGCGCCAGTCTTTGACAAGAGTTTGACGGAACACTAACGAAGAGAAACTGGCCTGAAGATACCAAAATGGATGTCGGTAAAAGAGGCGACAAGTATTTACTGAAGAGTAAACCATAATTGGAACGTGTTCTCACCCACCACAGCCAGCGTGCAGACTGCAAAAGTGATTAAAGAAGGCGATGTCGTTAAGAAGGTATCACAATCACAGTATACAGGCCTTGGAGCCATTGAAAGTCAAATCAAGCAATGTCTTGTTAAGGTATTACTGTCGATGGATAATGCCTACTGGTACATTAAGAAACCTTTTGAAGTAAAAAAAAAAAACGGTCTTTGACAAGGTGATAGGTAATCCTGCAACTTTTTCCACCTCTTACACGCAAACTTACATCAGAGGTACAAATAATATTACATAAGCATGTCTGAGCTATCAGTGTGGCGAAACAGATAAAACATCACCATAGATAACTACAACTTTTAAGTGGTTAATGATTTTGTCTACCTAAGCTCCAAGTTTCTGATCAGTAGCCTATTTCACCAACTTACAAATTTGTATTTACAAGCATTTTTTAACAAAATTTGTGACTTTTTAGATCAAAAAATCCCAAATTTTGTTAAAAAATGCTTGTAATTACAAATTTGTAAGTTGGTGAAATAGGCCACAGGTCAAGAAGGTGCGAGTCCAGCGATTAAAATGACTTTAGTCATTATTGTTTAATAAAAGGTTCCAACTCGCTTATAGGAAAGAACATGTTACATCAAACGTCGTTTATGCTTCTCCATAAAGACTTTGGATACGAAATTTAATTGAGGCTGTCATAAAAAAAATTTAAATCATCTGTCTTACCTTAGTCAACTTCTAGTATCCTTTTGGATGTTGGTAGCAGGGGTATTGCTTGGTAAATTTTAGACACCAGATTATAAGTACTCAATTAAAATTTGGGCTAGGGTTTCAAAAGAATGAATGAAGGCATCCATGACTTAAGCCCTCACCATCGAGTCTAATCATACTTTTTATACAATCAGGAGACTGTCATGCCAACTGTGAAATTAGAACAGATTGCGTCTACGGCGCTCCAATATAGAAGGTGAAAGCGGCAATGCTATGAATAACCGTTTGTACTTCGAAGCCCTTCTCGCCTTTATAGAGCCTAGTTGTAGCAAGCGCACTCAACGACAAGCAGACAGGTTACGGCATCGGCTAACGACACCGAACTAATAGCCGGAGGCAAATTCGAAGAGGTTTCATATTTTGCTGCGATGGAGGGGCTATTAGCGGGACCATAAGCCCTCGGTGGGAAAGGCAAAACGAGCTCATAGAAGAACTCTAAATATTGAGTAAAAACTTAGTTAACGGTTTAAATGGGTTTTCTTAGAGGACTCTTTAAACTCAAAGAACAAAGAATGAAATTAAATTAAATGAAATGAGAGTTTACCAGATAAACTAGAAAGGCTTACCATCTCTTGACTTGCTGCAGGTAATCGGATAGTGATAGACATTTCAAAAAGTCGCTCAACTCAATATAACATACGTTTTCCCGCGCGTCAGAGAAGTAACTACCAAGATTCCTTATCCAGATGCTTCTACTAGCAAGTGATTCTATTTCTCCTTTGTCGAAAGTCGTTGTGATGTACCAAGAGCCGATCCGCGAGAAATCCAATGGCACAGTGCTCAGAAAGGACTCCTGAAACGACTAGTGTATCTCCACGACTGAGTATAGTTAGAGAAAGGGCCCCCTTTTTGTCGCGGACTGATCGAAGTGTTTGTTTTGTCTGTCTAGGCTTTCATTGTTAATTTGAAAATTAGTACTGCTGGGGAGAAGTACGAATCTATCCTTACCCTTTTCTCGCAGCTCTTTTACTGCCGAAAATATCCATATAAGCCGGTATCCAACATAGGGTCACCGTGTTGCCTGCTTATACCTCATTGAGGTACCACTTAGAGAGTTAATATCATTAAAGTTTGATTTTACTTTTGGCGACTTGCGAACCTTGATGCCAAACTAGGTATCTTCCAACAATCAGAATGATGGTATTGTTTTATTGTTAGTCCTGTGATGGCTTGGCTGTGATTTTGAAAAACACCATTCGAAAAAGTACTAACATCCATTTTGGGTTAGTCATTAAAAATGGTTTGTCCAGCTATTTTTGTTCGGAAAGTCTTATATTGAACATTCTATGAAATGCTAGTGCTAACGAGTTGTTCACCACATGGATCAGTGTTCTGAGTCTGTGTACAACTAGACTTTGTTGGCGGCTAATGTTAACTTGGTCCGATACGAAGCACATACCTAAGTTGGTAATGGACATAATAAATCAAGGAATTCTTGAGAGCTGTAGCAGAAGACGCAACGCTACAATCGACGAAAGCCCACAATAACCAGAGCTATCCTAAAGAATATTTAAAGCAAACTTGATTTAAAGAAAAGATTGTTTATTCAATCTATCCGGAAAGCGCCCTCCCTCGACAGTAACCTACATAATTTACACTTCAGGATCTGTAAAGCCAGCTTTATCAAACTCAATGACAAGACAACAATGCTTTTCAATTTACTAAAGCAATTTGCAAGAGATCTCACAACACCCACCTATCTATATACGAATGGCTAACCTCCCTCTCAAGGATAAGCTCGCAAGTTTGTCGCAGCAGTTTTCTTGGCAATCAGCTCAGAGATCATTTCAAAAAGAATAATAGACCCCGTAGAAAAAAAAGAAAAAAAGAAGAAACAAAATCAATTAGAAACCGCTCACACACCTTTTCTGTAAAGCAAAAACACCAGCTCCAAGATGTGGTTTCACATTTCAGTCAATGCTCTGCCCGTAATTACAAGCGTGCATCGACAGACCCTGATGGTGGAGATACACACTCCAAATGTACGGATGTTACTTCAGCTTTTACTCCAAGCCCAGCCCTAGTCGCAGTCGCCGCCATCGAGGTGAACACTATTAGTGCAATTACCCGCTCGGTAATATTTTATCCAAGTCCCGCTCAGGGCGGAACAAGGGGCCAGGTAGCTTTAACGCATACAAAAGACCCGAGTTCTTCGATTTCACTATGCGGTGGCTTCGAATGCGCGTAATTCGACTACGAAACGGAAATAATAATTTTTTTCTTCTCCTTTTTCTTCATATTTTCATAAGAAAAAAAAAAAGACAACTTATGCTCATGTTGACGGTTTAGCAGGCGTGCATAATCGCTTGCGCCAACGCATTAGGCCATTGTCGTTTGCTTATTCTCCCTCCCTCCCTCTCTGGGTACGTCTTTGTTTGCGATTTCCTTTTCTTTTCTTAGAAACAATTGAACACGACGGATGAGAAGAAGTACACGAAGTAAAAACTAGTGTAGTGTGGCGCTGAATTAACAATGAGCCCCACTAAGAGTTCCACAATATGAGCTGTACAACAGGGAGTATCTTGAAGTGAAGTTATTATTTTTTTTATTTTTTCACTTCTCTTTCTGTATCTGATCTTTGAAATGAATGCTGTAATTATTAAGCACGATTATTATAAAAAAAAATAAAATTCCTGCTCAACCCTCTGGGATTTAACAGAAAAGGTAACAACTTTAAACCTCAGATTAAGCCATCTATTAAAACTAGTAGTAGTGCAGCCATCTTTATTTATCACTAGTAAGAAAACTCTGTTATGCACAAAATATGTTCGAGTATTGGCGAGACTCGACAGAGATAGGGTTCAAGAAGTAACGTATATTTGTAAAGCGGACGATGGTGATTCGAGTTTCCCTTGTCTCAGTACTTAAGGTTCGCTGAGAATTTCTTTAACAGCTGCGCTTCAAACCATGCTACACACATTGTGATTTTTATCGACAAGCATGCTGCGATCAGATCGCTTGTATCCAACACAACAAAATCTAGAGCAGTAGAGGACTGCCACTTGTCTCTGAATGAGATCACTTACCAGCATAATGTCACACTATGTTGGGTTCCAGGTCACAGCCACCTTCCAAGGAACCATACGGCTGATGAATTAACTAGACTCTAAATGTACAAACAGTAGGAAGCTCGAACATGTCAAATTGTTTGGTAAATACATAATGCTCTGTCAAAAGCAAATCATAGATGGCAGCACCTTGACTATTGTACCAAAGCTAAGCTAATCTGGCCTGTCCTCCACCCTAAGAGTTTGAAAGCATTAATTTGACTAAAAAGACACCAGGCTTTCGAAACAACTAAGTAGGCAAGCTCAGCGTCTGAATGTTGCATGCAACGATTTCAGCAGGATCTGTAGGGATGAGGAAGAGAAAGCATCTATGGGGCACTTTCTCCGCGTGTGTTGCCCTTGCAAAAATTAAGAAAACCGCCATAGGCAAATACTTCTTCAACGATCTAAATGAACTGAACGTCAAGCACGGCTGATCTCAGGAATAAACTGGGATCCAGTGGTATCACAATAGACCTACTTTTGGTTTAAAGTTGTTTCCACCCTAAAGACCACTTTAAACTAACTAACTTAAATAATGGTACAACACTTGGTCTATAAATAATACACTCTCTCGCTATAGCCCAGTACCAAGAATTAAGGCACAACCTTAATCTACGATCAGTGCAGGCTTAAGGAATGTTGATGCTTAACTGATAAGCCGAGTGGGCTTATAAACATTCTAAATTTGCTACTGGAGGAGATGGTAATATTTTCAACAAGCTTCCTCACCTTTATATACAACTTCAGTTAGGTTTTTGCGGTGCTTATTCCAAACAGAGCAGCATGGAAGAAAAGTGTTTACAGACTACAACTACAAAATATCCAAGTCCACGCTCCTAACAGGACAGAATGAATCAATAACTCACTTCTATTGAAATGCCAAGTATCGAACTTTACCGACGACTCCAAGCTCCAAGATGGAATGCGGCATCGGAGCAGATATCTTCTCAGTGGAACTGAATGTATCCAAAATGTTCCGCCTTCCAGCGGCTCTAATATCACTCTTTTCCAATAAGAGGACCATAGTAACATAGAGGAAAATGAGGAGGCCGACGCCCTGATGTTGCGGAATCTGCTCCCCGGTTGGACTTATCAGAAGAAGCATTCTCTAGCACTTTCTTTCAATTGCTAACTTTAGATGGAACAACCTCGAAAACTATGCCATATCTAGACGACCTAATTAATAGAACAGACGCTGAGACAGCAGGAATTGTAGCAATTGGCACAGACCACTGGCCAATTAGCTCCAAATCGCAGGAGTACTCAGACTCGTTTTCGCTCAAGTGTACTCCCAAGAAAAAACACCCATTTTGGGTCTAGTGGTTGGAGTAACTTAGATTTTGTTTATATTCGTTGGCGTTCGCTGTTCCCCGACCGGCCTCGAACCTGCACAGGTCGGGTCACAAGCGAACACACTACCCACTGCACCATCGCCATCAACACTCATTGTTGTTGCAACACAAGATAAGGAAATCCTATTCCACTTTCTCCACTGCCCATCTCACCCTTGGCAAATCCTTTTAAAGGAATTATCAAAGATTTTGTACATAAAACGTTACAACATCACTTTGCCAACTCTAGAGGATGAAAACTACTCCTCTTGGTCCCACGCCCATCAACAGCCCGGTCACGTGAGTTGTGGCATCTAAAAGGCGCACCAGCACTACTTGTGCTTCTGGTAGGACTAACCAGATAGCTACCTCCACCTATCTCCCTACACAAAGGACAAACAGAACAAAGCAACAGGAGGCTGTGGTTTTTTTTAAACATAGGCATTCAAGAACAGGAGTCGGTCATAACTCATGGCGCGGGCCACAGAGTATCCATAAAGGATTTTCACACATCACACCTATCTACTATCTACTTATCATACTTTTACTGTTGACTTAGCGATCCATGTCGGTTTGTTCAAGTTTTTTCCCCGACTCAAGTAATTCCATAACTATATAGATTAAACAGCAAATAATTCCTTCCATCTTAACGATGCCGGGACCACATTGACCCGCTTTAGAAGCGTACAATCTGTCAATTAGCCTAACAACCTGTGTAATGGTCTTCTTCTTTCAGAATTTCTTTCTGGAAATTTATCATAACTACAACTATCCACAACCACTTCATACATCCAAGTGAACTACATAAAAAATAAAAGAAATCATATTCGTAACCCCTGCTCCAGATTCGTGTGCTTTGAGCTGTAGAAAGTTTGGTTTTAGCTTAAAAGTGCACGCACGACTGTTAACACGTTTATAATTTACGTGCGCCTTTAATTTCAAAAAGATACACTGAGAGTTGGGATGCTTTTTTGGAGCACCAACGTACGACAGAGCAATGACCATTGAACTTAAGACCGCGTCATGAATTGCTTCATTACATTTATCCGAGAAGGCGTGCATACGCACACCAATACGCTCATTACACGATTGCATAACATCTGGAGCGGAAGTCTTCACATGTGAAAGCGCACACTCTTTTAATAAGTCACTTGAATTGGTCTTATGTGCTGCGAATAAAGGCACTCCTCCTGTCCTGCATTTTACGGTCGTTAAGTTGGTATTAAAAGTTCAGAAGTTACACAAAAGTGCAAAAAGAAACATATCCTAAGGAGATTACATGGCACATCACTGTCGTCCAGTGCGGGACAACTTCGGTGTGGAAAGAAACCTAAATTGTTCAATTTCACTTGTCAGTGTAAGAAAAGGGAAACAAGCGACTTCCGGCTGCAGAGTAAGTTTCCATTTAATACCCGGGTATCAGCTTACGGACAATGGCGTCCTAAACAATGGTTTCGGTCGTTTTAACAACTGAAAGCGAATGCAAGAGTTGTTTTCAGTAGAATCTCCACTACAATGGAATTACAGAGATTATAGTCTTTGAGATTTTTTTTTTTTTTGATTGATGAAAGGTTGTTATTTATTGCGATTATATACATACGTACTGTTATACAATTCAACAACAAAAATTGTGGATAATGTGCGATGTTGATGTAAGTACATGCGGCGCTATGTAGAAGGACCAGAGCTGTATGCGAATTCTACTAGTAGAAGAGAAAGGACGAACACTGGCTTCTTAGGAAGAAAAAGGGGGAGCATGAGAAGTGTTCGGTCGAGGAAATTGAGAGATTCTACTCCAGTAATGAGGTTCGGATGTTTTACCCAAAGGTAAAAAGAACACGTAGAGGCAATAAAGCCCGAATCGAAGCTTGTAGAGACGAACAAGGGAATATAGCAGTAGAGTCGCACTCGATACCGAAAATTAAGAAAGATCATTTCTGCAGACTATATAACGGTGATGACGAATCAAATTCCGCTGTTAGGCAGGATGGACCATTCCACTTGAACGATGATAGCCAACAATTCCTTCTATCCAACCTGGACGAAGTAATGATAGCCATATCTAAACTGAAGTAGAACAGTGGTGCTGCAACTGACGACCGAGCTGCTGAGCTATTTAAAGCAGCGCGAGATGACTTGGTAAGGAACATGTACCAATTCATCTGCAGAATATTGTCGGGCGAGACCAGGCCCTATGAATAGAATCTCAGCATTGATTGTCCGATTCTCAAAAAAGGAGACACTTTGAACTGCGGTAACTATTAGTCTCCTCAAAATCGCCTATAAGATCTTATCTGTCGTATTGTGTGAACACCTAAATCCCCCTGTCATCAACCTGATTTGTCCATATCAGTGTGGCTTAAGGCCTGAAATGCCACCACTGACCAAATTTTCAAACTACAGCAGATCTTAGAGAAAATTCAGAAATTCCAAATCTATATTCACCACGTCTTTATCGACTTCAAGACCGCGTTTGATAGCATTTATAGAGACGACCTACTCGTCCGACTGTGCGGAATGACTATGGAGAATGCTTGAAGAAAATAAGGACGCCCAACACTGACGTCTCGGACAGAACATCACTCTGGACAGATATAAATATGAGGTAATAAAGGACTTTTTCTACCTAGGCTTCGCTATAAACTTACACAATGTCACCAGTGCTGTGATAAATAGAAGAATACCACTTGCCAATTGCTGTTTTATTTGGGGCAAGAAGGTCCTTTTTTGAACAACTGAAGTTAGTCTATATAAGGCATTTATCATCCCAGTCCTGCTTTATAGGATAGTGGCATGGACTTTGTCAAAAATGGATGCAGTCGTTCTAGGTTGTTTCGAGAGAAAAGTCGTTCTGGTAATTTATGGTCTCGTCTGCATAGACGATGAGTGGAGAAGATACATCGACGAACTGTAAGGGCTGTACCGCAACATCGACCTTGTCAGAAGAGTCTAAAAACAATGATTAAGATAGTTGGGACATGTAAAGCGGATTAACAACAGCATACCGGCCGGGAATATCTTCAAACCTATTTTACAGGGGCGACGCAGTAGAAAAAGACTGCGAATCAGGTGACGGGCACAATTGGAAAACGACCTCAACCAACATGGCGTGCGAAACTGGAAGCAGCTAGCTAACGATCGAGCTCAATACGGAGAACAAAGCTCTTGACATGGAGAACCAAGGTAGTGATCTACAAAGCCCTGCGCCTGCCATGCCTACTATATGGTTCCAAGTGTTGGATTATAAATAGAAAAGTAGAACAGATCTGGGGGCTTTCGAAAGAAAAATTCTTCGCCCTGGGTTCAGAGAAGATGGATGAGCTATTGTGAATACACACACAGAATACACACGCCACATCGGGGGAATGGACAACAGTGCTCCAATTAATAAGATCATTGACTACCTGCTAGCTAGGTTAAGAAGAAAAGTGTGACCAAACCTTTGTTTTCAAGATCAGATAACAACAGACTTACTGAAGAGAACTTGCCCAGGATCGAGATCAATCGAAGAATTGTATAGGATCAGGTAAAGATTTTACATGGGTCGATAGTTTTTTAAGGGAAAGTAAGTAAAACGTAGTAAGTAATAACCGCGTAACGAAATGGAATCCATTTATTCAGGATGATGAAAGCGATTCAATTGGACTCTCACAACCTAGGGCACTAGATGTGTCTCCAAATGACTGCCAATTATCCTCAAATGACACTTTTCGAAAAATATAAGTCTTCGTCCTTCCGGAGTAGTAGGATAGATTGGAATAACAACAGAAAAACGAAAATAAGAAATTTCTTTTAGATCTGTCTAACGTCTGTCAATGTACGATGAACTGAAAAACAGGACAGCAGCAAGTATGTAAGTACAAAGGTGTTTGGAGTATCTTGTAGTCATAAATGAAATAATAAGATTACGTCGCACTGCGTACTAGAGTTATAAAATTTGGTAAGGGTTTACTGCAAGTCAGTAGACAAGTTTTCATAAATGCTTCGATTGAGCTTGCCACAATTAATATCTAAATACCATTCACTTCGGAAGTACAAGCTTTGCAAGATGGGCCTTTAAGGAGAAGAAAACATCTGAGCACTTCATACCCAGCTTTCGATTGAAACAAGAATAAGAAACTGGTGGAGCAAACAAGAATAAGAAACTGGTGGAGCTTAATCTTGCCCTATGCAGAGCACCGGCATTTATAGAGAAAATCGATTCTTAACTACGTAAACCTGAGAATCATTCTCGCAGGATTGTATTTAAGTGTGAAGATGAAGACCTTCCATCGATACTTCAAGACAAAATACCTAACAAAATGTAAGGGCTGTGGACAAATTTACCTACAAGCTAGAAAATTAAAATCAAACTCTTTGATATTTATAAGACATTCTAGGACAATTAAGTTCCAATCACAAGGTCAAATACCTTCTCCCAGAAGCCAATTTATACTCCTCAAGTCAATGCTACAAATTATCATTATCCTTGTAAACATACATTGTTCGCTCGATAACAAGTTCTCGGTAAAACTACTTTTATGTAATTGGACAGACTTGATTGAATTTAACTGGTGCAGTTGTAAAGCCTCATAAACTAATTGTTTTGCCCCTGAAGCGATGGGTTTAGGTTTAAGCCACTGCAGTCCATAATTATTGGATATTTCCACAAGACATTCTTGTTTTTTTTTTTAATTCAAATTCTTTCACATATCTTCGTGTTCTTTCCAACGAACTGGCAACACACTTATAAAAATAAACCCGAACAGAAGACCAGTTGACGAAAGGTGAACAAATGATCATAATTAATCATAATGCCTTCCTAGAATAGCTCTCGCCTTAGTGGTCTAAGATTTACGATTTTTTGGGTAACAAGCGGCAAAAGACGTGTACGGGTTTTGTGCAAATAAATTCACACCAACCAAGTCGCGTTAGACTCTTGCTCTGGAGAACATGAAATTGTGTAATGTAATTTGCTTGGCCACCATGCTTGTCTTGGACTAGGTGGTAACCATAATGGGGGTCAGACTGCAGGGTTATGTGTTCTCTTTTGGTCAAAGAAACGTTTAAGATATGAGTTATATATACAAAGCTTGTTAAGTTTAATTGGTTTTGAGAGGCTTGTTTATGCATAAGAAAATATTTGGTTCAAATGAAACCGATGTCTGCACACAAAAGTGCATGAAACTTGAGTTAACAAAACATGCCAGATGGGAGTAATTTTTGACAAAAAAAAAAGAACTCAGTTTGAAGCTGAACATACAGGAACGTTTCAAGAAAGCTTCTGTGTTGCCCTTTATTCCTGGCTTTAGGCCTTAAGCCTAAAATAGTACACTGGATTTATACAGCAACAGTGGTGCTCATCTTGTATACGAAATACGAGTCTGTTGGAGTGTTTTTCACTGATTCTCTGGAAAGAAGTCAGGATTCACACGTGCTTTAAGAACAACCCTTACTGCCCCCCTGGAGACCATTTTCCACTTGGTTCCTATTGATATCTATGGAAAGTAAATATCACCTTAATGAATTCGCTGACATTTGCGACTTTTCGCTATGATGAGCTCCAGGACACAGGGACATTCCGGGCAACTGCAGAGCGGACAAGCCGGCCAAGGAAAGAGCAGGCCAGAATTTTTCTCAAAGTCGCCTTGATACTGAAGCCAGATGAATAGCAAATAGCAGGTGGAATAATATCAACATGTCTTTCGTCGAGGCAGATCTGGCCGAACTTCGATCTGAAGAGAACGGAAAAGTGTTTTCTGTCCATTAATAGGAAATGTATAAAAACAAAAGTAGTAGCCCTCACGGAGCGTTGCTTGATAGATAGGCACACGCCACTAGAATAAATGTTCCCTCCCACGATTTCTGCAGTAGTATACCCACCTTCTATGCACCTGCTTTGTCCTATCAAACCCGAAAAGGCAAACCCTAGGAGTGTATTTCTATGAAAATCTCAGCGATTTAGCCAAGCTTGATATTTACAAATTAAGGAAGGGGTCTGCATCGATACGGCTACCCATAATATTTTTCTTGAGAAAGAAGGGAAATCCGTCATTCGAGATTCCTGATTCATGGCTTCAACGATATATACATATGCATATCGAAGACCGATTCAATATGTAAACAGTTCCTTAGATATGCACTGAATAAGATCAGTTTTGAAATGTGAGAACCCATCATTCTCTATTCTGGGAAAGAAGGTCATCCAAGTGTCAGACTCGACCAACTTAAGAACGAATTCATACGGCACAATCCGAACATCTTGGGACAAAGCGAGATACGACGAACGCGCAGAACTGTCTTACTTTACTCGGGAAAACCGCCTGAAAGTGCAGGTTTGATTAGGATATCGATTGCACATAAATGCATCACATTCTGCAAGCATTGTATTGACCTGATATTGACGATATGCTTAGATATGTGACGAGAAGGGAGAGGTGGTAACCAAATACAGTGCTACGCGCTAGCACAATTGATTTTACTTGCTTACTTAATGGACTCCTTACCCGTGGAGGGACTCTGTAAAAACACTACAGCTTTCGATCTTCTTCGATCCCAGCATCGTTCTTTCCAGTTCTCTAGACCAAGCGCTCTGCCATTCGCGATAGCTGGATCATTTAAACGCTGGTACGGTCTTCCTCACCTGGAGGCTGTGATTCTAAGATCCTCTTGGCTGGAGCTTTATTGTCCATTCGCTCTATAGAGCCAAGTCGACGTTTTGACTTTTTTAACTACATCCACATCTTGATACAGCTCATAGAGTTCGCGGTTGTATCATCTCTTCCATTCGCCCTCCTCGTATAGGGATCCAAAATTCACCCATCGTTCTGTAGAGGTCAAAGCGATGAATGCTATCAAATACGGATTAGAAGACGATGAAAATGTGGTGAATCTCGGCTTGAAATTCGTTGGATATGCGTCTATAGTTGGTGCAAGACATAGGATCGCTTTTCTTGTAGGTGAGGCATATGGAGCTTACATTCCAGTCATTGGGCATACTTTCATCCACCCATACTTGGTTGAGGATTTAGTGCATGCTCTATCAAAACTTCACCTTCGTATTTGAAAATCCATTAGACCCGGCGGCCTTGTTGTTCTTCAGCTTTTTGATAGCTACGTCGATCTCTTCCATAATGGTAGGAGGATTATACTTCTTCTTTGATTGGAGGTGGGCGCTCTTCTTGTCTTATCACTCCATCAACATTATGCCCATTGAGCAACTACTGGTAGTGCTATTTAAACACATCTACAATTCCCTGCACTATTGCAAAGAGTCTACATTCCAGCGTTTTGAAGCTTACTGCCAGTTGCTTGACCTTCCTATAGAACTGCCAGATATTGTTCCTGTCGCACGACTCTTCGATTTTATGGATCTGAGGAACGGCGCATCCCCTGCGCATGATTTTTTCCTCCTTTCTTCTTCTGGCTCATTACTCTTTCCGCGTTACTCTTGTTTTACGCCTTACGCATCTCTTTCCGGTATTTGAAAACATTATCATACGACGGGCATCTTGTCAGGGGTGGCTGGTATCCCAAGGTGGATTCGGCTACCTCTTTGATGATGTTGCGGTACTGAGTCCGCATTGTGTTGACGTCAGTGGAAGATGAGTGCACAGTTACTCTTTGTAGCCTCTGGCTATTGCAAGTGTCCAACGTCAAGTTTTTTTTAAATGCCATTGGCAGCTTGTTCTTGTTGCACATTCAAGCTCTGAGTTCACCAATCAGAAATATCTTGAAGAGCACTCTGAATGAGCATTTTAACCAATAACTCTGTAGAGTAGGTGGCTTAACTCGTCGATAACGAGTGACAACAAGAGAGGTGAAATAAAACCACCTTTGCCGACATTTTTAGTCGAATATGTTGCGGTTAAATGCAAGTTATTGCTTTTCAATTTCCAAAATGTCGGTCTTTTCATCCTAATCGAAAAATGTTTGGATATAAAGTAAAGGATTATCCCATGAAGCACGCTAACGCCAACTCTAGCAACCGAGTTTCTGTTTAGAGTCTTCTTGTTATTACTAATCGAATTCCATTTAATTTTTCATCCGTGACGGCATAAAATTACAGTTAAATGTGATGACAGCGCATTTGTAAGCGCATCAACACATGCAACTCTTTTCTAATTTATGATTAGTGTCCTCATCAATAGACTGACGTTAGCGTTGGTTGTCAAAACTATTCAACCGGAGCCTTTCACCCCGAAGCAATTACAGTGCGCCTGTATGTATACTGTTCGCCTCTGTATCTATGTAATTACACCTTCTGGATTCTGCTCATGTATACATAGTTCAATATTATCAGGCAATTACAAGCATCTTACCTCTTACCACAAGCTATCGCTTTAAATTGCGCGCCGCACAACGGTTTAGTTCCAATCAGAATCAGGATTGACCGCAAAAGTGCTAGTTACCATACAACTGCCATGAACTGACGCCAGAGGCGTTATGGACGAGTGGACTTGTAGAAGTGCGGGACACGATGTGCATACTGGGCATACACATCATGTGGCGAGGCGACTAAAACGCGTCGTAAATTATTACCCAACGAAAGCGACCAGGGAACACAGTTGAAAGCAAAAAAAAACAAATACCATGTTCTGTTATTAGGCCGGGGCAATTCTATAACCATTCGCATTAATCGATACCACCGTTAAGTACATATCCTGCTTTCGGTATACTACCGCACCCGAGAAGCATCAGTGACAGCGTAACAGCCTTCGCCTGACCTATAAACGAAATACAAAGTCTCAGAGATGAAAAGTTTACTCGGAAACATGCCCGTGTCTCTTCGGATATGACCATCCCATGCCACTGGGTTTAGATGTGTTAAAAGAGAAAACGCTGTGTTTGTGTTTGGGTACCTTGATGACCCTCATCGATCTTTCCTCGGCAATTAGTTGATATGCAAAGTGTGGGATTATCGTCGAGTCTTGCCTCCGGAAGAGAGGTTTGATTGATTGGTGTTTTTTTTGGGCGGCGATGGGAAATGGGAGGCGATGGGAAATAGGAGGCGCTGGATTTCCATGTGGGACATTAACGAGTCAAACGGTTTTTGGTAGCTAACAGCGCGAGAGATTGTGATATCGAAAGAAACAAGAAAACAAAGCAAAACTTAACCACGATGATGTAACGTGATATATCTCTGTAAGAAAATGATGCCTACTCCCCATCGACTGCCGATGAAGTTGAAAAAGGGACAAGAAATCCAAAGAAATGAAAGGTCTGAGAACCAGAACTGAAATCAGAAAGGCATCCTGTCATAGACCCATTCCTGGAGAACTTTTTCAAGCTTTCAGAAAGCCGGATAGATTAAGCTTAAGGCGAGATGAACTGCTCGTCAACCAAATTTAAAGTTTGGTATGTTTTTGTTCAGCCGACCGCCATCAAGAAACCTCTCTCAAACAATCAAAGTGACTCTATACAAGGCCCTGTTCATCCTTGTTCTTCTCTATGGCGCGAAAGCATGGATTTGTCAAGAATGGATGAAGATGTTGTTTTGAGAGAAAACTCCTTAGACGGTAAGTGGAGAGAGTGATACAACGATGAACTGTATGGGTTGTTCAGTGACATCGACTTAGTCGAAAGGCTCCAAATAAAACGACTAGAATGACTGGGACATGTAGAGCGGATACCCACAGCGCTTCTCAGGTGGAGTGAAATAGTGGAAATAAGTGGAAATGGACTTCAACCAACTTGGCGTGTGAAACTGGAAGCAGGTTAGGTTAGGTTTGGTATGGTATAGTTACATTCTCATAACATTTAGGTCCATGTGAACCCATTGAAAGCAACTGGCCAAAGATCATGTTGGTTGACCAGTTGGTTGGTTGGTTGACTTGAACTCTAGCGCCATCATAAATAAGTAATAGGAAAGTCCTTATTATTGCATTAAGATCTCTGAAAGACAAAATTCAGTGAGCTATCAGATCATTCTCTCTTTATTGACGGGCGTGGCTTATTGGTAAGTGCCCTAAATTAGCTAAACGAGAGAACACAGGTTCGACCCACAGCAAGACAATCAATAGTTTTTTGCGGCACCTCCCCTTGGTAGACTTTGACAAATCTTCAAGAGTATAATCATTCATGGAAAAGCTTCTCAATTAGGCGTTCGGAGTCGGCAATAAAACTATATGTCCCTTCCATTTGTGTAAAAAAAATATAACACGCACAACATGAATGGTTGCGAGAAGTTAAGCTTTGGCTCTCTATGAGCGTCTTCTTAGCGCCTATATGAACATATACCAAAAACATGAAGAGAGGTTAAGCTTGTTTTATGCCACCAAAGGCCGGTAAAGCAAGCCATAGTTATGCAAAAGACTGAGTTGAAGATGGACACTGGCGTTGGTGCGGGCACCTTCTCTGATTCGTTGGGCCAATCCAAGTTAATCAGACTTTTAGACTACAGTAGCGTATTTCAAGTAAAGGTCGTAGCAGGCCAGTGAGTCTTCGGTGAGGGCAATGCCTCGAGAAAATATCGCTTTCTTCATCAACATTTAAGGAGTAATATGAGCGGTATTAGCCGATAACAGTTTATTGGATCCCTGGATGTGCCGGGAATGTAAAGACTGACATATTTACTATAAAAGGCTTAGCACTGATTCCAAATGAACAAGCTTCTCAGTCAACATCCTGCCTTGCATACTTAGGCAAGAAGCAGATAAATCCCAATAGAGGATACAACCTACTTCCTTTGCCATTGTCTAGTCCTCTCCCACTTAAGGCATAAACTCCTTGGAAACCACTTATCGAACAGCTTTCGGATAAACTAGAAAACGATTGTGTTGACACCATTCTTTATTGGGCGGGCAGTCTCCTCGAGCAGGTGCTATCGTCTTCCCCCATTTGGGATCACAATGCGTTCATATTAACCTAAGCATGGCGTGGAAGAGTACGGTTCACCTTCGCCAAACCCATCTACCTATGCTATTCTACATACCTTTGAATTTAATATGCCGCTTTTTGCGGCTATTTGAGAGTGTTCAAAACGACCTACTACAAGGCTGCATGGTTAGTTGGTTGGTTGTGGAGGGTGAGATGGCTCTTTACTAAGGTCGTGTTGTAATTCCCCTCAGATGACTGTCGGAAAAAGTGTTGGTAAGGGGGGTTGTCGTTAATAGGGAAACAATGGAGTGACAGTTGTGCGAAGTCAGGAAAATCTTCCTGTGAACCTGTTTTGGTTTTAGGCCCCATGACCTGCTCTGGTTGGTACTGTCCCTGATCTCGTTACAAACAAGACTGCATAGCGATAGTGGAATATGACGAACAATGACTTCTCTCTTCTCAAACATCTAGACCAGCTGACGATAGTTGCTTACTTTTCCAAAGAATAAAGGATTCTGAATGTGAAAAAATGACCCCACGAGAGCCGCAGGAGCATAGCTCGCTATTTTATGACCACAGTTTTCCAAGCAAAAAGCATCAATTTTGTCTCCATTAATTATGAAACCCAACCATGTGTCAAGTAAACACTTTATCCATTTAAAAAAATTGCATTAGCACAAGTAATGTGTCTAAGACAACTCTCCAATTTAAGTGCAAATTACCTTGTTCAACAAGAAAATTAAATTTAGGTCAACAAGCCTGCCAGCAATGTAACTCAACCATCAACAGACGCCTATTGGGTTCACATCTGACAGTCATTTGAGCGTAATGCATACAATTTATGTTAGACTTTTCCCAACCTCTGTGTTTCGGTGCAAAAGCTATCATTGTATGCACTACACCGCGTCAAGTATGCATGTGTCATTAACTAAATACGAGTAACTTACGATCAACACTTTTGCTCAACAAAATATCTGTACCTCAAGCCATGTAGTATTTATTTTTAATCTTTGAACATGGATTTCATTTTTAACTATGCATCAGTCAATTTTTGACAGATGACAGGTTCAAGGCTGTCACTTATTTTGACGTAAATTTTGTCAATTTGACAGAATTTATAACCAAAAACTTGGGAAACAGTATTTTCTAACCAAAAACTTTTCTCGTTAGCTCTTTTCATTTAGACAAGTTCTTCCAAAGTAAACGATTCGTTGCACGCAATCCAAATTCATCCTTCACGTCAGTCAGACGTATTATAAGTCAATTTGAACCCGTTTTTTACACCTTAAATGCAAAATTGACAAGTTAATTGACACTGCATGTGGGTAGGTATAGGTACTCTAAAACATCTAGATATTCGCTATTACATTGATAAGATCTTTGGATTTCCTTGGTATTGAAAAAGGGATCAAACCAAGACGCGGTAAAGGCGACAAAGTAAACGCGCGACAATAAAACAAACAAAACGAAGAAAAATCTACAAAATGGCAAAGACATCGAAATCCAAAATCACAACCAAAAGCAATACCACAACTATAACCACAACGACGGCGGCGCAACACAACGTAATCGGTTTTATGCTCAATATTTCGTATGCTGCAAGCGTTTATTGCTTATTCTTCCCTTTTTGCTATTTTCGTTCGTAATTCAATTGTGTTTGTCCATGGAGAAGAGAGTGTGTGATGAAGCCTCACCACAACATTACAAAATGGAGCGCTAAAAGAACTCTAAACCTAACTCCACCAACAACCAGCGAGAGTGGATCAAAACGTCGTAGTCGTTGTCAGTTGGATGGAAAGAGGGGAAAATATCAGCTTCGACGATCGACAAGAAGAAAAAAAATCAAGTACCGGAATACACGTCAAGCAAGTGTACGTGGGTTACATTGCACATAACACTTACGACGTTACAGTAGGAGACCCAAAAACAGCACAGGACTTTGTCGGAATGGAGAGCACCACAACATTTCATTAGATATCAATCGAAGAATAACTTTGTTGCTTTGGGCTAAAAAGGCAACAGACTAGGGGTGGCCGTCGCAACGCGTTGTCTAGTGGTTTCCAGGTTTAACTTCTGATGTCAAGAAAGTCGATCAACTGCAAAAAAGCTGTTCTCAACTCTGGCAATGGAGTGGTCATATGTCTTGAAGTGTTGATCGTAATGAGTGGTGATAATGACATCCGAGCGTTGGAAATAAATGCCGTGAATTATAAGCAGTAACAACAATACCAATAATTCTCCCTAGTTATTCTGGACACCACCTTTAGAGCAAAGACTGAAACCTAATACTACCTGAGTTTCAAACTCACTACATCCCGAACAACTAAGGGGATCTTAAGACTCTTATCATAACAGTGGACTTTATCGAAGGCGGGTAAAAATATCTTTGGTTCTTTCGAATGAACCATTTTTCGTCAGGCATTCTGTACCAGTTGCGTTGACGTTCTTTGAAGGAGAAAATTCAACGATGAACAAAAAAGATTCATATTAAACGTTTAAGATGACAAGGGCATGTAGAGCAAATGGATATCAACGCTCCGGCCCACAGAGTCTTTTAATCTAACCTGGAGAGACAACGCAGTAGAAGAAGAACTCGCTTGAGGTGACCCACACAATTAAAGGCGGACCTCATTCAACTTTGGGGCTTGTTGGTTGAGGCCCACGTTCACCTCGAACCTAATTAAGTACGAAAAAGAGCAAGATCTCCTATAACCCAATTTGCTGGTTTCAAGAAACTGAGTGTTCCGTAGCAAAGACTGATTCAGGGTAAAACTTCGCCAGCAAAAATATCTCCCCCTCACGAAATGCCTAGTGGCTGAAACACTGATCAAGAGTCCTTTTAGATTAATCCCACCATTCGTGTAGCTTGTTAATTTTCATCAATCTGGGCGTCTCATCTTAATTATTGATAAACCTTCGAATATACCCTAGTTTTTAGCTGCCTTCGATTTTGTCTTTTTTGTTGTTTTCCCCGAATTGCAGTGCTATCGTAAGTAAGTAAAGAAGTAAGGAGATCTTATTCAAACACTCCGAGATATAAAGAGGTTACACAATCTAGACTGTTACCTTGGCTGAGGTATAACAGTATGATTCTTCTTGAGGCCAACGATAACGTTAGAAAACTGGTGCTATTTCGGTAACAAAACCACTACAATTAAAAATCATAACCCGAAGGACGAAATTGATACTCTATAAGTCAATGGTTGTTCCAGCTCTGCTGTTTGGCATCGAGTATCAGAGTAAATATTGACTGGGTTTTTTAAAGATCAAAGACGTTTGATTTTGTGCTCAAGGACGGCAAACAAAAGAAGTAGAATTGCTTTGGTTTTGAAACAGCCAGCGGCCGAATGAACAGGGTATACCGGTCTTCAGGTTCGAAACGACAAGCAATGGTATATTTAAGCAAAAACTAGTAATCCTTCAAGCCTCAGATAACTGAGATACAAAGTTCGATTCATAAATTAGAGAACGATACCAACGTTTGGGTCTTTGTTGGGTGCCAGGGCATAAAGATATTCCAGGGAACTGCAAGGCTGATGAACTCGCCAGATGTTGAACAACCGTACTCGTTCTCACAGAAAGAGACACCCTGGGTATATCGATCGCTGCATGTAAACTTAAACTCAAGCTGAATGCTATCGAGAAAATAAATTCTAGGTGGACAAATGGTATAACGTGTCTAGCGACAAAGCGGATTTGGCCACGGCTGGATCTGAAACGCTTTAAGAATTTAATTTCTCTCAACAGATCGCATATCAGTTCCATAATAGGTGTAATAGCGTCCATTCAAACCATTCTGTAGAAGCTGCATGGACGAAGAGGAGGAGGAAATTATTCCCCACCTTCTTTGTAACTGTCCAGCTCTCTCCGGTAAAAAAAGACTCCATTTAGGGGAATTCAACTTTAACGACTTAGGCGATTTGATAAACACGAATATCAGAAACTTCCTTCGCTTCATAAAAATCTCCAATTGGTTTAACGAGTAGTGAGTAGAGTGGACCTATGACTAGTCTAAGTGTGCTGACTATAGCCGGCAGCTACTTCAACTTAACCTAACCTAACTTAACGTTTGGGCCCACCTTCCCATCAGCCTAAT
Organism: Criorhina ranunculi; assembly: GCA_951813785.1. Classification (NCBI taxonomy): domain Eukaryota; kingdom Metazoa; phylum Arthropoda; class Insecta; order Diptera; family Syrphidae; genus Criorhina; species Criorhina ranunculi. The sequence continues at coordinate 26,204,706 of OX638383.1, forward strand.
CATAAAATCCATCATCCCCTCTAGAGATAACTGGGTCATCAACCTGAATAAGACATCAATTTTCATAGACGGGCCAAAAACTGAAGAAGAAGTGGGCTTCGAAATCTATAAGCTAGAATCCAACACTAGAAACTAGTTTCTAGAAAATTTATTGAAATTTACTTAGACAGGCAAGCTGTATTAAAGGCAACCACACATTATTCGAATGCACCAGATGGCTTGCAAAGAGACGAAGACTAGGTAGACGGAGGTAGAGCGGAATTACCTCAGAAAACATCGTTACGGTACTGCGCAGGAGTGAGGACAACTAGAATCGAGTTTGCTACTACATTGAGGAAGTGCTGACGGTAGGGAGAGAAGAGAACAGCACTTAAAGAGCCTATAGAGGTATCTCCAGAGAACTTCGTGGAATTAATGACAAAATAAAAACAAGGCAAATTCTGGCGCTAAAAAGATCAAACTTAACGCTCTTCATATGGACTACCACAGGCCACAGCCTATTGGCTGCCCACTTCAGAAGAATGCGTTTAAGTACAGACGCCCCAGCCTATGCAGAACCAGAAATACGGCACTTGGTGAATACTACTTCAACAACCTAGACGATCTGTCTAAGAAGCCACCAAAAACCAGTCAAAATTTCATTATGAATTCGGGATGGTTCAGGGAGACCAAACGACAACTAAACAACTTACACAGACCCTTTATCTTTGTCTTTTTCTTTCAGGCTATGCTAGGGGAACACAATGGATCCTTGCAGATCCGAGATGCAGTCACCCTTTAAACCTAACTACCTGCCTTCCTAAGGCTCTTTAACTTTTGGTCGGCTTAAGATTTTTGAAACAGAGTTGAATAATAACGTGAAAACATTGTTCGCGTCTTAAGTCTCACATGAGGTGATAGAATTTGAGAAGGTTTTGCTTGAACTTGAGCCATTTCGAACGACTTAAGAATTTTGCATAAATTTTGTTCTAAAATTAAAAGCCTAACGCCATAAATTCAGATATAAATGTTTCCTATTGATTAGATATCTCAAAATTAGCATTTCGCAAAAGAATTCTGAAAAGAAAACGAATATTCCAATTTACGGCCATAAAACAACCAATTCGGCATAACGATGGCATTTATTCTAAGAAGCACAGCGCTGGGACTCCTTACTCACCTTTTATCTTTTACATATCAATAATATCCATAAATGAAAAAAATATATATAATGTCCATATCCCAAGCGATGAAATGTGAATAAAATTCTCGAGACGCTAAATCCAAAACGCGAAGAACGTGAAGATACTATCAATTACACCAACACTACAACGCACAACCTGGCGAATGGATTCTCGGCGAGTAAGCGATAAAAATGCTTCAAAATAAGACACGAATTTGCAATTTTTTTTTATTTTTAATTTTATTTTGTAGAACTTTTTATGCAAATTATTCCACATACACTTGCACACGTATGGCGAGTGATATTCTCTTGTTAGAACTCTAAGCTATTTCGTTTCGTTTTTTTTCAACACTCTGGATGGATGGGAAACAAGGTGAAGGAAATAATTATTTCAGAATCAAATATCACGACGAACCGACACAATCGAATGGAGTCGTACCAAGGTAAATGTAATCCCTTGGGATTAGCAGCCATTTTGCAGTTGACTCCCTTATCATTGTGATGTCTTTCGTTTTTCTTTGCACAAACACAGGATGGAGGTTATCGAAGGATCTACTGCAGGTGACCGAATATGGAATACCACTAACCGTCACGGTGCCACCACCGCCGTTTCACAGAATAATAATTGCAAACAAAAAGTGGAAAAGAAAATACAAATAACCGATCCGAACTGGAACCGCCAACGTTAAGGCAGAATTCAAACTCAACTGATCGCTGGATTTCTTATGTGAATCCAACAAGGTGTCTTTCACTCTCTTAAGGTGCCTCTCACCTGTGCACATACACCTATGGGAACGGAGAAGACTTGCGCTTGTGTGTGTTTTGGGAACACCAATCTTATATAATAATTGTAGGTTCCAATTCCTATTTTCAACCCACCAAAATCAGGTTCCAAAGAGATGGCGGTATCTCTTAATATCGTACAGATATGCAGCCTGTAAGGGAATATATAACTATAGGAATGTGACGATGAATGTCCCGATCTCTTACAGATTCATACATATGTTGAACATTGCGAAGCTACTCTTAATATTCAAGAGGTTCGTTATATTCTCTTAAAACCACAAAGTGAAAAATAAATAAATATGGCTTTGTTATGTTAAGGCTGTGGTTACATGCACTCCAAGTTTTTAGAAAATACATGGTTGAGCTGAGAGAAAAAGTATTAAAAAAAATGTCCACCAGTGATGGTCAAACAAACAATCTACCACAAAACATTTACTCTTGCCACCTCGTTGACATAAACAGAGCCTTTAATCTCTTACAAAACTAGAGATATGTGAGCATCTATGAAGTTGGATCAAGGATCAAGAATTATTAAGCTATGATCATATGAGGTTAGACAGAGACAGGGTTTATATAATCGCGTATGCAGACGACGTAATTATATTGTTTTCATAAAAGTTTTTCTCCTTAATAAGTGAAATCATGACAACTGCCCTCAGGGCCGGACCCACCATATGTGCAGGATGTGCAAATGCACAGGGCGCCAAGCTTTTGGGGGCGCATTGGTGAAGCCTAAATATAAAAAAATAAAATTCATCAATATACTGCCATTCTTTAACTTTTAGTTCGTCCAATCAGCTACTTATGCATTTCTAAACGCTTTCTGAACACAATATTTTCTAATAATACCAATTACATCATTTCATCTGTTCACACAAAAGACCATTCACACACAAGAAACTGGGTAGTTCGAATAAATCCAAAATTAAAAAATCCCACCAAGACCGTGCAGGATAATTTCTTGCAAAAACACTCAAATATTTCCATAGGAAAAAATCTCAAAATAATAAACTCAATCCTCAATTCCTATGGAATCATTTGAGTGAAAACGTGCAGATTTTCTTTCTGCACGTATCCAAAATAAAACATCCTACCAAGCCCGTGCAGGATAATTTCTGCACAAACACTCAAATATTTCTATAGGAAAAATTCTCAAAATAATAAACCCAATCCTCAATTCCTATGGAATCATTTGAGTGAAAACGCGCAGATTTTATTTCTGCACGTATGAGATGTACTCATTTGACATATTTGTTTGAAAAGAGAATGAGTAAGTTTCGACTCGTTCTCACACACACAAACAAGCAAGAAGTGAAAAATGAACAAATAACGATGCATTCTTGTTGAATTTGTTATTGTTTTTGAGTTAGCTCAGACTATTTTGATTGTTTTTCGATGTTGAGCTGTTGTTTAATAAAGGAATACGCGATTTTATATTTTATGAAAGTTAAGTGAAAGGTGGAACTGTGGAAGTGCCTATTCTGAAAACGAACAGTGGACAAAAAAAGCTTTCGGGGGGCAGAAAATAGGAAAAAACGACTGTATACCTACATTTTTGAAATGCAGCGTTGAATCTGCAGTTGAGGAAAGTTCTTTGGGAAACACAATCAATGTAAATAGCTATGTCGATGCAGTGGAAGCAGAAAGTAGTTTAGGTACAATTCAGGTAGGAGCTCTAGTAAATTCGGAGGAGTTTTTTGAAGATCCAAGTAACTGGACAAATTTATCAGGCGAACAAATAAAAAAAGGGCCCAATTCAAGTTCAGAATCATTCTTTTCCAAAATTTAATAACAGGAAATTTGCAACTTCCAGTTATCAACGAACTTTGGCAAATGGCAAGGTAGTTCCGAGGACTTACCTGATTTATTCGAAATCAAAAGATTCTGTGTTTTGTTTGCAACGAACAAAAATTCTTTGGCCTTGTCAAGCACAGGTACAGGATGTTTCAACCAGCCACAAAATTGAAGAATGGGGCGCTAAACATAGGGCTTGCACAGGGCGCTAATTTAGCTCGGACCGGCCCTGACTGCCCTGAAAAAGATTGGCACATGGGCCCTAAGCTGCGAACTCAAGGTCAACCCAGGTAAAACTAAACTGAAGATTTTCGCTATACAAACTAAAAATTCTGAGTTACCTCTTTTCTTGCATGAATAGTCAACCACTCTTACCATCCTCCAGTACAAGGTATTTTGTACCTTGGCACCGTCATGGAGATTTAACATAATACAATGGGTTAAGAAAGCCTTCTGTGGCTAACAGCAGAAACTTTGGCATGGTAAATCCATCCAAAGATAACTCTATGGATGTACACAAACATTGTATATTGAATGTGCACCTTTGAATCACCACTTACAATATTTAATAAAAAAAAAGGAAGAAAAGTTCGAAAAAAAACTGTTAAGTACATACAGGGAACCAGACCTAACTATGTCCGAAAAAGTACAGCATGTATATGTACTTCGTGCTGGACACTCCGCTATTCTCAATGACCTCGAATTGTCGATTACACCATACAACGACTTCTATTCGATAAAACTTTCTTTACCACTATCCCCCCAGGCTTGACTGGAAGGATCATTTTGAACTACAAGGAAGGGGCTCCATCAGGGTACTAATTCTATAAAACGATAGCTGACTGTCTCTCAGACGATAATGAAAAAGATAGTGATAGTGAGATTTGCCACAGTTGCTTCCTGTAAAGCGATAGTACCACTATCGTTTTCATTATCCTTTCTTTTTTCTTCGGACAGGACTGTACACATAAATTGGTGGGAGGAGTTTGACTGACAGATGGTTGAACTGCACGGGTGGAAAACTAGGATGTGCCAACTATCACTACTTTATCTGCCTTTTTTTTTTCTTTACGGCGAAAATAAGGAAGTGGGAAAGAGATAAAACATATTTTCTTCTTTCTACTACTGCCTAATAATGTTCATTGTGACATCACCATGATATTTTGTTGGGAAATTTGTCATTTGATAAAGCGTTACCATTTTATGGTTAGGAAAATTTAAATATTGCACAAATAATTATATTTTGTTTCAAAATATAAGTTATGTAATTTTAGATGTGCAAATAGTAAGCAAATGAAATTATTCTTGTATCTTACATGGAAAAACATGTCGATTAAGCTATTTCATAATTGTTTTCCGTCTTTGAGCTTTCAATCGAATCGCTATGATTGTTAATCAATTAAAAACGAATTGGTTAACATATTTGCATTGTTTTATTCTTCTTAACTGCAATATTTCATTTATTTGCACGGAAACGAACAAAGGAAAAGACACCTAAATAGCTTTCTTCCTGAAAATGACAGCAAAATGATAGTAAACTCTCGTCTATCGTTTTACAGAAAGCTAATTTTTTAAAAAGATAACCCCTCCCACTATCGTTTGTCTTCTCTCTTTCTGGTGACAATTTGCTGATATTTGCTAAAATGTATGGAGTTACAGAAACTTAAACTGTCATTAATGATATATTTCAGAGTGCTATCGTTTTATAGAATCAGTACCCTGGTTCTACACAGTTGGCTTTAAAGTGATTATCAAAACATTTTCCCTTAAGAAGTAAAAAACATGCTTTCTCGGCATGTCTAATTGGGTTATCATTTGTCTCAGTATCCCAACCACGTGCTAACTACGTTTGCCATATCCGCATGAGCATTTTAAACTATGAACGACACCAAATCTACCTCCGAGACTTCACCAACGAGATATAAAGACGGCATTATTTAAATTTACCCATCCATAGTTACCAACGAAGTGAGAAACTGTCATCGAAGTATAGACCTCTCTGGGCACCCCGCCCATCGTCAACGAAGAAAACCATCTTCTACGCCCAATAAGAACAGCTCTAATCCCACCAGAACAGCTCTTAACCAACTGGAACAACTCTAGACCAACTAAATCTGCTCTTGTCAACTTAGGAAAGCTTTAGTCCAACTAGAACAACCCTACATACACAAACTAGAACAGCCTCAATCCAACCAGAATATTCCTTAAACACTCGTACTGAGCTCCGTACCGGCAAGTGCCTCCTACTTTTATTCCGCCTCGATACAAGTCTAGAAGACAAATGTCTTAACTCTAAGATGCAAAACACGTTTTCAACTGCCCGGCCAAACTTACATACCAGCATGCACCCAGAAGCGGTGTGAACCCGGCACATTGAACCAACAATTCCATTTAACAAACACAATGATTCCTACTTTTATTTATCTCGATTTATTTGACGACTAAATTTAAAGTGCTTGTTGAATCATCAACATATTTTTGCTTCAAATTCGAAACTTTGGAGCAGCAGTTACAGTGGTTCAGTGTATAGCAGAGATAAGTTATATACTTATGACTTATCCTCTGGTGTATAGTATGTTCGGCTGCCAAGCATACTGACTTACGATCGAAATACGACCGCGGAGCTCAACACCTAGGCGTCAGCAAGCATATCTGGGTAAACTTCGGAACATTTTGGAAAACTATAGCCGAGCTTTGAGTCTTTAGATGTACTTGAGTGCTCAAGAATGAATGTATGTACATATCTATGTACGTCTTTTGCTCTTGCAGTGAACGAAAACTTACGAAAGCATATTTTAGTAGCCTGATCGGCTTCAATGCATTCCAGCATGGTTTATTGAATCGTCTCTCTAATCCAAGGGAATAAGTCCCGAACAGGCCCATAGATTTTATCTAAAGTGGATAAGGATTCTACAAGTGTTATAGTATTCCGCTTGTTTAGATAAAGTGGATTAGTAGATACCATAGCAAACTGTCCAGCAACATAAACATAGTCAAAATAGAACTTATGAAGATGTGATACGGATACCTATGTAGAAAAGACGGGCATGAATGGTTCGGCCAGAAAGATGACTCTGTTGAATAAAACTTTTATTAAGGTAGCGCGCACAGCCAAAAGAGACCTTTAACAATCTGACACATGTAGCTGGAAGCAACAATCGAATTGGCTAAAGAGACTTTTTGGTTGACACTAGGTTCACCATGGACTCTAACATCGTTAAATTTGCCAATCGCCATGTTATGTGCAATATTACAACCCCCTAAGTCTTGCATATGCCTCATGTCCACTTTCTGTCAGGTAATTCTTGGGACTGCGGAAATTGTTTGAATAGGAACTATGTATATGTCCAGCGGTTTTTGAATTCGATTATCAGTTCAAAAAAATTCTTTAAAATAAAACAACTTTTCCACTTATCCAGTGCAAACGTGGGTAAATTTCATCTCTTTCATTTGTCTAAAAACCTCTGCTCCATCAAGCTAAAGTTCTCCATTGTCAATTTCTTCTCCACGATCATGCAAACTTGTTATTACCGTTTTGTATTGACGGTTCACTTTGCAGACGTGCAAAAATTTACAAATCTCTATTTTCCTTCGTATTTTCCGACGATTTTTTATAAATTCACCACTATTCAAAGATTAAAAAAAAACATTCGAATGTATCAAACCTCACCTCACTCGAATGACAAAGAAATATCACCACATCTACCGAATTGTCAACCGCTGTACAACAGTCATGCAATTTCGAACTGCTACTAACTTCATGTCATTGTAAAAGTTAGTTGTCATCGTCTGTCGGTGTTCTTCATAAAAGTTTTTTCTACTTCCAATTTGCAAACGAAATTTATTTAAAAAATAAAAATGGCATTAGCAGAGATTTGTGGATTATCCGATGCTCCATATATGAAAATGAGCAGTTACTCACCTTCAGATCTTGAACGTGAGATGTCCCAGTATACGTGCAATTTGGAAAATGCGTACACTCTAGCGGCGCCTCCATTCGAGAACGTGAGTTGACACATTATTTTTCGTTCCTTTGTTGAATCTCAGCAATTTCATTCATTTCTCTATAGCCATGTGAAAATCTTCAGAAAATCCAAGCTCACGGTGAGAGTTCCGGTATCAAAATTGAATTTGATCACGGTACCACGACTCTTGGCTTCAAGTACCAAGGTGGTGTAATTTTGGCCGTGGATTCTCGTGCCACCGGTGGTCAGTTCATTGGCTCCCAAACGATGAAAAAGATTGTAGAGATCAATCAATATCTGTTGGGTGAGTAATTTCTCCAAGGCAATTGGAAACAACTAATGATTGTGTTTGTCCAGGTACCCTTGCTGGTGGTGCTGCCGATTGTGTTTACTGGGATCGTGTTTTGGCTAAGGAATGTCGCCTGCACGAGCTACGCAATAAAGAGAGAATCTCTGTAGCTGCGGCAAGTAAAATTATGGCTAATATCGCTCATGAATACAAGGGAATGGGTCTAAGTATGGGAATGATGATGGCTGGGTATGACAAACGAGGACCTGGACTATACTACGTTGACTCTGAGGGTTCCCGTACACCTGGTAATGTGTTCTCAGTGGGAAGTGGTTCGATATACGCATTTGGTGTATTGGACTCTGGATACAAATGGGATTTGTCCGATAAAGATGCACAGGAGCTTGGTCGTCGAGCGATTTACCATGCCACCTTCAGAGATGCCTATTCCGGAGGTATTGTGAGAGTTTATCATATGACTTCGAATGGTTGGATCAACATTTCGAACACCGACTGCATGGACTTGCATTTCAAGTACGAGTCTGAGAAGAAGGCTGCTCAGGCTTAAATTGGTGGACAGAGTGCAGTTTTTCTTTTTTATGTTTTCTATAATGTATGTAACCTGGTTGGATGAAGATTAAATGAAGATTTTGAAACATTCTCGTGGATATTTTAATTCCCTAGACGCTGTCATGTGATTTTTAAATTCCGTGTGTTGTGAAACTAGTTATATTCTTACATACGCGGCTCCCAAATTGAATGTTGCTTTATTGGAATGATTTGTGTGTTATGAGGTAAGAAGATCGCATTAAATGAAAACTTTTCTGGTTGACATTGCAGTCTGAATGTTTCAAGCCAATTTTCTAGAGAACTTTCTTAACTCTTTCGACCCCGAATTTTTTCCGTTTTCCAAACAAATTTTTTTGTAGTTCAATTAAGTGTAGTACTAACACAAAGAGTATTTATGCAAAAATTTAAATCGCTACGTCCAGTTTAGGGGTTTGACCAAATTGCCTGTGAGCAACATTGGGCAATAGCGGTATAGAAAAATTTGAAAACAAGAATTTTTTTCAAAGAAAAAATTATGTATTATTGAAATCTTACAAAAGTTTTAAGCGTGAAAAGACAAAAGCAATTTTTGTTGTTGTTACAGCAAAGATGAACGCCACATTTTACATATTTTGATAATAGAGTTCCAATCTTACACAGCCTACAACGGCCTTTTTTTTAAAAACACAACCTAGTGCCCATGTTGATCATAACGTTTTGTATTAGGAGGGAAAGGAGTATTTTGTACTTTTTTGAACCACCAGTTGAAATACTGCTCGAAGGCGAACTAGGAGAGGAACATGGATATTCACTCTCTGTTACAGTTGAGGGTCGTCCCCGTTTCTTTTGGACAGTAGATGAGAAAGAAGAGGTAGTTTGTAGAAGTGCTTAGAGAGGTCAATAAGACTTCCAAACTACGGAAGTTTGTTCCAAGCAAAAGTCCTAGCCATCGCCGAGGCAGCCCGTGAACTATCAATGAAGCTAGTCTCTAAGAAAACTATCGACATTTACATAGATAGCCAAGCCGCTATTAAAGTCATTTCATCCACAGTAGTCAAGTTAAAAATTGTAAAACGCTGTCGCGAAGAGGTCAAAATCCTTACCGCGAATCACAACGTTACACTCTGGTAGATCCCGGGACACAAAGGTATCTACGGGAATGAAATGGCGGATGAACTAGCGAGGAAGGGCTCGGAACAGGACCTATCACTGGTTGATCATTCAGTTCTGCCCCCCCCTAGCTCTTGTCAAATCTAGTATTGCACTAGACTTTCATAGACAAGCTGATGAGGGATGGAGCGCACTCTCAACATGGCGCACCTCTAGGAAACTCTGGACAAATATCGACAAGATAGAAACGGGGCACATTCTTGCGCTAAACAGATCAAACTTAGCTCTCTTCATAGGGATCACCACAGGCCACAACCTGCTGGCGGCCCACCGTAGAAGAATGCGTCTAAGTACAGCCGAATTATGCAGAGGCTGAGGTAATAAAGACACGGAAGAGAATACAATCCACTTCCTATGCGAATGTCCCAGCCTATATAGAACAAGGAAGACGGCCCTCGGTGAAAACCACTTCAACAACCTGGGCGAGCTGTCCAAAAGCCATTCTAAAATTCGCGACGAATTCAGGATAGTTCGGGGAGGCCGAACGTTTGTAACTGCACTCATCCAGACACTTCCACTCTTTCTTGTCTTTTCACAATGGACATCCCACGTCAGAGGAACACAATGAATCCATTAGAGATCCGAGTGAAGGCTGCACCACGCGATGCATCTACCTCTTTAACCTACCTACCCTACCTTGTAGAAGTGCATGTGCGATTTCAAGTTGAAATTTAATGAGTAGCATTTGCTTTCCTCAAGGCTCAAGGAAGGAATGCATACGGTAAAGAGGCCAGGCATCTATAACGGATGTTCCTAGGCACCAGTAAAATAGTCTTTCATACCACTTCCTTGAGCGGTGGTCCACTTTATAAAGATTAGAGAGATCTACACCACGCATAGTTTGATTATAGGAAGTGACTAATGCTCCAATATTGCAGAAACATTCTCCTTTTTATCTCCACTTTCTTCGTCAGCAGAAGCATCCCAATCGAACTCAAAAATTCGCAAAATATCTTCATTACTCAACCCTTTCTACTGTGATTTCATTGCTAAAACATAAACAAAATGTATACCACAATTCCCTAAAGTTGCCCACAAGCAACTTGCTAATTTAAAAAAAAAAGACCTTCCGGCACCAGCCGCAAGAGATAGGTGGATTTCCTTTGTATGCAACTTTTAAGTAATATTAAAGTAATCCAAAATGGCGAAATTATAACAAGTACCCATAAACGAGTATACATTTTCAATTTCAACGAAATCGGAGCAATTTAAAGAATTTCAAGATGGCTGAAATTTTTTTGCAAAAATATGCTCATACTATTACCATTTCTATACTATTAAAAATGAAAATGCAACAATTATTAATACGGAATTTGAAAAATTTAAAGGGATGTGACACGCCCCCCTCCCAACCGATTGCGCCCATCTACGAACTCAGCCGAGCTATTCACCATACCAACATGTGTACAAAGTATCAGTCAATTCGATTAAGAACTGCGGCCCCTATCGTGCGGACAAGATTTCCCTCTATTGCATAAATGGGCGTGACACGCCCCCCTCTGAGCCGATCTCGCCCATCTACGAACTCGACCGAGCTACTCATCATATCAACATGTGTACAAAATTTAAAAAAAATTAGGTTAAGAACTGTGGCCCCTATCGTGCGGACAAGATTTCGTTGTATTGCATAAATGGGCGGGACACGCCCCCCTCTCAACCGATCTCGCCCATCTACGAACTTGTCCGTGCCATTCACCATATCAACATGTGTACAAAGTTTTATTCAATTGGGTTAAGAATTGCGGCCCCTATCGTGCGGACAAGAATTCGTTATATTGCATATACATATATATATAGATATATATATATATAAACATTTGAACGGACCATGGTTTTGGTGTTTACTATAGAGGTCTTGAAAAGTTGCATTCAAATTTTTTGAAAGTTGCGTCATGAGGACCTCTGCAATAGGTAGTATTTCTTCGAAATCCACCTAAAATGCTCACTTTATTTATAAAGTACAAAACAAAAACTTGCTTTCCAAATAAAATGGTTTATTATCTGTAGAAATATATTGTTTAATCACTTTTGAGTTATATTTTAAAGTTTTTTGTTTTAAATAAATCACTTTTCAAAGACCTCAAATTTTTCGCAAAGAGATTCTCGCCCATGTCGTCGCACTCTATGAAAAATAACTGTTATTATTTTACTTCAATTTGAACTGTTTGTTTTGAATACTCTTCCAAACATATTAGTCTGTTGATACGTAGTAGTAGATTGAAACAAAATCAATCAGAGCTTTTGATATAAACCGACAAACAAGTGAAGTTGCTCTCAGGCAACAATCCATAAATCCGTCAACAAACAAATTCACATTTATACAGACGACTCTAAAACCAACGAAGGTGTGGGTTGCGGCATCTACTCACATAAACTTAATATTAATCAGGCCATCCGCCTCCCTGATCACTGTAGTGTTTTCTAAGCCAAAATAATGGCGATAAAGTAAAGGCTTAAGTGGAACATTATATCTGCTAAAGATATCTGTATCTTCAGCGACAGCCAGGCAGCTGTCCCTATCAAATGTCACCAACTACTCTTTGATCGTCCTCGATTACCTATCGTCTCTTAGCGAGATGATTGAGCAATTCAACATTCACCTTTGTTGGGTACCTGGACATAGGTACATCCTAACTGCAAAGCCGACGAACTTGTCAGATCTGGTACAACCCTAGAGATTCCTTCTCATACTAAAGGTTTGGGTAAATCTAACAGAACAGTGAAACTCATTATCAAACAAAATATAATTAGAGATATTAACTCCAGGTGGAAAAGCGGTCATTCTCGTCATTGGCCTGAAATTAGTGACCATAAGTCAAGGGAGATTATTACCCACAAAAGAACACAAATTCGCACCATAATTGGTGTCATCACAGGCCATTGCTGACTAGTACAATGCTTTTTGCAGAAACTGTAGGGATGAGAAGGAGGAGCGCCGTTGTCCAGCGCTCTCCTACCGCAAAAGAAGATTTCTTGGGCACTATCATTTCAATGACAACAGTGACCTAAGTCAAATCCCCTTACGTACAATTTTCTCATTTATTAAAAACTCTAAATGGTTCTACGGGTAGGATTCTCACCTATCCATTTAAACTAACCTAACAACTAGCAGGCCTTAATATTGGTAGGACTGATCAGTAAAGACAAAGTTCTCATTAGAACAAAAGAGAGAGGTACCAACCTTTTTTTTGTTCCTCCTTTAGAAAACTAACAATTGACAGTTGACCTCAATAAAAATACAGCCCTTGTTGGTACCAGGAAGACGTGTGTCACTTTCTTTTATATACAAAAAAAAAAAAAAAACAATATTTATGAATATTATTTTTAAACATGTTTATTTTATTTTTCTTTCCTTTTTAAACATTTTTATATAAGTTATACTTCTACACATCTATATAGCGATATATCTTACAAACTAAAAAAAAAAATTTAAAATGCATTTTCTTCATAAATGTTTAATGATCGGTTGTTTTTTTTTTTTTTTCTTATTATTTAATATTTCTGTTTTTTTTCAAGTGTTTAACAAATTTATTTTTTAATGTTTCTCCATCACTGATATAACATTTTTAATTTTGTGTATCCATTTCCATTAGTTTATTTCACATTCCAAATGTTAACAATATATTTATATATATATTTTTTTTAATTTCGAGAATGGTTTTTTTCATGAAAGTATAAAATGACAAGTATTTTTGTGTTTTTTTTTTATAAAAATGTTTTTATATATATAGATGTGTGAGTGTTTATAGAAAAAATGTTAATTTAGTTAGTTTGTTTATGTTTAATGTAGAATGAAAAGTTTTGTCATTCACATTCGATTATATGTATAAAAAAAAAAACATTTTAAAAAACTTGGTGTGATGATGTTTTGTTTTTGTGCGAGTGTGTGAGAACAAATTGTTAAGCGAGCGGGTCCTTTGGAAGATGATGATTTAATGCATGCGATTATTTATAAATATTTCTACGTACTAAACTTTAACAACTACCAATGTTGTATCCTTATGCACAAATTAATGCACATCGCTTTTAGACTCTTGTCTCTGGTTATTTATTTTGAGATCAAAAGGATTGTAGTTTAGTTGAAGTTTAGAAGTGTTTCGACTCATCTTTAAATTCGGTGATTGCTTTGGAAATATTGGTTTTACTTAGGAAAACATACTTGTAAGTTCAGTTCACTTATAATCCAGATATTTACCCTAAAATTTAGAGCAATTAAGAGACAGAAATCTGAAAAGTACACAAATAATAAATCATAAACTCAAAGGACAATATTCTCATAGCAGTTTGAGCAACTGAACACAGTACAAGGTCTCTTTAGATTTACGAGAGGAATTGCGGTGTTAACCAGAGTCTGTCAGAAGAAGGATTTAGCCCTGCAAGAGATTTCTTATAAAAAGTTCTTGTAGTTGCCGAAATGTTAGCTAGAATGGTAAATTAAGTAATATCCGTAGGAACATCTCTTGTTTTCCAATAAAGCTATTCTTTATCGATTTCAGGAAGAACACATGCATCTAGTTGTGATTTCATTAAGGCTACCTACTAATTTTCAGAGTAACACATCATTGACGAATATTGAATGCATTTAAACAAAAGAACGACTTATTGGGCCTAAGGAGATGGTTCGACTGGAAATATGTTACATAATATACATAAACTTCAAGAATTGCTAATCTGTATATGTGTAGATTGCTGCTGACTACAATAACACGCAAAGGATCCATATCCAAATTAAGATGAGTCTACAGAGAATTATGTTTAACTCACATATCTACTGGATCTCAAGACTGTAGACTGTAGACATGAATGTATGTATATCGAAAACATTGCTCAAAAATTGAAACGAACTGTCCGATCAAAATTATCAGAAAGCGATAAAAGCATATCCTAGTGGAAGGAGAAGAGAATGTCACTAACACTAATCCATGCTTGAAACATTAAAGCACGAAATAACCTTCAGCTTGTTTCAGGCCACATGCTACCCAAATGCTGCTTCAACAAAAACTTTTCAATAGTAATCCCATTAAGGGAGAGTTGGAGAGGATACATCCCAATAATTACCTTCTGACCTCGTCTGGTATACGAACGGATCAAAAATGGAAACAGGATCTGGATCCGGAATTTTTCGAGAATCACTATGCGTGAAATTCTCAGCCTTGGTAAATACGTGGCTATATTTCAAGCTTGACGTTTTTGCCATCAGTATATGAAATTTAACCAAGCGTTCCACATCTTGGGAAAAAATACCTCTATCCTCTTAGACTGTCAAGTTGCCCTAGGAGGATTTGATTAGTCTGTTATAAAATACACGCTAGTCATGCAAACCTATAAGGTAGTCTCTGACCAAGCTAGGAACAACATGGTCATTCTTCCTGTCCAAAGGAATTTGCGGGAAATGAAAAAGCCGACTTATTGGCGCATCGACATCATTCATTGGACCCGAAACTTTAGTGGGATAAATCGCTTTTCATTATTCATGCAAAAGGCTTCTAGAGAAGCCTGGGGCCAAATCGTCTTTTCCGTGATCGTATAACTCGTCACTTAAAAACGAGCATTATTACATACAGAATGATCGTTTCTACAAAATAATGCTCGTTTTTACGTGACGAGGTATAAGATCACGGAAGAGACGATTTGACCCCTGACTTAAAATACCGGGACAAGCGTGTTCAAAGCTGCTATTCGCGATACAGTCACAAACAACATTTTGTTTAATAGGGAATTTTGATAGATATACTTAACTATAAATATCCCTAATTGAAATTTTCAGCGGAAATTGATGTTTGAATAAACATCTACTTCGGGAGTGAAGAGATCTCTCTACACATTCTAAAGGAGTGGCCAGCCCTCTTTCAACTCATATAAATAATCCTTGGTGGCGAGGTTGTCCCAATCGAATAGCTTGTTTTCATCCACCCAGAGAAGTTCCTTAACTCCCTGACATCCTCTGTTGTGAAACAACTCATCTGGAACACATAAGAGAAGGCACAAAGAAGGAGACGCCAATATAAGGGACATTTTGACTTATTACAAGTGTACTGACATGTCTGCAATGTGTACGATCAATTCTGATTCAATCTAAACAGCAAGTGGTGGTCGCCAAAGAGCGACTGCCTTTTTTCAAATTGTGTTCCGCTTATCGCTTAGCGCTCACCACCCAAACGGGGTACAATCCTCGTGTCTGGAACAAATAACCAGTATACTATGCAACGTCTAATTGGGGAAATTGATTACTTGGTTTTATTTGCTTTAACGTGTTTTGCTTACCTTTATAAATATTCTTAGCTTAAGCACATTGTACATGATTTTTTGTTTACAATAGAAATTATATACTTTTTACAATTTTTTATTTTTTGGCTTACCCTCTTTTTTTTTTTGGGTTCTCTATTCTACAAATATTTTATTGATGTTCATTGCGCTTAAATGTTTATTTTTTTCTTTAATCTTGCCCTAAATTCTTCAAAGAAGTTCAACTGACAATAATTAATACAGCTTAGGTTTATTGTTATTAAATTTTTGTTTTAAACTTTAAATTTTGAACATAGCTTTTATTACTTATTTTTTTAACTAGCACACCGTATTTATTTATGTGCTTAAGAATGAATAGAAAAATTAGTATATTTTGTTTTTTATTTAATTTTTTGTTGTTGTTTCTTATACACGATTTTACTTATGAAACGTAAGACATAGCATATAGTGCGCATTTGTTTTTCTTATTTATTTTTGTGTTGCTTTAGTTATTTATTTTTTTTTTATTTTATTCGCGATGTATTAAAATCAGTCGATTTTATATTATTTAATAATACAAAATATAAAATAATTTTTTTATTTGTTTGTTAAATTTTATAATATATTTATTATTTTTATGTTAAGTACTGAATATGATGATGAAACTATATATAGCTGAAGAAGATTAGAAAGCCTAGTAATGGATAATTTACAGTTTTGTTTTTTGTTGTCATGTGTTTTTGGTGTAATATATATGTTTAAAAATTTCCTTTTGCGTCTTTACAAATCCTTCGAAACCGTGAATATCCATCGTGTTGACTTTCTCTTGAAAGAGAAAGTATTGCTTTTTTTTTATTTCAATATAAGTTTAAATTTAAATTTTAACTTTTCAGGATTTAGGTTTATATATATAATTTATTTATTTAATCAAGGGCACTCAATATACTTTTTGTTTTTTAGAATTTTTTGAAAATACTATTATTTACAATTCTTGTCTTATTTGAAGACTGTTAGAGCTTTTGTTTTACTCATTAATAGGTTGTAACACCCTGCATAATTTATAATTGACAAACACACTATTTAAACAAACTCAATTTTCATTCCATCTTCAGTTTTTTTTCTTTAATTGATTGGAACTTGGCTTTGATTTTATAGAATTAAGAGTTCTTAATACTAAATTACACTAGAACGAATTAAGATGGTTCCAGCAAAATTCCACAAATAGGAAGCCAAGTTACCTCATTCAAGAAATAAAATTAATTAATAACTTTCCAGCTTGACAGCTAATAGTCGGCCAACCCTTGGCCAGGCCATTCGTTTTCCGTCCTCTACGAAAAGAGGGGGGCCTGCCGCTGTTTCTAGCGACTGCGAATAAGGGATTTTGAAGATTCTTATAACGAATTATACTGTCGAAGGCACCGAAAAGTGGTGCCGCGAAAAACAATTTTGGCTGTTTCGAAACCGTACCAGCTTACTCAGAAGTTCAACGCACTTACCACTGATCCAAGATGACAACAAGATACCTCAATCCTTATACGTATATTGACTTGATTGATGATGACACTTGTCTTTCTCAAATGGGAATACGTTTACCACCCTCTCTTTAACCACAATATCATGGATCCCTACCAATGGGCCTGTGGAAGTATCTGTATCAGATTAGACCACACCCAAGCTTAACTAAAAAAATACTTCACGGTAGGCATCCCGTCCATGGAAGAATGGAAGCATGAAAAAGTGATGAAAGACTCATTTACAGCTATCTCCACAGACGACGATTTAAAGGCCCTTATTGTGAGTGTCGATCAGCAATCGCCACGACAATTGTCGATTGCGTCGATTGATTTGAACTATGGCATTGTGTAACTCAATCGATAGAATTTTAATTCATATATTTTTATTTTCCTTAATATAAATATTTTGTGTGAATTCAGTAACGTATCATTGGCATCATGATGCTCATGATGCTTTGCAAAATGTTCATTAATGCAAACTATTGGAATCACTTTCAACGTCAAGTGTTCATTTTTGCAAATTTGATCAAACTGATGCGCAAACATAACGAAAAAAAGCATCACAGAAATACATGATGCGCAGCTGATTCGCCGGCTAAAAAGGAAGAAAAATGTCGGAAAAGAAAGAAAATTAAGTACATACATACATGTGCTTTTGAAAGAAAAATTTATAAATTTTTGTTGAATTCTTACTTTTTTCACAAAACGTTTAATTTTCTTGACATTAAAATGTTTGATTTAAACAATGCGTTCTAAAAACAATCGTCATATTCAATCAGCAACGCATCAGCATAGACTGTGCATCGCATCAGCATCGCAAATCACTGCGCAAATGTTTGACGTTTCTGAATTTACACTTTATTTTTACTAAAATTACTTACATTTCATACGCACAAAACTCTTCCACTTTTCTCGAAAACAAACCATCGACCAGAAATTTCTGATCGACAACAAGCGACTGTAAAATCGACAAATGTCGATCACAATCAAAATACACAATACCAAAATCAACAATCGACGATCGATGATCGATAAATGTCGTTCATCGATCAGCTACCGACACTCACAATAAGGGCCAAAGATGGACAATTGGGTAGGTGTGGAAATCTTCTCAGAAATATTAAATATCTTCCAGACGGAGTTGCTGGCAAAACGGAAGGTGTGTCTGTTCATTAAACACTACACTATTATCATTCCAAACATTTCTATCTTCAGTGATAGTCAAGCCGCTATCAAGACCATCGATGGACAACCTTATCATTGAAATAGATAACACAGTTTAGAAAGGAGCTCGCCAGGTGGGGCTGTTGGCTTAAGTTTAATCCTTTCTATGTTCCTGGTCACAAGAACAGGAAATGCACAGGATTACCAATTCACATATCCACAGCGAAAAAAGTTCACATTCCGCTGGGTGCTGTTAAGGTTAAAATTTTCTTGGACTATATTAAAGGGCAAAGCAAGATGGAACAGTTTACGTAACTGACTAGGAAGATGTGGCCTAAGGGGCCTATGTACGGTATACCCTTCAACACACATTGCCAAAGTTGTAATGATGCAAATGATCAGGAAACTATTTTTCACTTCATGTGCGGTTGCACTACCCAGAGCCAGATTTCTCACATTGGGCAAGCCATTCTTCAACGATCTAACTGAAATCTGCGAAACTGAAGGCCCGCTATCGCCGCTATAAGATTTTTGAACATTTGACCTCATTCCTTGTCCCCAAGACCAGGATCCGCAACATATCCATCCCGGATATTATTCAAAAAAACCTTCCTGGTTGTTTCGAAAGAAAAATTCTTCGTATGATGTTCGGTATAGTTTGTTTCGACAGAGTGTGAAGGAGAAGATTCAACAATAAACTGTTTGGGCTAAATAGCACATGAGATGGCTGGGATATGTACACACATGGTCTATCGGAGACTGTAGGAAAGTAAGTTATTGAAAAGACAACAGCAATGAAACTGGAGAAAGAGCAGCGGATTGCCTGCCGTAGTATTATAGGTGCTCATCGCACTAGCTGCCATCAGGTTTCCTCTCCTGTATATCTTCATTGGGAATGCGGTGTGATAAAACTGCAGCTATAACATAAGTATAAACCAGGCAGTCTAGTGAGGACACCTGAAAATACTTGACTTAGTTCCAACTAGGGATACGTTTTTTTACTATCAACGACATTATGGTCAGTGAATACTGTTTTGAAAGAAGTCCAGTCTAGTTCACCGACGGATCAGAAATGGAATCTGTAATTAGAGCTGACATCTTTGAACCCAACCCCAATGTCTCAGTACCAATAGAAATGTGTTCCAGGTCAACATTCAAGTCGTTGAAATCTGCGGTGAGATAAACCAATCGACGAAAGTAAAGAGCTGCGTAGTCTAAGTTGCAATGAAAATGAAATGTCCAATAAAAAAGTGAAAGTGTTCTGCGTTTTAAAGGTATGCGTATATGCTTCATGAGTATTACTAAATAGCCGACAACGAAATGCTCTTTTCAATCAGATCTGTATATCGACTTGGCTTTTAAACAACTATAGGCCAACATTTTGTAGACTTTTGTTAATTTTTTAACTTCAACCCAATGCACAACTTCACACAAAACCAATCGACAATGACATAAGAGTCTTTGATTCTTTAACTATCACGTGGTATACTTCAATTTTTGATATTCACAATAATTTTTGAGTTGCAATATGAAACTGTGTTCTCTGATCTCGTTACAATAGCATATCTTTTTTATTATGCTCCCCAAAGACAATTTATAGACTTATTTGCGACCTAAAACAAAAAGTTAAAACTGAAAGTCTTAAAGGAAAAGGAAAATAACTTCTTTTTTTTGTAAATAAAACAAACACAATAATATTAAATTTCTTTAGTAAATACAATTCCAATTTACATCATCATTTTATGCATATGTATACGTATAATAAATTTTAAATCCACATAATTCAGTTTGTTTTTCTTTTCAAATATCCATAATAGTCATTAAAATAGTTACATAATATAGTATTCGAAACAATAAAAATTAACTTAAAAATGAAACAAAATATAAAATTAAGAAAAAGAAAAAAACAAAAAACAAATCAACTAAATACAAGCCTAAGATGTATGTTTATAAGATTGTGTGTTTTGGGTGATTTCTTTAATTTTTTGTTAATAGAATATAATCAATAAT
Source organism: Criorhina ranunculi (assembly GCA_951813785.1). NCBI lineage: Eukaryota > Metazoa > Arthropoda > Insecta > Diptera > Syrphidae > Criorhina > Criorhina ranunculi. The sequence continues at coordinate 26,225,334 of OX638383.1, forward strand.
AGTAGCAATATTTTGTTTATACCAATATAAAGTGCGTAAACTTTTTTTTTTATTATCTTCGTGTTTGGATTACATATTATTTATATAATTAATTCCTACAATCAAATAATCATAATCATTTTTGCTTTTGCTTAAAATCTGAATTAGTTGTTTGCTTTTTAATATTTGCATTTTCATTTTACAAAACTTTATTCTTTTATAAAATTTTTCATTTTATTTATTTTATTTTTTTTTGAGATTTCTTTGCATAGCTTTATGTATATAATTTTTTTTTTTAATTAAAGTGAAATCAAATACAATTAAAAAAAAAACAAACAAACAAAGGAAACGAACGTAAAACTTAAAGATATTTTTTCTTAAAAATGAGACAAAAAATATTTATATATGTATATTTATTCTTAAAACTAAAAGCATCAAGTGTGTATGTGTGTATGTGTGTTTTTTTGTTTTTTTTTTTGAAAATATAAATTACCTAAGCATTTTTTTCTTGTAAAATTATGTTTTTTTTAAAAACTTTCTGTTTTATGTATAAAAGTATTCATGCGCATGTTTAGGGTTTGATGGATTCTTATTATTTTTTTAAAGTTTTATGAAGTTCCAGTAGAAATATTTTGATTTAGAGGATTTTCTGGATAAAGCGACCGGAAATCTACAAGTATGTGCTATGAGAAAGTTAGGATTGAAAGTCTTTGTGATCAGTTTTAAAGTAAGGATTGAAACTCTTTGTGATAATTTTTTTAATGTCTTTAAATTTGCTTCCATACTTGAGCGTAATATAGGAAATTAAGTGCTTACAAAATCGGTTACAATAGAATTCGTCATTGCACCTCCAATGACCGTTCAAAGAGTGGCAACTATGACGCCTTGCGCAAGGTAGAGCGAAGCGCTTTGCTATTTTGAGGTCATTTTGCCCCGTGTGGAAACTAACTTTTATCTTGGTGAAGTTACGGTGTTGTTGGGATCTCAATCAACATCTCTCGTGGAGATCTATCGATTCTATGTATAAAATATTAGTATCGAGTGAAAAATTAACAAAAGTCAACAAACCAAGTCAAAGTACAGAAATCGTACGTAGTTGGAAAGAACGTCTCGCTAGCAATGCAGTGATGCACATGAAACTCCATGTAAACGAATTGATTAGTTAACAACAGCGCGAGCATATCTGCCATGGCGGCAGAGCCCATACAAGTGGATGATGCAATTCGTTTTTCATCAATGTCGGAGTGTGCAATCGCCGACTATAGAATCAAATTTAGTAGGGGTTTGTGCACAGTTCACAACTACATTTGTCTACAATCCTTTTGGGCATAAATTGTAATGTTAAAGACACAGAACGCAAATATCCTAACATCGCATAGAAATAAATTTCCGGACGAGGCAGTAGCTGACTTTAAACGTAGCGATTCGAAAATCACGAGATTTGGACAAAGTGACGATCCACTGCGACAGCTAGGAGAAATCGATGGTCACAAATTTTCGCATTAAAAAGATAATTTGTGGACTTACTGCAAATTTGCAATTGCAATCAGGCAACGAGAAGTCGGCGCATTTCTTATATTATAGTGTTTTTTGCATCTGAGTCCTTGTACCAAGTGAAATTATTAAAGGAAAAGTATAGAGATAAAACACTTTGAGGGATGCTTTAGAAAACAATAAATCTCGAGATAGAAAACCCGATATGCCCGTGCATATCTTTAACGAGTCCGATGTTGTTGAAATGGTGCGAAATAAAGTTCGCATGTATTATTAAAGAAAAAGTAATTAAATTTAAGTCTCAAGTGTTTTTATGTCTAGGTCTATAGTAAACTGTGTAACCGAGATCAATACTGCAGATGTTTTGCACTTTATCATTAGGAGCTCTGTCAAACGAAGCGACTTATGTTACGCAACTCCATTTAGAACCAATTCGACTTAGCAAGTCGTGAGTACAATGGTGCATACAGCACTGTCAAACCCTATTGATATTACTTTTAGAGAGTTGTACCTGGGTGTACTACAATTGGCTTGTTTTTGTGAATGCTTCAGTGTGGTGTCTCAATTGTCAGCAATGTCGACTAAATGAGTGAAGTTTAACCCGTTTTAAGCAGAGAAAGCTATTTTCTTAATCTGTTTCTGTTTCATAGCACATAGAGAGTTGTAACAATGAAATTAAGTTTGGAAATATAGTTTTAAAATCATATTCTATTGTTTCTTGAAGTCATCCCTTCGCCTTAAAAGTGTGTATGGTTGGTTATGCGTCAAATGCGCGTTTTCACATTACATGCACTAGCATTTATTTTACAATTTTTTTTTCTCGTTCCAACTTTAAATTGGTTACGATTAATTGGTTTTACAATTTTATACTTACTACGGTGTATACGTTAAATATAAACATTTTATTAGCTACATCATTTCAAATACAATATTTTAGCTTCGAACGTGTGCATGCGCGTTGCTACTGGGCAACACATGCACACGACCGATTAGTGCCTCAACTTTTCCTGCTTAGCTTATGAGATGATGAACATATGAACAAATGAACAACAACTAATATTTCACACATACATACATATATGCATAAGTATATATATTCAAATGTTTCGATTTCAGTTCTTTATAGCGTTGTTGTGCGCAAAAGTGATGCAATTAAATTGTTATATCCTAGTTTACCATTGTCCTTTTTGTTATTACCGCTTGTGGTGCACGCTGCTGTTGTTGGTGTAAATTCAGATTCTGGTTCATCTCCTTCGTCGGCAGGAGTTGCTGTTGTTGGTGTTTTTGAAGTGGCGACTTTGGTCAGACACTTCCGGCCTAGAAGCAGATTAGACCTGACCTTGCCGGAAGCCGTTGGTGTCCTAACGTTTGATTTCGCCTTAGTTTTGCTCATATTTACAATTGAGTTGTCATTTAGACTCTTACTCGTGTTCATTTTGGATTGAGTATTATCGCACGCAGTCTTCGTTTTGCCTTTTGCATTGAGTTTCAAAGCAATCACTCCGGTGGATGTGCTGGGTGTTCCAGCGCTCGATGCTGGCAACTTGCCGCCATCAATGCCACACTTGACTGGTGCTGAAGAGGCTAGATCACAGGCCTCATTCTCATCGATGTTATCGATGTCAACGTCGTCGTCTTCTTCCTCGGCAATGGGATCAATTATTTCTTCATGCATTTGAATTGTCGAATCGATACGATTGCTTGTACCGGGATGATGGCAATAGAATGCGGCAGATGCAGCTACTGTAATCGGTACTGTTGGTGTAATGTTGCTATTGCTGGTTGTAACAGCAATTGCTACGACACCACACTCATTTGAAGTGATAGCAGCTGTAGCGGGAGCATTTGCTGAGACAGTCTCCTCAAAAGATAAAGGTTCGTGACCATGCCCACGAAGACTATGATTGCTGCTGTTCTTAGAGCTGCTTGCGGTGTCCAATCTCTCGCCGGACGATAAAGTTATGGAGACTTTGTCAGATTCAGAATTTGAGCGAATTTTTTGTTTTTTTGTAGTTGTGCCGGAAATATTGCTGGTACAGCTAGTCGTCACTATTGTTGGCTGTTGGATCTGAGTTGCTTTTTTGCTTTTAACTAAACTACTGCTGATTAAAGTGTCGGCTATTTTAGTCTTCAGTGTAGAGGCGGCTTTTCCTGTAGAAGATGTAGAATGGGGCTCTTGTTTGAAGCGATGATGTGTTGACGATGACGACGATTGTTGTTGATCGTCCGATGATACTAGTGATGATGATTCGTTTTTAGTTTGATCGAGTCACAGGCGTAGGTCAAAAGCTATACGAGATGCAATGTTCTTGAATCCAATGCTTGTACCTGATGAATAAAAAAATGTAAAATATATTATGTCTAACGGAATTAATTCAAATGTGTATATGTGCTAGAAAGCTTTTTCTAATTTTTGGTTTTGGGAGAAGAAATCCCCATGCACCAGAAGTTGGTGCGCATTAAAACAGACGCGTCCAAAACCGAAGTTGATGTAAATAGAGATTTTACGTTTATGATTCGGTCAAGATACATAAGCATTTCAGGTTGAAACTACAGTGATCAAAAGAGTCCTTCTCTCAGTAAACTAAACACTCTAAACTAAACAACCAATGAATCTCCATCAAAATTTCAAACATGTGTCATATCCTGCACAACATGAAACTAAATTGCTAATCGGTGATGTTAATCATGTATGTATGTCAGCCTGGAGGGACAAAGTCGTGACATACAATGTAAGATTTTACCTAACGTCTGAACTATGCTGACGATGTTTGTTTGATGTCGTATAGAGAACTGGAATGGATATCCTAAACGCCCTATGAAAATGGCAGAAAGTGAAACCAGCTAAATACGGGAAAATAAAGCCGTATGTCTCATAACTGGACAAATTTGGTCGAGGGTAGATTATAATCTCGCTCTAAAAGCTTGGTATCACTAAAAAGGCGATAGTAGATGTCGTCATAGAATATTGTTTCACTGACCCATAGGCGGACAAATGATTTGACTTCTACCCAAACAGAAGTTGTAGAAACCAAAAGTACAGGGATATTATGGATTCCAGTGTCTGTCTTCTCGAAATAAAATAGATTCTTAGATTAACTCACCCGAAATACGTTTAAAACGGACCCCATTCAGCGACAACCTAGGAAGCTTACAAACTTCTATCTCCCATTGCACCAATGAATCTGTATTTGGATCACCATGCACGCACCAGAGTACGAACCTGTAGGTAAGAGTAAGTATTTATAATTTAAAGCCTGATATTAACGGTGTTTATATTCATTTACCTCTCTCTCTGCTCATAGTCACAATTATTCTGATCAAGTACTTCGCGGATTTTTTGCATAATTTGATCGGGCATCAAAGGTGATGTTGTCTTCATCGACCAAGTGAATCGAAGCACTCGTGGCTTGGCTGATTCCTCAGTTGTTGATCCACTACCATGAAAAAGTCTTGGTATTGGTAAAATGATAACACACACAAAACGTATGTAGTATTGTTGTTGTTACAAGTATTCTTCTTTGTATAAATAAAAAAAAAAAGTTTTTGTAATGAAAAATTCTGCGACAATCACATACTCGTAAGTTTGTTTTCATTAATTCTTGCATTACTTCTAATCGTGGACATAAACTTATAGTAAACTTATGGAAAACGAATATTTGATGAAGTTTGTATATTATATTTATATTAGAGTCTAACAGCACACAAGGCACTTAACGATTACAATAGAACAGTAGAAGGCAACTATATGTACATATCTATGTACAAATAAGTTGTTTTGGGTAAATTGGGCACAGACCATATCCGTTGTACTGTGTGAAAGTTATAGTAGACGTTTTAGGGCGCTGCAACCCGTAGGGCATCACTATGGGTTTACATTGACCTAAGTGTGATGTGAAATGGACTTCCTTTCCCTTTCAACCCTCCTACTTGACCTAACTGAGCGTTTTTGAGGAAAAGAACTTCTCTTATTCTTCATCATCAATGTCAGAGTTGAGCTTGGTTGACATACATTGTCGTTCGGAAGCCTTACGAGTAGTTAAAGTATAATCGAAAGATTAGATTGAATTGCGCATGCGCTTCCGTACAAAGGTGCTGGCATGAACCGTATTTTATCTAGGACCATGCCAAATACAGTCAAACCTCATAAAATGGGACCTGATTAAGTGGAATACATCTATTAGTGGGCCGAATCGTAACGCACCGTAGTTTTTTTTCACTGGATAAGTGAAAAACTCAGTAATTAGAATACAGTTATATGAAGTTCGCATAGGTAAAATACCGCTTAAATGAACAAATTATTGTGGCAAATTGCTATTTTAGTTAAGCGGAGTCGACTGTACCTCTGTATGTGAGACTCAAATGAAAGGCCCAAAGAATTTCACATAACGAGATTCGACTGGTTTATAGAATAGAAGGGTCTTTGCAATAGCTAAAGCTAAGAGTGTAAGGCACATTTCGAACGGTTTCCAAAGATGCCAAATACGTCACTGTAAGAATTGACGTTCTTGGAGACGATATAGACAAGGAAGCCAAGCTCTTTTTCTACAATACAAGAATAACACTATCAAGTGGTGTAACAAAACTCACTCAAGTACTGGAGCAGGGTTGTAAATGCCCAAAATCAAGTAGGTCCTCGGGGCGCCTTCTTCAACGCGACCTAGCCTCTTTCATGCCGAAATCTATATGAATGAAAAACGCATCCAATTCAATCTCAGTAGGAATTACAGGATACTACCAGATATCAAGGTTGGCATTAGGCTTTTTTGGAATCAGATCCAAATTGATAAATAAGTGCCTAAACAAAGCAAACTTATTTGGCCAAACAACTAAGTGCCAAGTCATGACGGATTAGACTGAATTGAGATAACTGGTAAACTGGTGAGGAAAAGGTCAGAGACCTTCTGCGGACTGCGACCTCTTAGAACTAAAGAGGAAGAATCAAGAAGAATATGATAGACGGGTGGTTTTAGAGGGTTACGAATCTTGCACAAGAATTTTGTCTAGTCCTTATATACATAAGGGGCGTAGAGCTGGCGCCAACATGGAAGGCATTATCTTGCATAGGTTCATCCACCTGCAGAGATACGTGGAAGATATTTATGTATATTATTGCACGTTCTTAACAAGGTGACAAACATTTGTGACGATTGAAGAAAAAGCGAACTAAGTCGGTCTTGAAATCAACAAGTTAGGTTGTCGACCAACCATACATAGATCTCTCCATCTACTGTTGAGGACAAAAACTTCACTATTGCCAGCTAAAAGTTTGAAGTGAATAGGAAAGGAGTTCACCGATCTTTAAGTTAACGAAACTCCTTCGAATGACACGTTAGTTCAGATTAGGCGTAGGATAATCGTAGGAAACCGCTGCTACTTCGTTTTAGCAAAACAGCTGGGGTGTCAAAGGTGCTAATTAGAAGAATAAAAGTGATGCTCTAAAGAAAACACTTTTCTTGTCAGATTTGTGACTTTTTGCGAGGAGGCCCAACTGAGAAGGAGATACAACCGCGAACTCTTCATATAAGTTGTGCTCAGAGCTCAGTTTCGAAACAACAAAAAAACTGGCAGCAACGTGTCCGCGGGCGAAAAGTATGGGAAGCTGCTCAGCTCTTAGACAGAGATTTTACACGGTTCGAGACCCCTGTTAAAAAAGTAAATACATAGTACTTTCCAGTCTTCTAAGAAATAATGCAAAAATTAAAACAAAACACCTCTTTTATGTGATGCACATCCTTCTTACCCTAGCCGCCGAGGAGTCTGATGATTTTTTCAAATGAGTGTAACACAAAGAAGTTATGGACGCACACAGACAAATTATAATACTTTTGACACAACAATATTTCATATAAGCAAAATAAAATACTTGTACACTTTTCATTTTTAGTTACATAAATGACATAAAATTATTTAAACTAGGAATGTAATCAGATCTTTAAAAAAAAAAAATTAAAAATAACTAAACTATATGAAAGAAAAAACAAGCTTAAATTATGTGTAAAAATTGAAACGTTTCATGTGCAAAAAAAGGTTTAGAAAAACAACATAAAATATGTTTTATTTTATTAACATGGGGTAACACATGCAATCAATATTAACTTTGTTAAGTTTAAGGTATCAGAAAGTATATTTATAAATTTATTCACTATAATTTCACAATTACTTTTGGCATTTTTTATTATCCCGACGAAAGAAATAAAATTAAAAAAAATCTGATTACCCCTGCGTCGTTATATAAGTACATTATGTAGATACGAGTACACTCCTAATAACTTCTTTTAAATACTTTTATGTTTTTTTAATTAAAAATTCGTTGATGTGTCCTGTCGTAATTTTTTTTATTTCATTTTTTCAGTATAATTACCTAAAGCTGTTGTTGGATGTATTTGCTTGGCCTTCGCTGGGCCTAAAATAAAAAAAAGATACAAAAAAAAAGAACGCAAAACGTAGTTAACAGAACAAAACAGAAACATAAAACAAAAATGGAGTTTATTTTTTTTTAAATGGATTTTCAGAAATATTTTTTGTTTAAGAATTTTGATTTAGATAAAATTTCGTATAAAGCTATCAGGAGTTTGTTTGCTTTTGTAGTATGTATCTTTTTAGCAAAAGGAAAGTTATAAACAATAAAAAAAAAAAAAAAACGAAACGAAACAAAAAGAACGACAGATGACCACACTTATGCAACTCAAATTTTTCTTATATATTTTACAAAAAACCATATTGATTCGATTGCGATTATAAAGCAGAGTTAGTTTCTAAAGAAAGATAGAGGAGAGACAGAGAACATTTATTTACAGGAATAGTTAAGTTTTAAATGGTTTTGTGTGGTATCGCCTTGATGTAAAATTCAAAAGCAAAAAGCTGTAAACACAATGGAAATAAATGAATGCAAATATGAGCAGGTGCTTATTAATACATACTAATATTCAAACACCATGTTCTACAAGCATTACAGTATCAATAAGCATTAAGGAGCACTTAATTGCCTTTGACTGTTAGATTCTCACTGATACTCACGATAAATAATCACCAACTGGTATACTCACAAATCCTCAAGAGTCCGTGACAATTTTTTTTTTCTATTAAACCTTCGTACTACCTGCAACTCACTAACACTACCAGATGCATTGTATGTTGATTGGAGCAAATTTTCCTGAGCATAAGTAAACACCTACACAAATTTTTATTCACAGGTGGTAATACTTTTATTTAGTGAGTGCAAAGCTGTGAAATTATTGTAAAAATGATTCCACTTTTACCTATGTAACATTTTAAAAGAATAAGAAACGTCGATCCTAAATTTTTTCATCCACTGAGAAGATATAGTCTATAGTCTATTCAGTTCAGGGACATTGACTTAGCCGAAACAATAACAACACAATTATTCTTGGCTGGAGTCTTTAAATCCACCCCTTAAGGCCTCATGTTCGGTGAGGTAAACTTAAATTAACTCATGATGTGAAACTATGGTTTAAGACTATGGAAACTAAGACTCTTTGGTTCATATCTGCGTGCAACTAGGACTGTGGCGGCATATATGAAAGTAAGTACTCACAAGTAATGAGGTGCACTTTGACTGTTTCTTTCGCACATTTTACTAACCCCTAAAAAGCAAAAAAAAAAAGAAAAAAAAAGTAGGGCACGCGCAGAGAAAGTGTCCAATGGACTCCTCGTTCTCCATATCTCTGCATCATCTTCGAGTTACGAAAAGTTGCCTCTTTTCACGCTTTCGAACTCTTGGGATCATAAACAGGCTAATAAGCTTAGTTGAACTTTAATCATCTAGATGTGTCTATATATGATTTGCTTTCGACAACACATCGGTGTGCGGAAGATACCTAGAAATTAATATGGGCTTTGTTGCCTGCTTTTTCTACCAATAAGATAGATTTTATTAGTTTCTTGGTAGAAACCAATGCCTTTGCAAATAAAAATTCTCGAGCTGACCATATGCTAGATTGCTTTCTACCACCAAAAAGCAGAAAAACAAAATAAAATCTGATAAATTTCTGTTTGAAAAAGGACTGGAAGATTTATAGTGTTTTTTGAACCATATTTTCATTCGGCTTCTAAACCTAATGCTGACGTTACTTAACAACCAGTAATAATAAGACTTTCAGCAAAAGCACGCAAGCACCGGGTTACCAATTTTAAGTAACTGACTCATTAGTCATTGCCATCATATTACTAAGCTGTATCTGCAGCACACGAAGAAGAATGTGACAGTGCGGTGTAGTAACGCTGAAAACGTCTGAGCCCTAGCTGGAAGTGGTAACGAGTAGTTTGGCTAGCAGTAAAGCTTCTGCTAACCTTCTTAAAACTGAGGATCGTTTCTTTGCAAGACGGAAATTAATTGGACTATCAGATTGACCGATTTCCCAATGAAGAATGGATCAAAAGAAGAGGACAGAGTACCTGTATCTGTACCAACAGGGCTTAAATAATTTCTTAACCCCTCCAAATTTAGTGGTCTTCTATCGAGGTAGTAAATGACTTTATTTTTGTTGTAGCAGTCTCATGCATATTAAATCTTTTTAGCTTGTGTATCTGTCGTGTCTAGGTCCGGAAAATAGGCTGCGTCAATGGAGTTAACCTCAGCTCCGTTATCACTTCTGACAATAGCCGTGTTTTTTTGAGAACTATACTCATTTCAGTTAAAAAAAAGATTCATACTCAGTAGCAGCCGCACCAATTGGTTTGCGGCTCGATTTTTTTTCTTTATTTGACAGTTCTTAAATGTCAAAACCGAGGAAAAGCAACAAATACGATCGGCTAAATGCTAATTTATGAGATTTTTCGCGCTCTGGTGGTCAACTTATGTAGTTCTATCCTCACTTGCTGCAACTGGGGAAGTTATCGCCACTTGGTGTGTTGTTATTGCTTTGTGTGTAAAATTCTACTGGGCTGGGTATACAGCTCCCAAAAAACACGACTAATGACATTTCATCAGAAAACAAACCAAGAATGGAAGACCTCGCCTTCGATGGCGCGCACAAAAAGAATGGAACCTTAATCAATTTGAAGTGCGCAATTGTAGACAGTTAGATAAGTACCGGGCTAACTTGCGGGGCTTGTTTTTATTAAGCCCATGTTCACCCTGAACTAAAGCGCCTTTTTACACAATTAAACAAACCTCTTTCTATTCCTGCGGAAAATATAACACAACATTATTTGTTGTTTTGCTAGAAGCTTGACCTGGGCTTTTTACGAGCTGTTGAGGGAGCTATTTATTTGTTTAACCCAGGTTGAGACCTTCATTTGATCGGTCGAAAAACTAATCCAACTATGGGTTTTAAGATCTCCGATGAGCTTTTCAAACAGGGTTCAGACGAGGATTTTTTAGAACCCTGATTTGTGCCAGCTTAGTGCTTCAGCACTCGAGTTTTTTGTGAACACAACGGCAGATGGTCTGACTTTATATGATGCTGGATATATGTGACGCCAGTAACTGCAATTTTTGTTGTGAGGGTGACGATGACAATGTAAAGCAACCCCGTGGCAAGTTATAGTATAGTGGGACTTATCTGACAGAATATCATCAAGAAAGAGGTATAAGTCTCCTAAAGATCGATAACAATGTCTAGTGCTAAGTGGGTGTGAATAGCATATAATTCACTTATGATGCTATTCATACAGCGCTAGTGTTGGTGCAGTGATGGTTTAGACCATATCACCAATATAAGAGGCATAATCTTTCAAGTATTGTAATTAATCTGAAGAATGCAGCCAATAAAAGCGTTTGTGAGTATTGAAATAAAAGTGGCGAAAATAGGCTGGATGCTTGAAGTTACCCGCGGTTCTTTTAAGAGAAAATGCCTTCGGGTGATCTTCGGTCCCATCTGCATATACGGAGGAGGACCTCAACCAACTTGGCATACGAAACCGAAGGCAGCTACCTAATGATCGATCTGGCTGCAGACGCTTGTTGGTTGAGGCCCAGTATCGGAAAAGAAGTAAGCAGTTGACCAATACTCCTCTCCGACGCAAAATAATCTTCTTCTTTTAGGGTTATCTGAGAGTTCCACCAGGGCAAAAGGCGATGAAAAATTATAAAAAAATTTACTTCGCACTAATTAAGATAAGCTATCAGCAAAGATAAGGTTACACAAAATGTATTTAGTTAATTATAGTTTAAGAATGCGTATAGTATAAGATGCTATAGGTTGTTCAAAGAAAAAACATGCACACGTTCAATATGTTTGGCTAACATTCAAAGAGACGCAACAAAACATCATTAGAACACAGATTAAAAATAAAAAATGTATATATAACAGAGTTCACATACAAAACGGGAAAATTATAAAACAAAATTCAAAATAAAATAACAATTCAAAACTTCTGTTTTTCTGTTTCGTTTTAAAATTATCATAATTTTTATTTTTTTCATTTCTTTTTCATGTATCATTGTTTCATATCATGACAATTTATTTTTTATAGCTTAATTCTTTTTTTTTCAACTAATCTTTCTTTTATAACAACAATATATGCTCGTGTGTTAAAACTAAATTACTAAAAATTAGTTTATTTATATATTAATGATTGAATTAAAGTATATTAAAAAAAAAAAAATACTAACTAAATCGATAGCAGTTACATATAACAAAATTTGTTTTTTTCAAATTCAATTAAAAAATACTTTGAAATTTATTCATTAGCGACATGTATAATGATTTTATTTGTTGATTTACTTAAATTAATATTTATATTGAATACTTTACTATAATTAAAAAAGTAAAACGATCGAATTTTTTGCATTCCTCAACACAGTTACTTTGAGAGTTAAACTAAACCAAAAGGACATTTTTTGTTTTGTTTGTTAATTTCTTTTTATAATTCAGTGCAGTTTTTTTTTTTTTTTTTATTAAATAGAAAATATTTTATTTAGGAATAAATATTTGAAATAAAAAAAACTGCTCTTATACATAAGTAGTTTTCTTAACAATAAAAACACAAACAAAATAATAATACAGTACAACTTAGGGGTTTAGAAATCAAGTCGATGCTTCTAAAATGTATTTATATTTTATTTTAACTTTAAAAATACTAATCAAAAATTAATTGACAAAATTAAGAAGCCACAATATCCTGTAGTCATATTCGTACGTAAGACAGAACAATGAATGGGAAAAAGTTTAATATGAATCCTCTTAGCAAGCAGTGAGAATTGCTTAAATGATCCCAAGGCGTAGTCAATTTACGAACTGTTTTCGGGAGGATGACACTAATAGATTATTCAGAGACGACGGAAGCACCGTCCAGCTTACAGAAGAAAATTCTTTCGCCACCACTGATAAGAGAACCAAGGGACTAGCGAGTGATAACACGATAACACGAACTCTCGAGGGATAGTCTGCTATGCATTATCCTAAAATACGTACATCATTGAAGTGTTCAAATATAGATGGAAGAAGATCAAAGGTGGTCTGATCCGCTGTCTTTTAAAATATATACGAATTTTTTGTTAACATTGGAAGTCCAACTTGCATGTATACTTTGGGCTGTTCCTAGTTCACAAGACCAGAAACGAGATAATTTTCAACACAAGGGCTGGCCATAACACGACAAAAGAAAATCTAGATCCTCTTAGATGTTTGCAAAATCTGTATGAAAATAAACTGAAATTCTCCACCCAGAAGAATTGGGGAAAAATCGATCAAGTCATATGTGATCAATGGGTATTTTATACAAGTTTCTGTGTCATATGTAAATCACAAGATGATAGAAAGTTCTCTTATGACCAAAAGACAAAATATATAATTAAAGAAGTTCAAGACATCACGAGAAGAGATTTCTCTCTTTTCTTATGTCTAGGTATTCAAATTTTGAGATGAAACAAAGAATTCTAATGAAAATGTGGATGAGATGTACTTGCATGGTAAAATGTTTTACCGTAAAACAAACATTGTGGGACAATCAGTCAATAGTAGAAAAATCATATGACCACATTAAGAATTCTAGAACAAGATCCTGCCTGGTCTTTATATACGTACAGCTGTCGCTAAGCAGTTGAGGAGAAAATGCTGAAGTCCTAAAAAACTTAGGAGTTACGAAATGAATAAACGCGAAAAGCAAGCGACATGTTTGAAAGTAGATATCCAATGATACAAGTTTATTGCACGTTTCTTGTAGGCTGATAAAGGATGAGCAGGACTCAGAAATTTTTCAATTAAGATGCAAAATGTATCGATTAAACAACATACATGGATACACAATGGGTTCAGGGCACGTTGAAGAATTTTTCCAAAATTCGTGCCTCAACAATGCACAAAGGTCAAGGAAAAAAAGAAAAACAAGTATTATCTAATGAAAGTATGAGTTCATGGTGCTTACCGAATGGTTGTACATAAAAAAAAAAATAAAAAAAATATTTGACGCGATAGGTCATAGGGAGCCAGGGACTAGCTTTTCGCACAAATGGAATTCAGAATGGCGGATTGAGACGCTTTCCATGCCAGATTAAACTCTTCCAGGTTTGTCATTCCCTGCGAAAATGTGCTGCCGCAAAAAAATTTGTTCGGTAAGCAGTCCAAGGCACTAACCAATAAGCTACGGCGATTGATCGCCTTCATGCAAGATTATAAGTACTTCGACATCCACTTAGCCCACCTCATTTAGCTGCACACGTCCGAATATGACTCCTAGGAAGATACTGCATTTCTGCGTTTACAAAATAATAAAATACTTCACAACAAATAAAGACATTTTTCTTACAGTAGCAACAAATGATATTTTTGTTTTTAATGAAGCTTCTAGATTTTAACACCGTTGCTTCATATCAATATCAACAAAGTGCAATGTGAGGATGTGTAACCACCCAAGAGACAACTATGTATGTTATGTAGGTGGTTTTTATTTTGCAGGCACTTTTGTTTCTCTTCTTCAATATATTTATTTAAGTTTAGTTTTTAATTGCTTCTGATAATATGTATGTACGTTGATTGTTTTATTTTGTTGAAAAGCCAAAAGCATAAATAAATAAACAAAAAACAGTAAATATTTAACCTGCAAGGAATGTGAATAATGATAAAAATAAACTTTTTTTAATTTGTTTTTATAAATTTTACTTCTTAATACTTTGGATAGATCCAATTTTTATTCTACATATTAATTTTCGATCGAAGATCGATCTATACATTAGTTTCATGTTAAAAATTAATTATATGTTATATGCTTATCCTTTTGTTTGCTTTTATTTTATTTATTTATTTACATTTTATAATTTGAAGAACCATATGAATATCGAAAGACTATGATGGTGAGTGGGTGGTGTGTAATGCTGTGTAGTTTTTATTTTTCGGTGTATTCGTAAGAATTTATTTCATTTTTTTTAAATTTATATTCCGCTTTATCTATGTATATATGTATTTTTGTTTTATAAATTAAATTGCTGACTTCTGGAGAATATCCTTTTTGCTGTCATCATTAACATCAACATCAAACATCATCAATTGTCATCGTCGTCGTGGTCGTCGCGATAAGCACAGATTATAACGAAAACATTTATTTTGTTAAAACAAATCACAAAACACAAACTTTTTTTTTTTCATAGACTATAATTCAAACTAAAATTTAAAAAAATAAATGAAAAGTAAAAAAAATTTACTATATAGTCAGAAATAAATTGTTTTGTAAGTAAACATTTCATTTTGAAATTGGTGTTTAATGGTTTCTCATAAAAAAAAAAAAGATTTTCCAAAATTTATTTGTATATATAATTTATACAACTTTTTCATATAAAAAAAAAGAAAATACAAACACTTATCAAGATCTACTATGGGTTGTGTGTTAAAGAAAAAAAAAATACAAACTTATTTTCTTAAACAAAATTTCATAAAAAAAGAATATAATAAAACATATATACTATTTATATATTGCAAAATATAAATAAAATGGTCACAGCTGCAAAAAGACATTAACTCTTCTTTTTTCTAATTTCCGTTGTAGTAGACGTTTTTTTTTGTATTTTTCTAATAATACTTTAAAATCAATCTTGCTTGTATAAGAACACATAAGAAAAATAAATAGAAATGAATAAACAAAAAATAAAAATAAAAT
The DNA here is from genome assembly GCA_951813785.1 of Criorhina ranunculi. Taxonomy (NCBI): domain Eukaryota; kingdom Metazoa; phylum Arthropoda; class Insecta; order Diptera; family Syrphidae; genus Criorhina; species Criorhina ranunculi. The sequence continues at coordinate 26,240,865 of OX638383.1, forward strand.
AATTATCACCATCACGATAAAAAAAAAATAATAGAACCTATTTTGCAAAAATTACTTTTGTGTTTTGTGATTTCTTTTCTTTTCGGCATCAAAATTAAATGTTACTTCAACAAAAAAAAAATTATACTATAAGCTTTTTTTTCATTTCGAATCGTTATAACTTATTTTTTTTACGGGTTTGGCCTAAAATAAAAGGAAAAAAAATCAAATAAATAAAAAAATCAGTGAAATTAAATGTTATTTGAAACAACAAAAAAAAATTATATAAGTGTGTGTGTATGTTGGTGGAAGAGAGATAGAGAAATAATAGGTTTTTGTTTTTTGTTTTGTTTTGTTTTTATTAGAGAATGTTTCCGAATAAAGTGGAATTCAGAGTTTTAGAATAGATTTTTAATAAAAAAAAAAATATGTTTGAGACATTATAAAATAGCAGGTAAAGTAAGAAAAAGGAAACGTAATAAAATAAATAAATAAAGAAATAATAATAAACACAAATAATTACATTAAAAATAAAAATGTAAAAGAATCATTAAACGCGACGATATAAAAGTTTTGTTTCTGAAATGCACAATGACTTTCCCATAAAATTAAAGACTGTTGTTGTTTTTTTTTTATTTGTTTCCCTGAGATTTCTCGTGCATTTTTCTATTGTTTAAATAAGATTTTGTCGTTGTTATTTATTTCATTTTTGCAGCGTGACCATTTTAAAAATATTTGTTTTATTATTTTTGTTTGCAAAACTTATTAGATAAAGAAATTATATTAGTTGGAATTTTAATTATTTTTTTTTAACAAATACATATTGTATATATTTGTTAATTACAATATTTGTATGTAAAGAGTGACACAGAGCAAACGATGTTTTTTTGCTAGGAGTTGACTAAATTTTAAGCGGAACCAAATTAAGCAAATGAGAGCGGACATAAAGTTGTTAAAATCTAAATTCACAAATAAAATGAGACTGCCTTACATTTCGTCTGCACATATGCTGCACTTGCGAACATCAAAAGAAGCCTTTAAAGGAAATACATACTTCTTTAACTTTGAATGATCTGACCACCACCAATCTTAACTGTTATTTACGTTAGGAACTCAAAATGGTTTCAGAAGTAGATTGGGGCTTTCCAACCCTAGCACTAACATTGCTATCACAATGCACCTTCTTTTGATCGTTTTTTAAATGACCACTCAAAACTAACTAAGAGACTATTATTCATCGATTCAGTTACCTCGCACAATACCAAAAACAAAAACCCACTGTACGGAATTCGACTTTTTCAAACTAGGCTTGAAGTAGATAGTGCACATGCAATATCGATATCAGATTAGTACGGGCTTTTGCAATAGTTGAAATTAAGGTGAATACCAATAATTCTCCCCAGTCATTTTGGACACCATCCTGGAAGCAACGCGCGCGCTAAAGGGATTACCCTAAAACTAAAGCACGGGCATTAGGCAAATTAGAGGGAAGAGAGAATAGAGTGTGAGAGCCAGCGGCTCTACAGAACTATGGGTCAAAAGCCATCTGGACCAGTTAATTTGTGTATATTAAAACTTTTCGATACTTTTGCAACCTATTTAATGTAGAAAAGTAGAATTACACAAAACGACGTAATAGGGGCTCAATGATTAAAGAAGCTTCATAATTAAACCGAGACTGTGCTGCTAAACACAAACGATAAGGGAAACTACTGTTCGTCTTGAAACTCTGTACAAAAGATTGATGTAGTATTAAGGTATTGTAAAGATGCATTGTATGTAAGTTACTTCGCATTCTGTGTCACTGTATATTTATTTTTTTAAATAAATATTTATCTTTATATAAAGAAGATATGAAATAATGATACCTAATTTTATAATTTTTGTTTATTTTCTTTTTATTAATAAAATAGCATGTTAGTTAAAAAAAATATTTTTTTTACGTATTATCTTGTTCAAATTGAAATTGTCTTCTGAAATATAGAAACGTTTTGTTGGACTTCATTTTATAAAAAAAAAAACAAAGAAGCTGTGCACAATGATTTTAAGTTTTTTCTTTTGACTTTTGGTTAGATTCAAATTAAGTATAAAAGCTTTGTTCTACGTATGATTATATTTTATTGTTTTGTTTAATAGAAATGGAAAATAATCTGAAAAGCATGTTCTTCAGAGAAAAAAATTTAGTTATACAGCAAAGAACAGTTTTTTTAAGAGAATATATATGAATGTATGTGTATAAAAAAAACAAGCACATGCTAAAAAAAAAAGTTTTATTTTTATAAATTGTTTAGTAATATTTATTTCTTAGCATTTATTTTAATTTGAAGTAGAAAAATAAAAATGTCCTTATTTGAAAATACATGTTAAGTAGTTGATATTCTTTCAATTATAATTATTTATGAAGGATGTACCTTGTGGGTGGAAGAAACATTTGTTGGAAATCATTCAGTATCACGGAGGTTCAGCTATAAAGTTGGAGTTAAAGGTAAAAAGTTGTCCTTACATATCTTGAACCAAGAGTGTCCTGATCTAAATATAAACAATTGATCGTTGTTTTTTTTTTTTTTGCTAAGGCTATTTAACTACGTGGCTGCTTGATGGGGAGATGTGCACAAGGAATAAGGTCAGTGTCTTAACAGATCTGTACGTAATGTGTATGCTTCCGTTTTTTTAAAGGTTTTAAATGCTCAGTAAAAAATATTAAAATAAATGTTACAGCCGTTGCTAGTTTCACCCGGAAGACATTTTCTTTATTTTTTCTTATCAGGTCAAAGACTATTTGAAACACATTTTTGGTAGGTTTCTTGGAAAGCACAGCCGCTTTGAAGAATAAAGAAGCCTCTGAAAGACTTAAAATTCATCATTTTCATCGCGATGTAATTCAAAGAATTGAATGTTTACTTTAACTTTGAAGAAGCCTCTAAAGGATCTACAAGTAACCAGTTTCATGGCAAACTGTTAAAGTTTCTATAAGCTAGGCATATTTTGTACTCTAGACTCACCAAGGGACAGCATGATAGGACTCTGATTAAATCCGCTGTCCCAGAAATGCAAAAAGCCTACCTACATTCATCTGTTATACACTATTGTTCCAGCCAAAATTTAAAAGTATCGTCTAATCAGAGTAACTGCGTCATCAAAAATATAAACTGCCAGCTTTTCGTACATTTACCTAAAGATCTAAAGCACGATAGGACTCTGCTAAAAACGTTAGTCCCAGAACTGCGAAAAGCTCTCCTACATTTATCTGTTATACGCTATTGGTCCAACAAACATTTAAAAGGATTGCCTGATCAGAGCAACTGCGTCATCAAAAATATAAACCGCCAGCTTTTTGTCCATTTATCTATAGATTTAAAGCATACAGCCCCTTTTAAAGTACACAACTTCAGTTTTAGTTTGTTCGTAAATGAGAAATTCGTATTATCGATCTCAACCTTGGGACAACAAATTGTCAAATCAAGACAACTGCAAAATACTAGTTGTCTGTGAAATTATCTTCAAAGATAACTCAATTGTCTTTACCGTCAAAACTACACCACAGCTGTCATTTTTTCTTAAGATTAGGTTGGCAGCATTTATCGAATCGCAACCGAGGGTTGTTGTCTTCCATCATGAAAAATTAGTTCGGTTGTTTTAAAGTTGAGATGACATGAAGACAACATAACTGAGTTGAATTGTGATCCATAATCTTTTTGAAAGTGCTAAATGAATTAAGAATGTTCAACTTGCAAGACCGAAAGAACTGGTGTTAGTAGCGGTTTTTTTTTTTTCAGTATCCTCTGTTCGTGCGTGCTTGTTTCAGTTATAAAAAAAAAACATATTTATTTACAAAAACCACAAAATTCACCCTTCACCAATAAACAACTGTTGATATTCCATCCGCAAAGCCAATTTGCTTTTTAATTATTAAATTAAAAAAAAAAAAACATATATGTAACTCATCAAAAACATATTTTAAAAATAAAATAATTACAAACATTTTAGAATGTATATACGTTTTCCATTAAAGCAAATAATTTAATTGACTATAAGACAGTAAATAATCATACAGCCTAAGATACAGGTTTACATTTCTTTGTTTCTCTTTTGTTTTTCAAATAAACTAACAGTAACTGACACTTAAACAAAAAAAAATTAAAAAATAAATGAAAATAATTAAACAAAACACACGTAAAAAAATGGTCCGCATTTGAAATTATTATTATTATTATTTTTTTTTAAGTACTATCAATTCTTGTAAGACAACTAAGTTAAAAGTGATAAACACAAAGTTTGACGACTAATATTTGCCTCTTTTAGTTTTTTATTCCTCGTTTTTTTTTTTTAATTTTATTTCATAAGAAAAACCATTGTGCAGCCCCTTTTGGTTTTGTTTTTCGTAAAATTAATTTTGTATTCATTGTATTACTTATGAGCACAACAAATTATTAAATGAATTCTTTTAATTTAAATATTATATTGAATGCACACTTAAAAGACGTAAGTTAAAAATAAAAACAAATAAATAGAAAATATATAAAAGAAAATATTTTTTTTTTTGAAATTACACCAATCACCAATTTAAAATATGTATGTATCCTTTGTTTTCATATATATATATATATATATTTTAAATTATAACAAATTATAAATCGCCAGCCAATTGATTTAATTTAAATTTCAACAAATAAACACAAATTTACCATGCAAATAAAATAATAATAATAATGTGGAAACTGGATTGACAAAATACAAAGAAAGGCAATACTTCACTAAATGTATCCATTTGCAAAGAATAATTTGTAAGTCTTTTGATAAGATGTTCTACATATGTGTGTATAGAACGGTTCAACGGTGGCTGAATCAAAGGGCTTAAAATTACCAGAGCATGAGCTGGAAGTGGTGCTCATTAACAGCGGAAAGAAGACAGAAACAATCACTATTACCACAGAAGAATACAAGATTACGTCGATCGGCACAAGGCGATCGTCCAATAAACATCTCGCGTACGTTAGTGTCACAGGCTCACTCACTCACCTGATCCTGCCAAATCATGGATTACTGAGATGCAGTCGAAAGAGGCTCGTGGTCAGGGTGGTTACACTGGTGGTATAATTTCAGGACTGTTTCAAACTAACAGGGTTATGTCAGGTTGCAGCGGCTGCCAGCACACTTAGATCAGTGATAGGTCCATTGTGATACTACATGGATCTTGGAGGGATTCAATTGGACCTTCTGATTAAGGCTTCTGACTAATCGCTTAGGTCATTATGGAAGAAAGCTCCTAGTGAGATTTTCTTTTGTGCGACAGAGCTGGACAGCAACAAAGAAGTTGGAGAATAGTTTCCTCCTCCTCTTCGTCCATGCAGCTTGTACAAAAATCGATTAAATGTACGGAAAGCCTTGTTGCAAAGGCCGTAAGAATACCTAGAATGGTGTTGATACAGATGCAATAGGTTGAGAGAAATTAAATTCTAAAAGCATTTCAAATCCAGCTTTGATCAAATCTGTTTTGTCGATTGACACGTTTTATCACTTGTCCACCTTCAATTTATGATTGTGCGAAACAAAAAATAATGACGCAGCTAGGTAACCTCGAACGAGAAAGGCGAAAGGCTGAAGTAGTAACTAGATTGCGCGGATGGAATTTCCACAGTTAACTGGGCATGGGATCAGTTTTGTCTTTCGAGATTAACTCTTAAAAAAAAAATAAATATATTCTGGATCTTGTGAAAGATGAGATTAGGGATCTTTATGTGTCTATGAACAGAAGGAAAAGAGCCAGAGTTACCGAAAAATACCACATATAAACTGATCCATGATAAATGGTAGAGCGGAAACAAGTATCGTTTTCCATCTGTCATGCAGTAAGAAAAACTTAGTGTACGAAGCCTTGATGTTAGCACAGCTACACGTGTAGGACCACTTGCGTTAGGTTTAGGAGCCAGGTAGAAATATTCTAACCGCATTGAATCAGACCGAGGTTAATACATCACTGGCATTCGAATGTCTTCAAAAACTTAATGACAGTGTAATTTAAAATGACTTTCTAGAAATCACACAAGTACAGAAGAAAATGAAAGATGGATAATCTGTCGAAGGAGTGTGATTCTGAGTTTCTAGGTCCTGATTCCTGAACCAATCGTTGCCATGCGAAGAGCAATGGCGAGCTGCTTCGTCTGTAAAAAAAATTTAGAGTTGTCAATGAAGAATAGGAATTCACGAATGGAAGTTTGACTTAGGCTACTGTTTTCATTGAAATGAAAGTTACCTATTTCTACTGTGAAAAAGCGCTAGACATTTGCAGAGGTGAGTTGTAGGTTCTAAGAAGACGGGAAAGCGTGCGAAAATGTTGAATAAAATGTCTCCAGACTGCATCAAGAGGAAAATCTCAAACGGGTAGTAGGAAGGCAGAGACAAAAATATGTTTTAAGGGGCCAATAGATTCAAACTCACAGGATTAGACAAATATCTTTCAAACAAATGCTGGCGTGAACATGCGGGAATCTCTGTCACTACTCGTGAAAAAGAGATGAAAGTTAACCCAATGCGGTGGTCTGTTTTGATATACAGATCCCTCTAAATAGTATATATAAGATCAATAATTAACTTTCATAATTCCTAAGCTGAAGAAATATCATTTACAAATTATTCTGCAAACGGATGGTATAGTATAGATATAGAATATACTTATAGTCTACATCAACGGTTCTCAAACTTTTTTTTTCGTGTATTACTCATATGTACTACGGATCAGTCGCGTACAGAATTTTTAAAAATGTATAAGGTCTAAAAATTTAGTGGGAACGAGCACAAATGCTTGAAAAAAAGTGAGAGCAAGTCAGGTAGGTCACATAATACTCTGCGATTGAGTTTGATCGTATAAAATGTGTTTTATTAGTCTTGAGCCCCACTGTGATAAATATATTTGGGACATTAAGCAGTTTGAGAACCGTTGGTTTACACCAAAGAAAACAACATACATGCAAACGAAAAATCGTAAATAAACAACACTACATGTGTATATGTATATATTTTTTTCTTTTTCAAAATTGATATTTTTTTTTATTTCTGTTCATTTTAAAATAGATATAATATTTATTTTTTTATCTAACTAATGTAAGATACATGAATGTTTGTTTACATATAAATATGACAATCGATTATATTTATTTTACAAAAAAAAAAAAAAATTAAAAAGCGATAACAATATATAGAATATTGTTTACTTCATATGATTGATTTTTTTTCGTTTTTATAGAAAAAAGAAAAATTTACTAATTAGAAAAGAAAGTAAAACACAATACTAATACACTTCGCACTAATTAAAAAGAAAATAATAATTTGTTTCAACGAAATTTTTTCTGTAAATACATATTTTTTGTTTTCAATATACATATGTATTGATAAAAAAAAAATAATAATAAGAAAAATACAATAATTTTATTATATAAATTGTGGTAAAGGCGCTTTCTTTTGTTTACTAATTTAGGCTACACAAACGACATCTAAATAATTGAGCGCGATATTGCATATATTTTCTATTTAAAACAATGATGTTGGCTTAAAATGCGATTAAATATAGCATGTGGTTATTATTTGCTGTTAAATTAAGATACAAGAAAACGATTCGCGATTGCTTTTGTTCATTCCTTTCTTTAGGTATATATATTTTTGTTGTTGATAAAAATTAGTACTTAAACAATTGAATTTTTAAAACCTTTTTTTTTTTCATTTAAGTTTAGTTTTTAGCTGTCAATACCCTAAACCTGAAATAAACAACAGAAAAATGCCAAAAAAATTGTGTTTAACAAAAAATTAAATTAAACAAGGATTGAAGAAAATTATTATCATTATTTTTTAATCAGGGGTGTTAATGAGAAATAAGAGGAATTGATTCGATAGGTGTCTCTCGTATTTTTGTCGTTAGGTTGTAAGCAATACCGCATCTAATAATAATGCGATTCAGTATAATTGACCTCTGCAGAGGCTGTGGCAACATAGACGCGGAACAGGGCATGACGCATATCTTCCGCGACTGCCCAAGCATCAGCAGAAGCAGGAAAATAATCCTAGGAGGGCGAACTGTCAAACATGCCACTGAAAGGCCATTCCAAAATTCATACTGTACTCGATGTGGTTTAGAGAGGCGACTAATAGATAACATCTAACCTCTTCTCACTTCTAATAACGTACACGCATGGAAAAATAAGGCTCACTTATAGTACAGCCAGGACAAATGAAATTCGAAAAAAAAACTGGTTGTGCTATTGTCAATACATACATTTGTAAACCCGGAACAAGCCAGAGCCTTTTGGTGAAGGTGTGCTTTTTACAACTTTTCCCAGAATGTTTTCGAAAACATTGCCAAACAATGTTCCTCAACAACCATTTGGTTTTAAAATGCTGTGTTCTAAGCAGACCTATGAGTATATGTATAATACTTAGCACAAGGTATATGCAAAGCTCTGGGTATCTATTTAAAAATAGTTGTATGGAATCCAGTACGCATGTGATTGATCGAACTATCTAAGTGGTCGAATGTAAAAACATTTCTTATTGGCTTTATGATAAAACACAACAAACTCGGATGAAAACAGCAATTACCTTTGGAATTCGAAAGTACAGAGCCTAACAACATAAGTGCAGTTGAATAAAAATTTACATTAGACATAACCACCACCAAAGAACTGCGATGGGATAGAGTGGCTAAAAATCGTGAGAGACTTGAGACTGTATTTGGATGCCATACAGATTTTAACGAAAAACATTAAGTTTTAGGCATATGATTATTAAGAAATCATATAAGGTCTGTCCAGCTTAGTCTAGAAACATCTCCAGCTAGGACAAAGTAGTCAAAGAATAGCTTAAACTACACTTTTATATGGCTCCCCACCAGCCCATCTCTTTTGGATATATAGTACACTTAGTAAAACATTCCAGGCTTCCACTGAATCCGTACGAACAACGTAAGAGTGATGCTTTCATTTCACAAATCTAGGCACAAAACTCAAACGCCAACACTAGTGAAAGTGTTCCGCGGAACACAGAATCTGTCAAAGACCAGATTATTGTGCCAGCTCCCTTCCCTTCTCTACGCTCAGTACTACTTCTGTTATCTTACGGATCACATCAAAAGGTTTTTTTAGTGAGTATACGTATACCTTAGTGCACTAAATATGCATTACTCTAGCAGTGAAGATCCCATATCCGCTGTCACCAATGAGCACAACAGTGTTTTAATTTGTTGATTTAAGACACACTTGTGAATTTTTCTATATTCTCAAGTCTAGTAAAAATTTCTTTGGCATCACAAGTGGCTTGAACATTCAGAGTAGGTTTACCTTTTCGATTAATTTACTCATCTTCATAGGGTTTTGGTTTCAGTATCCCTACGTGGGTACAATCGATTGAACCAATAGCTGTCGGAAACTTAAACTTCCTTTGCCATAACTCTTTTGTTTCCGTTATTTCACTATTGGTTGTTGGAAACTTGATCCAATCAGTTGTATGTGCAACTATGCTGTCAACTACTGCATTCACAGTCCGAGATACCGTAGCTTGACTAACACCAAGTTCTTCACCGATACCTTTCTGATATCCAGGATCACTGAGATATCGCAAACGTACCTTCATTCAATGGGCAGTTGACAAGCCACCTCCACGAGTTTCTTCATTCGTACCTAAAAATCTGTCCGCGAGCCACTGTAAATTACTCTCTTCAAAACGGTATATGAGTAAATCTTTAAAATCACGAACAAGTGTAGATAAGCGGGGCTTGTAATACTAAGCATCCTTCATATGCACAACATCTACCATCGCGCTAAAAATCGGATAACATAACTGTTTACTACCGAGATGAGTCTGCTACTGACCTAACTCATACTTTTTGAAGGATTTGCTTTTTATTTAAAGTAAAAGGTCAAGTTTATGCATACCCATTTACTTCTATGTGAATAAAAGGATATGCTTTTACTCGAAAAGTATAAGGTTCTGCTCGAAATTATTATGAATACAAGCAGAAGGATCTCCTTCATATTTTGCAAGTATAAGCATCATATCATTCCTTGTTCGTATTAATTTTCATTGACTGAAAGCGTTCTTTGCAAGCTTATCTGAAATAATGAACATTGATTTGTCAAGTCTGGGAAATGCCAAGATAAACCCCTTGATTTTGGGAGATTGTTTCCAAGTCTGACCTAAGAATTCCCACAAAGTGATCTCTAAATACATTGGATCCAGTCACTGGCTCTATTTTGGATCCGACGAACATGTACACAGGATGACTAAAAATATCTTTTTTACTTAAACAGTCCTTAAAAGGTAGCATGAGGTCATATTTGTGTTCCTGTTAAGAAACATTTCATTAGGGTGACGTCTTTTCCACAAGGTGATAAAGTACTGTTCTGTATTAAATCCATTTATGAGAATTAGACGGGGTTTTATGGGTATGATTGAAACTGTTCTGAAAGAAGAGGGCAACAGACACAGATAACGAGTTAAAAAAAAGGTTAAAACTTCTTCAAATTGTTTTAACTTTTAATCCGACAATAGTTAAATATCATGATGAACGAGATCTAAAGAGTTTTAGTTTATGTGATCATTGGTGAAATGCGTTTAGACTAACATAGGCCCACTTTGAGGACAAGAACTGTGGTCAATATCTACTACTGAAACCATTTGGATTTCTCCATGGAACTGGTGATTTTTCACATTCTAGCTTTGCGAAGATAAGAGGTTGTTCTTTTCTCTTTGTTCTCCCAACATCTGTATGTCTGGTCATAATGCAGTGTCAGTGGATTCAACTTTTAGCTGTATACAGTCGCAGTAGCCCCTTGGAGCTGATTAGATCCAACATTGATGGTTTGGCAATAATCTACATGTATCCATTTATAAAAATGCTTACATAAGCGTTTAAGTGTGCCTTGATGCTGTCTACATCACTGCTATCGAGTAAGACCTGTGTAGCTCATTAATTAGATAAGGGATCCAGTACAATGTTGCAGCCAATGGCATACAAATCAAAACAACCTTCGATCCGACTTAATTAAAATAGAGAGTGACATTACTTTTCACCTCAATCCCCGTCGATTTTTATTAATTTGGTTAATTTTTGCAAACTTTCATATAGCGCGCGTTACATCGTTAAATTAAAAGAACAAAGTAAATAAATAAATGCGCGTTTGCTGATAAAACAATAATTGAATAGGTTTTCGTTTCCATACACTTAATGCAGTAAACAATCTCGAGTATATGTATATGTAAATCAAAAGCAAAAAAAAAAAAATAATAATAAAAAAAAATTATATTAAATGCATGCGGGCAAATAATAATTAAAAAAGAATAATAAAAATAAGAAATTGTTTTAATAATTACAACATCAAAAATCACAAAGCTTAATTATTCATTTTGGGTTAATGAGGATAGACAAAGAGAAACGGGAGAGAGAAAGAGAGTTTGCAATAACCTATGATTGTGGTTTCTTGTTTTTTGCATTAAAAAAAACTTTGATTTTTAATATTTTTTTTTTATTGTTTCGTGTGTGCAGAGATATATTTAAAAAAGAATTCTCTATTAAAAATAGCAAATCAAACTTTAAAAAAAATAATTAAATAAGAAATAAAATAAAATTAATTAATTGTGCTCTATATGTTAGAATTTTTTTGTTTTTGCTTGTTTTGTGAAGGTAGAACAGAGGAAGGCGCAAAATAAATTATTTGTAAAATCTAATCTTTTGTATATTTATAGATATACATATACATATATGTATGTATATGTATTATAATAGAAATAGATTTTGTAATTATGTTAAGACTTACCGTTTACTAAATCGTGATGATAGTTTTGAGAAAAAACTCATACGTCCCGGATGTGGTGACTCGCCTGTTGCACCTCCTGTTCCTGAATATTCTAGTGCAGTGTTGTTTCGCGCTCTTGTTTGGCCTAGTTTTTGTTTCATTTTTTTTTATATTTGTTTTATGATATCAAATACGAATTTAGATGATAAAGAAAGAGAAAGAAAGAATGGACAGGAAATTGTTTAGATAAAAATTTATATTCTTTTTAATTTATTAAACATGCAAATTAGTAGTTAGATTTTTTTTTAACTTTAAACAAAATGTTTGTAGTTCACCAATTTGTTTTTGTTTTTTTTTTTTTAATTTTGCATTTATACAAGACACAATTTATTATTATTTTTTAAATTTTTTTTTTTCTTCTTTTTTTTTCATGCATTCCACAGTTATAATGTTGAATGTGTGTTTTAGGTAGTTTTTTCTTTAATTTTTTTTTTTTTTTTTTTACAACAAAGATTCAGAGAGACAAACGTCGATATAATGTTTACAAGTTTTTATTTGACAAATTTACAACATCTTGTATAGGTTTATATATTGGTTACAGTTTTTTTGTTTTTATTTAGTAGAAGTCGTGATGGTTTCAAATATCATGCAGAAGAAGAACGAATGCTTTTTTTTTGGCAAAAACTTAAAAAAAAATACTGGAGAAATTTTTTTGTTATTTATTTATTTAAAGAAGTAATGGGGAAGTTGTTCAATTAGTTTTCAGTAAGAGGTAATTTTTAAAAATAAAAATTGACAAACCAATGATAAAATAAAACAAAATGCGCACGTAGACTTTTCCTCGACATTATTAAATGGTTTCAAAAAATAGTTCTTAAGTAGTTGTTTTCTTAAAGTATGTCATTCGAATGCTCCACAAACAGGATATTGCCAATTTATTATTACTAGAACTGAACCAGAAAAGGTACATCTATAAGATAAAGATCGGCGTAAAAGTCCAGGCAGGCAAAGAGATGAAAAAAAGGATAGTACACTTCCTCTGCACGTATAAAAAAAACCAGCCTTGATAAGTGCTACTTCAACTAGGGCTATGACTTCACATATACAATCTTTCCTAATGAAGTGTGAATGAGTAGTCACGACCACATACACAATCTTTCGCCTTGTGTTAAAACATTAGACGCACATTGGTCAACTGTGGTCTATGTCAGTCATAATTTTCAACGGCACCAACATGATGACAAGCCTATCCGATGAGAATGGAGACCCAATAAAAGGAATTCTAAGGCCTTACCTAAGCAATTTGGCATGAATATGATATTTGAAACGGGTGTTGTTGTAGGTAAAACTAGTTTCATATTTCGTAGATTGAAACACAAATCATTTTCTAATTGCATTAATTTTCGGCGTCAAACTTTGCGATACGCAGGCAATCATCTGCCTGCTAGATCGTATATAGGTTCTTCTGAAACACTCGTACTGCCAGTCAGCCAAATATAGACGCAGTTTGGGTCTCTGAATCTAGTCGCCAAGTGATTGACGCGTATGCGGAAAGCAGATCTTCGATAATAACAGACAATGCGATGTTTGCAGCTCGAAATTAAGTATAGAATTTCCAGGCGATTGAGTTCATACTGCTGCCTATCTATATTTAAATTCTCAACCATTTCGATCATCAACTTATGGGCGGTGTGCAACTTCATTAAATTGAATAACCGAGATCTGTCACTTTATAGTAGAAAACCTGCTGCTATCATCAAAAACTTGTCTGAGTCGGAAATTTTCTCAATGGACCAACTTTGAATCGGATATCTTCTTTGTGATAATAAATTTAGAGCTTGACTGTCCAACCAAAACAAGCTACATGCTACGTATAGCTACTATGTGAGACTTTCCAGTTCTTCGTCACCATCATCTATAAGCGTTAATAATCAATAAATTCAGTGCCGGACCATCATCAATGAGGAAGCTGAATCCATACTGCATTACCGAGTATACAGAAATGGGGCCTGGTAACACAAATAACGTGCAAAAGGGGCAATAAGCAGTGCGCCTTGAAACAAGTGAGGAACACAGTTTTTCAGACCGAGAAACTCAGCGAAACAGGTACTGTCTGCAAGTTGTGCATGTTATATTTTTCGAAGCGAAGGGACCTACATTTATGTAGCCAACTCCGATTGGTGGATGGAGAAGCTTTTCCAAAAAAAAATATATTATACCCTCGGAGGTTTGTCATTGCCTGCCGAGAGGTGCTGCCGTCAAAAACGTTCGCTTGTTTTAGTGACTCGAAGCTCGCCTAGCATATTAACATTTTCCAACGGCAAAACTGCTTAAAAACAAATAACCACGGACATCATTATTGAACTAGGCATTCATGTATCACTTCAATGACGAAAGACAGTATTCGATTTTTGTATTATGACTGATTTCTAAGAACCTCCGAGATCGAACCTCAAATTTGAAGATCAAGCATTCGCGGACAATAGAAACTTTGATCAGGCAAACTGGAAGCAGCGTGCCCAGGACTCAGGTTCTGACCCTCCAAATATATATAACAAATGTCCCCTAATTGAAAAACGTTACTTTTTGCATTGTCCGTCTGAAAAACTAGTCCTGGCTAGTGATGGGAAAATACCGGGTAAATACCCTTTGAGGGTAAATACCCAGGGTATTTACCGGGTATTTACCCAAACGGGTATTTATATGGGTATTTATTTTAAATGAGAAATAATTTGAAAAATATGTTCATTGGGTGTTTTGTTTTTATGTAATATGACTTAAAAAAGAAAAGGAATCATATAAATAAAAGAATCTTTGAATTTAAACTATTCTGAGTCGCTGGAATTAGATAGTATTGTTAATAAATGTTCGTCAATAGAGATGCATTCTGCTGATTCAATCGATTTTGATTTGCTGGGTATGTTAGTATTATAACTGAAACTTGGTTAATTTACTTCTGTTTCCGATATGTTGGGTATGTTGATGTTAGAACTGAGGCTCTCGATTCTATCCGTGTATTTAAATACACTTGCACACGTGACATGGGTATTTAGAAACACGTGAATTTATGACGTGAATTTAGTTCGTTTCGTGTATGATGTGCTTGTACTCGAGATGTACGCGTACTTGGTCGGTTTATTTGGGTTAATGTGCACGTACTTGGTCCGTCTATTTGGGGCGTGTACTTACAAATTGTAATTTGTTTCAAATTTTAATGTATAAGGATGTACCACGTGAAAGGTCCGATTTTATGGTAAAAATTTCAAAGCCGATATTTTTGCTTTTTTTATTTGTCCTATTAGAGATAGGTATCGACTTATAGTCATGGAGCATACTCCCATATTCGGTGCAATGTCCCACATCGTTTCCGTTGGTCTTGCATCTACCGTTGCTTTTGAAACATTGCCAGGTTTCCCAGGTGGTTCGTTTTCGAGGCTAAAATCTTCCGAACGCAACTTACCAAACCAATGTCGAATGCTGCGTTTATTTACCACTACATTATCGAATGCAGCATTCATATTTTTCGCCGTCAAAGACGCATTATATCCCAGTTTAACACATGGGCTACCATGGTAGTCATATGATAGCCAACTTTTTTATGCATCTTTTGCAGGCCATGACATTCAAGAATCATTGCCACTATGTACAATTGGGATAGGAATATAATAATATGATGGGCTAAATGTATTTGGTTCGCTGAAAAGTAAGGCACGTAGTGCAGAAATTTTATGGCATCCAAGTTAATTTTTCCAAAATTGGTGTGCCAGCCCATGTGTTAAATTCATAAAGGAAGAAAGTCAGAAATTCAGCCGTCGACAACATCGTGAACAATTGAAGGGCTTATTGCAATAACATGATAAGTCACATTGTTTCAACACTCGTGATTTTAGTTGCATTCCACTCAATACTACCGTAGCTAACAATGCTCTCACTCATCCGCCCATATAATAGTACCCATACCTATAGTATTTATTAAAAATAGTAAGAAGTTCAAATGTATATTACTCTATTTTGTAGATTTATTTAAATCTTTGAAACCTATTTTCTCAATGTTTTGCTTTTGTGGCTTATCATGTTATTACAATAAGCCCTTCAATTCTTAGAGAAAATAACTATACTTGCAACGAACCCTAAAAGTCTCACACACCAAACACATGTACGCACACAGATGTTCATTCGAGAGCCTTTTTTGAGAACTAATTGAAAATTGGACATTTCATGTGGTACAACCTAATACATCAAAATTTGAAAATAATAACAATTTGTAAGTACGCGCCCCAAATAGACGGACCCAGTACGTACACATCATACACGGTCCGAGTACAAGCACATTATACACGAAACGAACCAAATTCAAGTCATAAATTCACGCGTATTTAAACACACATGTGCCCGTGTCTGGCACGTGTACCCGTACTACTACACCTGCTTTAACACATCACTAATTACCAAATGTGATAAAAAAAGGACCTTCCGGCACCAGCCGCAAGAGATACATACATAGGTGGATTTCTTTTGTATTCAACTTTTAAATAATATTAAAAAAATTCAAAATGGCGGATCCAAAACTAAATTTATAATAAGTACCCATAAACGATTATACGTTTTCAATTTCAACGTAATCGGAGCAATTTTAAAGAATTTCAAGATGGCGGATTCAAAATGGCGGAAATTTTGTTTGCAAAAATATGCTGATAAATATTACCGTTTCTATACTATTAAAAATAAAAATACAAAAATTATTAATGTGCAATTTGAAAAATTAAAAGGGGCGTGGCACGCCCCCCGCTCAACAGATCACGCCCATCTACGAACTCGTCCGAGCTATTCACCATATAAATACGTCTACAAAGTTTAATTCAATTCGGTTAAGGATTGCGCCCCTATAGTGCGGACAAGATTTCGTTATATTGCATATATATTTCAACGGACCATGGTTTTGGTGTTTACTATAGAGGTCTTGAAAAGTTGTAATCAAATTTTTTAAATTTGCGTCATGAGGACCTCTGCAATAGGTAGTATTTCTTCGGAATCCACCTAAAACTATCATTACATTATCATTAATTACCAAATGTAATAAATACCCGAGTTTGGGTGGGTAAATATCATTTTGGGTAAATACCCGGTATTCATAAATACCCACCGGGTGGGTAAATAAAATTTGCCCATCACTAGTCCTGGCTCTTGTTTGGAAATGTATGAGAACGTTTTAATTCTTAATTTATTATCTCTATGTATTGTGTCTCGGATAAATTATTATTAAACATTTCTCTACTTAAATTAAAAAACAAAAGCAAAAATATAAAATTTTGTTAAAAAAAAAAATTATAAAGCTGATTAATGATAAAATAAAAAAAATAAAATAACGACAACAGGAGGCAAATTCGTAACTTTTTCTGATTAATAAAAAAAACATAAAAAAATAAACCACATAATCAATTTATATTTAAACTAAAACTACACAAATTTGACCAAAAAACAAAAATGAAGTAAAAACAAAAAAGTTATGTTTAACATAAAAAAAATAATAATAAAAAAAAAAAAAAAATACACATTAAGCAGAAAACTCACCCGAATGGAAGGTTGATCGTGATGGTACATTCCTTGGGAAATGCCTGCTAGATTTAACAGCCGATGTCATTCTAAGTCGATCGAGCAAACTAATATTTTTTTTATATGCAATTGTATTTTTTTTTTTTTTTGCAAATTTTCCAACACACACATTTCCAATTATAAAAAGTTATAACAAACAAAAGGAAAATTTTGTTTTGTAAGGCAAAGTGCATACATAATTATTGCAGTTTCAATTTTGCAGTAAATATAAAAAATTTTTTTTTTTGTTTAACAATTAAGTTGATTGCAAAATAATTAAAACAATTGCATTGAAAAAATTATTAACATGCACATTAACGTTAGCATTATGGCATTTGATTGGTTGCATTGCATTTTTTTTTTGTTTTATTGAGAAAAAAAAACACGATCAAGATGATGATTGATTGAAATGTGATTGAACATTTTTTGTTTTTGAATGATGAAAAGAAGAGCAGCAGAGCGAGTTGTTGTGGCCAAACGTAATAAGTTTTTTTTTTTTTTTTTATTGAATTTTGTATTGTGTTTTTTTTTTGTGGTGTTTGCATTCACAAGGAGACATTGTTTTTTTTTTTTATGAAATGGCGGAGAAATCAAAAAAGAAAGAAAGAAAAAAATATATGAAATTAAAAAATTAAATTAAAATTAAGTTTTGTAAAAATGTTAAAGCATTTGTAAAGAGATATACAATGATTTTTGTTTACAAAACACAAATACATATTGTAAAGCGCGTTATATCAAAAGAAAAAAATGTTGTGATATATGTAAGACTACAAACTACAAATGGATAGAAAGTTAGCAACATAAAAGAAGCGGACAGTTGACAAAGTTAAGAAAATGAATGGAATGAGGAAATATCTTTACATAGAATAAGACAAACACTTATAAAGCGATGCAACATTGAAAAAGCTAGCACAATGAGGAAAATGAATAAATTAATGAAAATAAAACAGAATGTTCATTATTAGCTGCGAAATATATTAAAGGAAATTGAGAATGATGTAAAATGTGTTGAAATGAATTAAATTGTTGCAGAATGTGGCATTGTCAATTAGTAATTCGACCGGAGTTAGATTGTTATAAACAAAATATGAAGCAATATTAAATACCATATTTACTTCAATTCATTGCAAAATTCACAAGTAAAATACAGACAGTCATTCTATGGCTGTAAATATTTATTGTTGTATTCTAGGCAGACAAGCGTAAAGATTGGGTAATGCTTATGTATATTAGTAGAGGGGGGTCGAGGAGATACCGATTGACGTTGGTGTTTATTGGATTAGAAGTTGCAGACAAGAGCTCATTTCTAAAAATAAGAAAGAGAGTCGGAGACAAACCTCAACATCATGGCAGGACACCGACGTCTTGTATTAACTCTGCCAACGATATCAGTGTAGAGATCAGCGTGGAATAACATTTTAGTATGTAGAAAGGCCCTATCGAGAAGAATCAGGGAGTCGCTATATAAGACTTTTATCGTCTCCATCCTATTATTTGGTGCAAAAGCTTGAACTTTATCAAAATTGTATCTTCGAGAGAAAAGTTCTTTGTGCAATTATGTATGGTCCTATCCGTGTTGACAATACGAATATATGGAAAATATCGAACAATGCCTTTAGTGGCTAAATAAGTAAGAGCTGAGGACTACTTTTGGCTTTAGTTTACAGAAAATGTAAATGACTCGGTCAACGAGATTAAGTTAATTAGATATGTTTTTGGACAAAGTCTTAAAGAAACAGATATAGATCGTTTGATCCTTCAACCTTTTTCTCAAAGTTTTTAGTTAGGTTAAATGTATAAGAACCCTTGTTGACAGAGATGTCAAAGATTTGTTTCAAACTTTGAGCTTAATATTTCATAGGTTTTCCAGTCCCGAAGAGCAGCTACTGTCAATAAATGTATGCTTTTGGAGGTCTTTTGAAAAACAGTCATACAGTAGGTGGCAATAATATTTGATTTCGAATCTTCCTCCTTAAAACAAGTCTATTCAGGGCATGCTATTTGGCTTCAGCTATGAGACAGAATTTGAAGACGAACATTTTTTTTTTCTCAATTTTCAATGATACATATGAAGGGGTTATTTCAATAACATGATAAGCCACAAAAGCAAAATATTGAGAAAATGGGTTTTGAAGATTTAAAAAAAAATCAACAAAATAGGGTAATAAACATTTTCCAACTATTTTTAATAATATGGGCGAGTGGGTGAGAGCATTGTTAGCTACGGTATTCCTGAGTGGAATGCAACTAAAATCTCGATTTTTGGAAAATTGTGGCTTATCATGTTATTGCAATAAGCCTTTCATATGTATTTCAAGATGACAAGCAACTAAAGGTTGCTTAGATGGATGTCTACACGATACAAAAAGGACACGACTTTTATGGTTAAATCAGGTTATAGTGGCAGGCATTACGCACCAGCACACGTATACCAAAATAAATCCATTGTGATATCTCGAAAATAAATTTGCTTTTAAGATTTGTAGAATGTACGTATGCTACGTACCGAGTCTGAAATCTTACCGTCGCAATCCTTCGATGCGCCGCTTATTTGCTCTGGTCCTTGCTTTGCGAAAGCGACATAAGACCATAACTTAGAATATAACAAAAACCTGTTGCTCTTCACCGATTTTGGATATAAAAGGACCGGAGCAGCCAAGCGGTGCAACACAGATTCCCAATATTTCGACGTGTATCAAAGAACTTATCTGTATCTAATGATTTTGCGTTTGGGGATTTCCAGATTTAAGTTTTGGGATTCTCGTAGCCAAGCAAGCAATGTGATTTCATTAAGTTTCACGTTTGTGTCACTCGTCATATATGTATGTAAGTACGTTGTCGCGAAAAAAAATAAAGCGGAGAAATTAAGCCACGCGTTGTTTTGAAAGAGATACCTCTTACAGATCAGACTTTAGAGAACTGAGCATACTCATTTGCATGCATGAATCGTGAATCTAATTGTTGGCGCATACGCATACAATGGAAATACATGCATAGTTATCCATATAAGTAAATCTAGAATCAATATTAATTCTTAATTTTGGCAATTCGAGTTTTTTATTTTTATTTTTCCTAGGTTTTATAGCTGTTCGAGATATTTTGTTTCGATATTTTGTATTTTTTTCTAAATTTTTGTTTTCTGTATTAAATGTTCATAGAAACTGTGGTAAACCCGATATCATGATCTCGGTGAGTATCGCTCAACCTACTAGTCGGGGGTCTTAAATGCCTGTGATTATATTTTCCTGCAACGAAAAAGTCGGATAAAAGGACGAACACCCAACACAAAACAATTCAAAATCCCATAAGGTTGTCAGAACATGTTAACAACTGTTTCGAAATAAGCATGAATAAGTCCGTATGTATGAAGAAAAAAAAATTCACCGACGAAAATCAAAGCAAAAATGATGCTATACCCAGCATGATTTCGTTAAGTCAGCTTTCACTAAATTGTTAAATAATGAATTATGTGAATCTATAAATGTGGTTCGAAAGGGGGTTATGTATTCTAACGAAAATGCATATGCGAATCAATAAATAAATATATAAAATAAATCTTTATCCTCTGCAACCAAGGGCATAAAGTACCAAACACAAAAAAAAGAAGCTAAATTAAAGCATTTTCATTTTAAAAGCAACTTTAAGCGATTCCAATAAGAAAATTAAAATTAATACACATATATGTATTGCATTTCATTCCAAATTAAATTATGCAAAAACAAAACTAAATTAAAAATTAAATAAAAATTATATCGAAACCAACGAAATCACAACTAAGTGTCTATGTGTGATAAACAAAAAGCAGAAGAGTAATACAAAGTTACTTAATGTAAGTTTCAAAACATTTTTTTTTTCTATTTTATTCTTAGTTAAAAGCATTCTTTTAAAAAATTATTTTTAAAAATAAATCGCTTAAAAACGAATTTATAAACTCACCAAAAACAGAGAGATGATTCATCGTATTTTGCAAAAAATCGTTGATAGTTGGTGGGGGTGTTTTGGAACGAGTTTTTTTTTTTTTTTGTAAAGGGAAATTTATGAATTTTTATTTTTTGTTTTAAGATCGTGTCCAAGATGTTGGAAGCACGTAATTGTTACGTTTTAAGATTTTTTTTTGTATATTTTTCATCAAATATTCATTAGGTTGGATATTTGAAAAGACGAAGAATATGGAAAGAAAGAATTAATTAATTTTTGATTATTCTTACTTTTTTCGAGAAACATGTTTTTTTTTTTTATTTAAATGAAAAGAAATTATTCTTAAATAATATCTTAGCAATGAATACTATTTGCTGAAGAAATAAAATAAAAGAAAACCAAGAATTATTTTACCATGCAAGCTCTAGAAAAAGAAGGATCCTTTCTCGAATAAGATTGTAACAAAATTAATCAGGAAAAACACATCTTTGAGAGGCGGATTGTGTAAAACGTCATAGAGAGAGATGGAAAGAGTAAGGGGGAGGTGTCTATTATCTGGGATCTCATAACTTGTAGGCGAACCTGTGAACATCCAATTTCAATATAGACCTTAATCGATGAAGGCGCTGATTGGGAGCTATTTGTTCGGGGTATTTAATTTCATGATAAACAGAAGAGATGCTAAACCAGTAAACCATCTCTTATACCTTAGTGGCAGCTGACAAATATTCTTGTTGGGATTGATGAGGGCACCTTGAAGTTTAAGACGGAATACGCTTAACGTATTTAGAGGCAGTATGAGTTGAGAGTAGCTTTTTTTTTATTATTAGGTTTATAGCTTCACCGAATAAAAAAAAGTTCCGTTGCAGGAGAGAATTTCTGAATTCGTTAACAAGAAATCGAATTATTTGCGTTTGTTAACCTAGATTTGTTACAGTGTAGGTGGAATTTGGTGGACCAACTATGATACATCGTGCCATAAAAATCTACTAGCTGCAGTTGATATTTACGAACTCGAATCCCGACCTTCCACAACCTACGGTTTCTATAATTTAATATACTCCCTTTGGAATGCACGCACCAAGAATCAAAGAACGAATGAAAGTTAAACCAAGAATGCGAAAGAAACCGGCTTATTTTTTTTTTTTTTATAATTCACTAGCGCTAAAGGGGTTATGAATACCCTTATGATGCTATTAACACAGCGCTAGTGTTGGTGTAGTGATTTCTGAAACTCAGGTGGTATTAGGTTTCAGTCTTTTTGCTCCGAGGGTGGTTTTCCAGAATGACTGGGGAGAATTATTGCCATTGCTTATAATTCGCAGTATTTCTTTCGAATATCCCAATGTCATAAGTACGATCAACACTTTCAAGCCATTGCCTACCCTACTGCCAGTGTTATGCCTATACAATAGAGTTGATGTCAGCTTTTTTCGCAATTGACCAACTTTTTTTCTGTGACATCGGGATTCGAACCTGGAACCTTCAGCGTGACAAGCGATGATGCAACCACTACACCATGACCACCCTTTAATGACATTTATTATAGCAGTCGCTGAATATTTCACTCGTTGGGTGCAAGATTTTTCTGGGAAATCGTTTGAAGCAAATAGGTAATATGTATTGAAATAGCAAATTGAAGATTACGGAAATTTCTAGTCTGAAAGAAGAAAAGGGCTATATATTAATGATAGTGTCAAAAATGTGAGGAAAGATATAACTGTTTTTGGAAAAAAAATGTTTCGTCTGATTTCGTGTGCAAGAATATAATCGAGAAATCTTCGAAATGTACCAAGAAGTTGCTGCAAACCGAAACGGATAGCAATATCCCAACCAAGAGGGTCTCTTAGTCCCAGCGTAAAGTTTAGAATTCAAAAAGGCGGGAGAACATCTTCAAACCAATCCTTGATTCTACCGAATTAGGACCAGCGAAGTTAATTTACCCCATTTACTAATAAAGACGGAAGACCGAATCTTTATCGATGTGCGCAAGTGACAGGGGATTACAACAAATCTTGAGTATGTAATTGGAAACAGCTGACAAAGGATGGTGATGGGTGGATTGGCTTACCCTCTGAGCTCTGAGTTTACCTTAGATTGTAGCGCCAGCCAACAGGAAAGAGTGGTGCTGTTTTAGTCCTTGACTTTGGAAATTTAAACTGGAAGAGCATGTAAGACAAAGGAATACTTATTTTTAGAATCAAAGCCTATTTACAGTAATGCTACAGGCAGTCATGATAGTGACTTCCATGAGGAAATTTTCGATTTTATAAACTTAGACACTTGAAGGTTGATTCACAACAAAATTAATAGTTGGTCCATCTGCAGTTTCAAGATTTTGAGAAGCAAGTTCAAATCCCGAAATCACAAAAAAAAAAAAAAATAAAGAGTGATAAGTAAACAGATATTTTAAAATCGCTTACGGAAAAAATATATTGAATTATTATAAATGTTCAGCTTTAAGAAACCAAGTGCTATGATAAATAATGTGCACCAGAGAAAAAGGTAGCGAGAGAGACTTTTAAGAAAGCTGTGCAAGACTAAATAGGAAAAGCGAAAGAAGAATACAAATTCAGGAGAATAGAATGAATACAAAGAGGTCGACCTATGTTATAGCATATCTCATCTTGTCTTCAATAGATTTTTCTCGCTCCCAATTGATATGGTGGACGGGGAAGTTGATTGAAAACAGGAAGAATTTCGAAATGAAGGAAACCACTTGATTTGAAGAAGTATGTATGTAAGACGTAGGGTAGGTAGGTAGTAGTGGCTGAAACTGGTAGACCTGCCAGAGACACAAATAGGGCGGATGCGCCGTTTTGATACCACAAATCACGTGACCTGGGTGTTGATGGGCGTGGCTAAGAGTGTAATTTTCAGATCCATCCTGTGGAATTAAGAAAATTGATAATGTTGCAAAATTTGATGTTAGAAATCTCAGACAGTTCTTTAAAGAAGAGTTTTCCGAGTGCGCTGCCTGGTTCTGGCAAGTGCCGGGCAGTCACAGAGAAAGTGGAATAGCGTTTCCTTTTCTTGTGAATTGTCGCAACTACGGCAGTGGGGGTTGAACGGGATGCCTAACTTGGCAGCGTGTGGACCGATTGGCCAGTGGCCCGTGCTATGTAAGACGTAACTCCACTGAAAAAAACAGGTATCATACATAAGAAGGTCTTCATGGAGCAGGGGATTTCGTTAAAATATGTGGCCAGATTCGAGTCAGAAACAACCATGCAGACAATGACAAATCTCCGAGAATACAGTTTGCCATGGATAAGCTTCTCAATCCGCTGTTCGGGGTCGGCTATAAAAACTCTAGGTTGCTTCCATTTGTGCGGAAAACATAACACGCACATCAATGGTTGGGAGAAGCTACGCCTTAGTTTTCTATTAGCTCTCACGTCATTTGTATTTTTTGAAAAATATATCAATCGATTTTTAACTAATTTTTGCGCTGACATTAAAATGAAACAAACACATCAATTTATGGTGGGCTACGTTCACCTAAGGCAAAGTAAATAGTAGAAATCTCTAAACACCATAGTTAAGGCCGTCAGTTAGGGACGAAAAAAGGAGAAACCTGAATCAATGAAGAACGATCACTTCAAAACTTATTCGCCAAACTCGCATATGTTTTTACATAAGTTGGACCCGCGCTTATGTATAAAAAAAAAAAATAATAATAATAATAATAATGCAACTGTCAGAAGTGATGTGTTCCCACTGATATTTCCAAACAATATTGAAAAAACAAAACGAAATCAAAAAACGGGATAAACACATACAAAACTAAAAAATATCTTAAGGACATCAAAATAAAATCCATTCAACATTCGACAAGATCGTCAGACAATCATCGAAACTAACGAAACAGAAAATGTAAACTTCAACGAAACGCAAAAAGGATTACTAAAAACAAAAACACATTTAAATGAAATGTGAGAGATTTTTTGTGTTGTTGATTAACAAAATTTATACCTCGATCCAAGTGGGTCATTTGAAGCGCCACTACTGTCAGCTACTGATGGGCCCGGACTAGAAACGGAGGCGCTCTTAACATGGCCCTTACCACTTGGAGCGGCCGATCCACTCCTTGATAATTCGGAAACGGTGGTCACAAAACTGATATTTATTATTTCGTTTTTTTGGTTTTTTTGTAAAATGTTTGTATAGAATAATTTTTTTTGTTTTGTTAATATTAAGTGCAAAAACGTGCATTTCGATTGCAAATTTGTTTTTGCAAAATTTTAAATTTTGAATAAAAGAAAGAAAAAAAGAAACACAAAACAAAATTAGAACGCCAATTGATATTGAATAACAGTTTAGTGATTGCAGTTTCAATAAAAATAAATAAAAATCATTGAGAGGAACCAAAAAAGCTACAGAAGAGAATATAGATTTATATACGACAGTTGGTCTTTCAACTTTTCCTTTATCACATTGCTTAGGTAAGGATAAATTTTGTTGTTTTATTTAGTGAATGAGAGAGATTGTAAAAGTGTTTGTATCGTATTAAAAAACAATAGCACACCTTTACAACAAATGCTTAAACAAAATTAAAATAAAAACTAGCACAGTTCATTTTGTAGAACTAAACTTATAATAGAGAAACATCAAACAGAGATCAATAAGAAGCGGCTAAGTGAAAATGATATCGAACATTTCCACTAAAAAGAAAAACTAATTTTGAAAGAGGGAAACGAAAATAATAATTAATAACACAGCAAAGGGGGATAGATAGAGAGACAGATAGTGAAAGAGAGCTTATGAAACAAATGGAAAGAATAATCTTGTTAATCTTAACAAAACGTACTTGGGTTCTGTTGGCAGAACATTGGTCTTCTCCGTCGATGAAGTCTTTTCGTATAGAGTCGTTGATCGTCGTGGTATCATACCACTGGGACCGACTGTTCGATTTCCATTTGTAGGATCATATTTTGATGATGAACGAGGCTTCGCCGGACTGGTAACTGCTATAAGAAAAGAAAATTAATAATAATATTCTTTTGCAGAGGGCCATACATATGTAATTTCTTATTTTTTCTTTTTTTTTACTTACAACTATCTCCGGCTGAAACTGGTTTTTGGGTCGCTGAAGCGGGTCTTTGATTTTGTGCTGCTAATCGAGCAGTATTTTCTTTTATTGTTGCTGAATCAATGGTATTTTGTCGTTTGAAATTACTACTTCTATAAATATAAATAAAATAAATTATGTTTAAATTCGTACAACTATGTAAATATGAAGGCAGAATAAAAAAAAAAACTCGGGGAGGACTTTCATAATATGAGATGGAAGTCAGCCACAAAGCTAAACACTTCTTGCGGTGTGACTTTTGTTTACAAAAGAGGCAGATGATGCGCCAATAAAAGTTAATTTTGATTAACTTTCTGTCCACAGATAAAAAAAAAAGTTGATCAGACCAATTGATTATTTTAAACAACGTGCATCCCAAACTATAGCACCAATATAAAAAAGAGTTAAGACGTTAGGAAATGTGGCAATTCTTAGTGGAAACTTTAAGGTCTGAGAAGCCTTCGGAGTCACTGTTTTAGATCTGCCTTGTTTGTCATTAACATGGTGTGTTCATAAGTACTCTCACCAAGATGTATTGGATGATCCGGGCGGTAGTGGGAAAACTTTCAATATTAATTTGACGACAAACCGAGGGAACTATTAGCTCAAAACCGTGTGTTGCCCACTCCATTACATTCGAAGTAAAGGTCTATGAAATCCGTTTAATATTACGTCAGTTAATAGAAAATTAAGGACTCTCGGCAATGAGAGGGACATCTGGAGATTTGTATGTAATTCTGAAATAAAGTTCAGGTTTCCAGTTAAATTGAACATCGATTGTGGTAAGTGAGCGAGCCATCGAACACCAATTTCATGAAATAATTAAAACTACGATTCGATATATAAATGCACAGACCACTTCAATAAGTAAAACCCAAGGATGTGCATATTGTCATAAACTTCAAGTTAGTTACTATGTAATTGTAGATCTGAAAGTGCCTCCGCGAAGTGCCATCGATGTGAATATTGAACAATGTGCAAAAATTCGTCTTAAAATTAAAAATCGAAATATCTAAAATGATATGTACTTACATTGAAGATCGATCTGCTGTTGTACCAGTGCCAGTTCCACTGTGATTATTGCCTGACGGAGTTGTCGTTGCCGCTGCGTTTGTTGGACCAACACCTGTTATAAAACGATGGAATATTTCTAAATATTAAAAAACGATGAATTATGATTTCTACGTATGAGCGGGGGGATAAATCTCTTGTTAGTATGGGAAAATTTAGAATTTTGTTTTATTTATTTTTTTTTTTTTAATAAAATCTAATTATATTTCACTGATTATTTCAGTCGAGTAGTGGAAACGAATGAATATACGTAGCACTTAAAATAAATATGAAATATAATGATGAATACCCAGAAAAATGAATATATGTTTGTGCATACAAATGTATGCTGATCTAACAAAAAAAAAAGGAAGTCTTGGATGGCTTGGTAAGGATGTGGAAAAATAAAGAGTTTAATAATTATGTGCAAAAATAGATGTCAATCTATTAAGAATTTAAATAATGCGTCTCAACACGCATCCACACGGTACAAATGAATCCATACACAGCCTGTGAACATCAAGTTACTACTCTAGTGGTCCGTGCTGGATAAGAATTACAAATCAATAAGCATCAGGGGATAAAAGTACCAACAAGAATATGTATGCAGGTAGTACAGAAACTAAGCGATTTTGCTATACATATATGCATTAGTCGTATTCTTGACCTAATATTTCCTGATATTGTATTTAAATCTACATATATGCTAAGTTTAACGATTATAAAAACAACCCGAAATCTCTACCAAACAAATTGCTTTCTGTTTCAACATACTTTTCTCTCGCAAACTCAATTTCAAGAAAGGCTTATATTTACCAACCAGAGTGACGCGAAAGATCAGTTGAGTGTGAAAATTTTAATAAACAGTTTCAAAATTGCTATGTCGGTGGGAGTGTTATTTTGGGAAATCCCAAAAAATATTAATTATTAGCTTCCCAGCTACTTGTGATTCAGGACGCTTGCCAGGAACTAACATGTGATTCAATACTCAAACAAAACATTAATATTTGTTTGATGATTGATTCAGTTACCACATTTTCCCAAAATTGTAGAACAATGCCATAAGGGTTTTTCTTCTTGGGGAACAGACTGAAAGAAAGGTTCGGCAGGTTTCAGCACTTAAGGATCTTAGTCGCTGGGCTGTGAAGAAAATTATACTTTCCCATTACTTATTGATGGGCCAACCTTATATGGAGCAGCCTTTCCAAAGTGGGACTTGTGAAATATTGTAACGATTATTACATGATATTGATCAATTGGGACCATGAAACAAGGATAGCTACACTGCCGTAGCTGCAGGGATGTATGTATGTACATGAGAAAAGTTATCTTGTGTACTTGAATGAACGCATTGAAATATAGATTTTTATTTAAATTATTATTAAATGTTTTCAACAAAATTTAAAATATAAATGAAAGCAAATTACATATAAAAAAAAATTAGTATTTTGTGGAAGGAAGTCCGGTTCAAAGGAAATTCGAATTAAAGCATGCAAATAATTTTATCGATGATTTGGAAAAGTAAATAAAGAAAATTAAATATTCTTTTAAAAAGCATCTGAATGATAAGTGAATTTTGAATACGTATAGGTGTGATGACAAATCTGAAAATATATACTATTTAGCAACCTGTTACCAAAATATGAAGTAAGTAATACACCCCTTCATATACAAAGCCCATCTCGGCGGCGAATACAAAAAAAAACAATGCACATAACAAACAATAGACAAAAAGCACTCTAAAGAATTACCGATGAAGGATAATACACTTACGTAATGTTTCAGCGCCAGATGAGGCGCGCCGACTTGGCTTCGTACTGGAAGCTGAAATACTTCTATGAACGCCACGATGTGTTGGACTCTGTACGGACGAATTACCAACGGCAGCTCCATCGTTTCCAGCAATATTACGAAGTGACAGGGACGACCCGGATCGGGATCCGTCGCTTTCGGGCTGTGAATTAGAAATTTATTCAATAATTAGATTTGTATTCAAATATAGAACCATATAACAAGTATATTCTTTTCTTTTATTCATTTTTCTTTTTTTGCTGTTTATTGTGTTTTTGTGCAAATTTTTGTGTTAAGCGAACATTAAATTTGTTTTTCCTGTTTGTTTGAAACTTTTGCACATTGAAAAATAATAAGAAAAATGTACACAAAATCAAAAAGCAAAATTTTTTTTTCTGTTTTCTTTTCTTGTTTGAAAATTAGAAAAACGAAACAAAAAACAAATAAAAGAATTAAAAAAAAATAAAATAATTGTTTTGTTTTTTTGTTGACTTACATCAGTGCTTTTTCTTCCTAGAAGCAAATATGTGGCGAAAACATCATCGTAGCGTACTTGTGACAACGAAACTTCAATTTCTTGCCTATTGTAACCCATTGCGACAAGAGCTTCTACATTTTTTTTTTTTTTTTTTGTGAACCACAAGAGTTTGGTCGTGTATTTTTTTATTGTTACATTTTTATTTTTATTTTTTTAATTGAGTTACCAAAACGCACAAAAGTTGAAATTTACGAAAAAAGAAAGAAGAAAAAAAATTAAATTCGTTAGAGGAAAAAACGGAGAATGATTTTTTTTTTATCACAAAAAATAAATTTACATATATATATATTGTACCAGTACAAAAATGAATAACAATGTACAAATATATATATACATATAATAAAACATACATGTACTTTGAAACAATGAAATATATCTATGCTTTATGAATTTTTTTTTTTTTTTATACAAAAAACATTTACACTACATGAGTTTTAAACTTCTTTTTATGAGTTTGTCTTAAAAAAATAAATTGAATTTCAGCCAAAATAATAAAAATATGTAATGAAACATTCACAATACAAAAATAATTTGAAATATCTTTGCGTAAATTATGTGAAAATTATAATTACTTGTATGTATATATTGTCACGTAAGAACTGAGGGAGAGGGAATGAAGCTATGAAGACTCTTTGCAATATTCGTCTTCCAATGAATGTGATGTTAACTTGTTATATCTTGTAGGTGCCTGGGGAGATATAAATACAGACCACAATTGTAAAGTTCCTTTTCGTCTGTCTTTCCAATTTAATTTTTATCAAGATTCGCACTGAAACCAGCTTGCTTGGCATTCGAATGTTCCAACTTCTGAACAACGCCGACAATGTACGAGTAGCGTAAAAAAAAAGAAGATTGAAACACACTGCTTTCACAAGTTTATTCAGCTACTGGGAAACGCCAGACGCCGACATAATCGTATGATTACAGCGAATTTGTTTAGAAGCCAAGCTTAGAGCAGGCAAGTGGAGTTGGTTTTAAAGTAAAAGAGAATACGACCAAATGTATGTTGTAGACAACAAGGACTCATCTATCGATATAAAATATATTTTTGTGGAGGCTTGGCAATACTGGTTTTGAAAAGTGCTTTGTCATCATTGGCAGAAGAAAGTCAGTAGACTTAAATTACTTCATATACTTCATACTCTTCAATATTTGAAGAAAGCTTCAAAGAAAATGAAGAATACATTTCTTCTTCTCAGTTGCCTTTCCAACGCCTGGCAAAATCGTCAATTCAATATTTTTGTTTGTCTGCCTGTGAGACAGTGTCTTGTGGTGACACTTGTATATTATTGGGCAACTTCGTTTTTAACTTCCAAACTGCTGGAGAGATTCGAATCCAACTTAAGCAAGATCGATAATGATTGTAGTTAGTGACAACTGAAGAGAGGTTACCCAGATTACACTTTGAAAATAGAGTCTATAACGTTGTGCATTTATATATCTAGGAAGTATGCTCCCGGTCGACGGTACCACGGAACTGAATATGGACAGCAGAGTCAGTAAAACAAAAACTGAAAAAGTTATGTTCTCAGTACAAAAACCAAGCTGAAACTGTTCTGCTTTTACGTTCAGTCAGTAGTTACGGGTGTACAACTTACAAAATAACCACTGATGTCTGTCTTAAGCTACCGAAGACCGTTAATAATCTTGGGTAAAACTCCGAGTGAACAGGGTGTCTTATTGATTGAAGCTCTCTTCTATTCTTCTGTGACTATATAAACTTACATTTAGCATACAATTGCTTACATATAACTTAATTAACAAAACGATAAAATTATCAGCAAAGCTCTCATTCAGTTCACAAAATATAAAATAATTTCAATAATACAATAAAATACAATTTTCTTTTTTTGTTTTATAGGAAAAGGTTTACCGCACTTACTCCAAATCTTTGGAGCGTCACTATGATTACAGTTTGACCAAACTGCAATTTTGTTTTTGGTGGATGTGTGTGGATGACAGACAAAGAGATGATCATTTTTCGACAACATACATATAAAGAGTGAAGAATAAACGTAATTACATTCAATTAATATTTGTTTTTTTTTTGGTCTTCGTTAATGTTAATGTTTTTTTTTTTTTTGCATAAACAAAATTTAACAAAAAAAAAAAAAAAAAAGAATACACTTTTACGGATGCAACTACTATTTTGTATACACATTTGCAAATGGTTTTCTGCGAGTGATTTTTCCACTCTTTTAGGCAGTGGAAATTCAAATTTAAGTATACACAACATCATGACATATTATACAAAAATATAAATTACTTAACTATTTTCATAACTCTACACGTGACTAAGAATATCTTAAAAATGGTATACCTTTTCCTAATGTCGTATTTATGTAATAAACAAGGTTTTGTGAAATAAAATAAAAATTATCTCACATCACTTCCATTAAACAGAGGAGAGTTATTGCATAAAATGAGATCTTGAATTCAAATTGGTGACCATTCCAATCAAGGTCTACATTGGCTTAGAGCAAAACTCGGACTGCTGTTACACAGTTAAATTTGTACAGGCGCACATTAAATACGATTTTAAATGAAAGTAAGTGCACGGGTACATCATTTGTACGACGAATAAGAGACGATAGCATATACAGGCGTGAGGAGAGTGTTCAATAAGCGAACTACCTGATTCATAGTGAGAATACCAATTTTATTTGCAATATTGGCCACATCAAGTGAACGGACAGCAATGTTCCATCCAAGAAGATCTTTGAAACACACCCCGGAGGGTCGAAACGGCAAAAAAGCCCGAACCACAGTTGTAAAGACCAGGTGGTCGCGGATGCCAGAAGGCTTGATTTGGAGAGCTAGAAATAGTGTGCCCGGAATGAAAGAGGATGGAAGCTCGTATAAGAAATGGCTTTGAAGAAAATATGAATAAAGACAAACTCGTAGGTCTTGCTGCACAATGTTTACGGTCTAGAAAATGAACACGTAACCATACGCAGTATTGCTACTAAAAGGCTGTTTGTCTATAAGGGTCAAAGTTAAATTTAAAAAATGTGAATGCAGCTCATACAACTACTGAACTGTTGGAAGAACTGGCTTAATCAAAATCGACTGGCATAGGTCGCTGTCAAGAAACATAAATTCAACTCATATGCGGCTTATCAAAATAAGATAATGGGCGGATTTGTCTACTCAGACGTTAACTATGCCAATATCAGCATAAAAAGCAAACTGAGAATCTATCGTCGCTGTTTTTTCTATTCGAATCTGGTCCGACAGGAATTTTCATATTAAAGAAAGAGGATCACTGTGTCAAGTATAAGGATAATTAAATCGAATGTCGGAATTGCATGAATCCATTGAAATCGCGCGACTATGCCAATTTAATTTTTACAGTTGACCAAAATCTCGTAGGTGATAGCCGTGACTCAGGTATTAGTGCGTTGGGCTGCTAAGCAGACTGACACCAGTTCGAATGTAAGCAAAACAATTCTTCATCATTCTTCGTTTTGAAGATATCCATTCTTCTAAAACTGATTACTCTTTTTTTTGCGATTCTTAGCTCAATTAGATCAATACAACAGTGATCAACGTTTATACAAGTCCATTTCCTTTCTGTGGCTTATCCCACGACATTACCTGAAACTCAACTTATGTTAACACGAAGAGAAGCTCTCAAAGTGGAACACGTCAAGTCAGTGTGATGCTAAGATCCTTACGGACTTCCTCACTTGAAATTTGCTCACTCAACCATAATTTCAACAAGCTAGACATAAGTCTCTCCGTAATACATACATCGGCTTTGTTTAGAAAACTAAGCGATTGCTGAGCATATTTGGTACGAATGCCCAGCCAAATCTCAAAGCAGTCAAAAACACTTCGGCGGGTAATTCCCTACCTGCCGAGAAATTGTCAACCGTTCATGTTTCATTACCTCGATCTTGCTTAGGATCACAGCATATTCTAGTCATAGGAAAACTTTGATCGAGACAAAATGCCTTTTATAGCTAGCTTTTGTACTTTTTTTTTCTCTTTCTTCGTTAGGTAGGTAAGAGGCTTCTCAGGCTAATTCTGGTTTCCGAGAATAGGGAATCAGTCTGAGTATTATTATTAAAACAGAATGCCGATTGGAAAACATTCAATCATTGCTTTGCAAATGTTCACTGCAAACGTTGGCTACTAGAAACATGGGCCATTGTAAATTGTTTTTTGAGCTCGACTCAGCTGTGATGATTTTTGATATAATCTTCCAACACCATCCGGATTTAATCTCTATACAACCATATCGATTCATCGATTAACATAAATAACAGACTCTACGTAATGTAAAATACTTCTACTTCATAAAATTAAAAGTTAAAAAAAAATAAAAAATTAAAGCCATTCCACATTCCTTGCAACAATTAGAGTTGCAAACATTTTAAAAATCACTAAAAACTAAATAAGAGCTTTGAAAATAATTTTAATATAAAAATATGTTTAACATTTAAATGCAGCATGAATCAAATAACAAATAGAAGTAGGTACACATAAATGAAATTTCAAAAGCATTAACACGAGACATATGCAAAGGCGATCCTCTAAAGACAAGTCTCGGAAAAAATTTTGAAAAACGAAACTTGTAAAAATAAATAAATAAATGTTTTACGTAACAACATCAACAGCAAAGAACTAAGTATTTTAACAAACAAAATAACATTTCAGACGAAAAAACTAATTGAAACTGTCGAGCTGAACGTTTTTTTTTTTTTTTCTCTAATCAATCAAATCACGTAGTGGTAAAATGTTTTGTGTACAGTACCCGTCTTACCTATCCGCTTAGGATCGGCTAAATCTTGTTTTGGTTCAATGTATGGCTTCAGTTCCTCATCTTCAAAACCCATATTCATCCATTTATCACTCATGATAGTCTCTAGACTAGCACGTTTAGCTGGATTTAATACAAGGAATTTACGTAGGAGATTTTCACAGTCAGTTGACATGTAGAAGGGAATTCTAGAAAAAAAAATTGGTTTACATTAGTATATTTGTGTTTTTTGGGAAGATTAAATTAAAAACAAACCTATATTTGCCTCTGAGGACTCTCTCTCGTAATTCTCTAAGTGTTGAACCATCAAATGGCAATGAACCACTAACCAAAGTGTATAATATCACACCCAATGACCAGACATCAACTTCTGGGCCATCGTATTTCTTTCCCTGAAACAATTCGGGGGCAGCATATGGTGGACTACCACAGAAGGTGTCCAACTTTGAACCCGGTGTGAATTCATTTGAAAAACCGAAATCGGCAATTTTAATATTCAATTCGCTATCCAAAAGAAGATTTTCTGCTTTTAAGTCTCTGTAAAGGAAAAAATAAAATAGCGTCAAATGTGTAGAGAATATGATTATTTTGAATGTTATAAGTACCTGTGGATAATTCTCTTCTGATGGCAGTATTGTACAGCCGATACAATTTGTCTAAATTTAACGCGTGCCTCTTTCTCCTTCATACGACCATGCAACACTAGGTAGTCGAATACTTCGCCGCCGGATGCATATTCCATCACAAGATATAATGTCTTTTCGGTTTCAATAACTTGGAATAGTTTGACAATGTTCGGATGATCAAGCATTTTCATGATTCTAACCTGCAAATTATAAATGAAACAAAGAATTTTAATGCGAACTAGTTAGTTACTTAGTTTGAAGTAATACAATTAGACCAGAAGTAGGTCTATTCTGATACCACTGAGTGAAAGGGTTATAAAGCAGAATCATGACATCATTTAAATTTCCACAAAGAGGAGCAAGAAGGACGAAGGCTAGGGAACTTTTAGACAGGGAGCAGCATTTTAAGTGATTTCAGGCATCGAAATTCAAAAAGAGCTTCAGCAACGTGAATTGATAAAAATTCGCCAAGCTACAGGACAAAATACGCTAGCCTACAATAGAAAAGATGAACCCCTGTTTTATAACAAGGACAATGTTACCATTCTACAACGAAAATGATTTAATAAAAATGAATACAAGAGAGGGTGTCCAGTAGCCGTTATGTATTGGGTAGTGTGTTTGATAGCTGCCACCCGGTTTGCAATTCACAACCCAGGACAACAATTTCAATTTCTAAAACAAAGACCGAAACAATCCTGGTGAAAGACAAGAATTAGAGGACGACGAACTCGAAATGGTAGCACAGTACCGTAGGCAGATGTACAAATCAGACACAGGCAACACAATATTTTCTAGAAATCCAACGTTAATTCCACATCCGTGTTTTCAAGCTTTCACACAGACTGGTATATTTGCGTTCGTGAATAATGAGGCAAAAGTAGCCTACATAAGTTTAGCGATGAACAAAAAGGAGCACCGAACATCGGACAGAACATCACAACAACAAGTCATATCTTAGACAATGACATCTCGTCAAAAGGAAAATAAATAATAAGTCTTGCCAATCATTGTTCATTGGGTTGAGAAGTAGAAAATTCCAGTCCTTCTTTATGGCGCTGAAGCATAAACTCTACCGAAAGCAATTGAAGATGTTATCGGTTATTTCAAGCGAAAAATTCTTCGTAAAATACTTGTTCTCTTAACATTGTCGGGCTTTGGACGAAGAGATATAACGATGTTTCTAAGCCGAAAAGATAACACAGTAAAAAAAAAACCCCTAGTCAGAGACCTCAACCAACTGAGTGTGTGTAACTGAAGGCAGTTAGCCTAAGACTAGGCCCAGGTTCACCCCGAACGGTAGGGTTAAGTAAAGATGAAAATTCCTTGAAGTTGTAAGAGATTTCTCTGATCCTCATGCATTTTTGTCCCTTTTTATTGCCCTAGTCAGGTCGATACTTGAATACGCCGATGTTGTGTGGAATCCAAACTATCTATACCTTACTGATCGTATTGAAAGAGTGCAGAGGCGTTTCACAAAATACATTTTCTTCAAAATGCATTGGCCCTTTGAACCTTCTTATAAAGCTAGATGTCAACTATTAGGTATAATGACTCTAAGTGCAAGAAGGTATGTACATGACATTATGTTTGTCAGAGATGTTCTATCTTCTCGTATAAATAGTCCTGCTCTTCTATCCATGTTACCTATTTCTGCTCCTGAGAGGATGTTAAGGGATCGTCATATCTTTTATAGTATGGGGCATAGAACAAACTATGAGCAGAATGAGCCAATTTCCAGATCTTTGAAATCGTTTAACGAAATCAGTAGACATGTTGATTTTCATATATCAAGAGAGAGTTTTAAGCTCATTTCAATTACACTGTTTGCGAATTAGTTTTTGTTCCTTTTCCTCTTATTATTTATTCACTTATATTTCTTCTTGTACATTATTTAATTTTTTGTTTTTGTATTTATTTTACTTCGTAATCTGTAACCTAAGCTTGTTGATGAAAAAATAAAAAATAAAAAATAAAAAAATAATCTGGCTTTTAGCTAGACAAATTATTAATCGAATACAATAACAAGTTCAACTTACCTCTCTAAACAATTTTTGAAGCGACCCAGGATTCAACTGAGTTTTGTCTATGATTTTAATGGCCACTTCTTTACCGGTTGGCAAATGTTTAGCTAATTTCACTTTGGCGAAATTACCCTTTCCGATCGTCTTAATCAGCTTATATTTTCCGATATGCTCCTCGGTTGCACGCCAACGCATTGGCACACCACCACGTATTTGCATATTGGGTGAACCCTGGAAAAATAAGAACAAAAGAAAAGGATTTTCAATTAGTCAATACTTTTCAATGAAGATCTATAAATTAGAAATATGCATATTTTTATTTATAAAACAAGAAACGAAAATCTCATCGATCTGGTTTATAGAATTCTCACAAGATATTACTTTTCGGAGTTGTAAATACGTTGTAAATATCTACATACAGAATATTGGAAATATCATAGCAAATTTTTTGAATATATATACATAACACGGATTCCATCTCTTTTAACTTACAATTGTGCGAGTATATTTAAAAGAAAAAATAATGGTTGTATAATCAAATCACTCTAAAAAAAAACTATTTTTCACAAGCGTTGCATTTTATGATCGTGACATTTTGACACTTCAAATGACAGTGCAACAGTGCTGCCACGCCTTGTTTTTATAGAAGTGTGTTCACTTTACAGACCTTTTTTGCGTTTACTTTGCAGAAGAAACGTCATGAATTTCCATAATTTTATGAATCATAAATGTATGCAATATTTACGATAAACAAACGTGATATAGTTACCATTAATTTTTGAGATTAATAAAACAGCTGATTGAGTTTAATAGGTGGAATGAGGAGATTAACAAATGTATGGTTACTCATTAGCTATTTATAATGGAATGTGTCCCAAATAAATTCAGAAAATGAGCAAAGAAAAAGCGAGAGACAATACTGCCATATGTATTTTCTTTGTTTTGACAATTCTTATTCTGGCAGCCATAAAGACACTTATTGGTCTTACACATCTTTGTGGCAATAGAGTCAAGCATTAACGCTCTACGTCTTCAGGAATCCAGCCGCCTATACTCTCTTTCCCAAGCAAGAAATAATCAGCACGGTATAACACTTTATGTCGACAAATATTTACTTTGGCAGAAAGTTCGAAATCGAGATCACGAATTGCACTTCTTGAAAAACTGGTGCCCGAAAACGTAATGTTAATTGTTTGGGCATTGGATACGGTGATCAGAAATTCAATTTTGAACTACTTCAAGGAAAAGCTTGGTCTTTACTTTCTCATTCTAAGCCTTACCGCTGTAACAACAATGGAATATACTGTAAAATTTAAAATACAAAATAACTATGCATTTTCTTCCGGCTGCACAAGAGGGAAGTTTTAAATTTAAAACGTTTCGTAGAAGAGAGATGAAAATCAATCCAATGAAATGGTCTATTTTGATATATGTATATATCTCTTTAAACAGTTTATAAAGGATTTCATAGTTTACACTGGTGATTAGTAGTTTCCTTGTATTTTAACATGAAGTATATGCGACTTTAGGCCGTTATTAATCTGAATTCCAATAATCCTTCTCTAGATGATTTCGATAAATTCACAATCACCATTTGAATTATGTTAAAACAATCAATTTGCAAAATTATCTACACTAATACCGACGAAATTTGTCGGTTTATGTCGAAAACAATCGCTTAAGGGACCCGTACATAAATTAGATTGTGGTAGAGAAAGCTCTCCGCGCCAGCTAATGTATTAAATAATAATTACCACACTCCACAAAAGACTACAAACATACGTACAATCGGCCAGAAGATGGCAAAACGCGACATCATGATTTTTACTGATTCCCACACACAAGGTTCGTTAACTTTTAACTTGCCACAAGCACCCAAGTAAGTCATCCCAAAGCATCAACTGACAAGTAATTACTTACCAGAGATGAACAGTTCGTTGCATTACGAGCATAAAACTAATCTTTACTGCAATTCTCACAGCTACACTTGGATTTAGTGTGCTGCTATGATACCTGTCCCAAGTCATTACAGAATTAGTTTCAATGCAAGTGCGCTGGATGCAATTTCGATTGTAAAAAAAAAGAGAACGTGAGAACGATTAATGTTAACAAAGAGAACATTATCATTCCTCTGCCACCCATCTATCGTGTGTGAAAAATTTATTTATTTTCTATTTACACTCTTCAAAAGATTAATTTATATCCACGGGCTGGGTACAGATATATGTATTTGCAATGGCATCGCATTTCCGTCAGTTTATAAACACAAATTAGCAACTATAGTCATTTAATCAAAGAGAACGTCAAGTTCAGATAATCCAGTCAAAACTAGCTAGACTATCTTCTCCCATCAAAGCCAGATAAAAGTTGATATGACTAACTACGTTCTCGACTAGGCATTCATTATGTAAGGCCAAATGCCCAGACAAGGGGGTTTCGTTCCTTAAATGAGAAGGGTGCAGAGATTTATTAGCCTCTTTTTGGATTAAATGGATCTGGGATCTTCTCAAACACGATGCTAGTGTGATGCCAAGTGTTTAAGTGTGAATAACTTTGATTTTTTCTAACAGTGTTTTGTTTTCACAAACTCGCTGACGTCTATTTGTAGTTTAATTTGTATTTAGCTGGTTGTATCTAATTTTTAAGTGATTTATACCCAAGTGTAGAGTCTTATCTTGACGTTATCGTGCAGTTATAAAACAAAAGTTTTGCAAACAAAAAAAGAGAATTGCAATATTTGTACATTTCGTGTGGTGAAAATTTGTAGAGAATTTTATAAGATAAAGTCTACGATTGAGTCGCAGGAACTTGCGCATGGTATTTCTTTGGGAATATGTCCAATTATGGTCAAATAAATAAGCATTAAACCAAATAAAACAGCTTCAATCGACATTCACAGCATTTGAAATCCAGAAATCCTTTTCGCGAAAGAAGGAGCTCAGTGATTAAGGTTTAAAGTCGCCTTTGGACTATAGAGTCATAGAAAATAAAATGAAGTAAAAGTTAATATAGGTACATTCAATGAAACTGAGCTGGCTGGCCAAGACTATAGTGTAGTAGAAATCTATACTATAGGTATATGTACTCTCAACAAACGAATCTTAATATAAAAAATAGATAAACTAAAGGATGGTCAACACTAGGACTACGCCACTAATTGAATCCCCAAAGTACCTTGACACCATCAACAAGTTAGCTGCTCAAAACAAATTACTATGTATTAAGGTCCTGGAGAAAACAGTATTGAAAGTCGGACAAGTATTTCAATCAACAATTATAGGCCCATTTCCCCTCTGCCACACCATATAAAATTAGAGAACTAAGAGAAGCTAAAAAAAAAAATTGCTCTCAACACTATACGATTTTAAAAGAAGTTAAGAAATTCTCACATTAATCTTCTTAAGGACCGTCACACTGCTCACTCAAGTACCATTCTGGCTTTGCAGGATAGGTGCCTTCCGGCTTGGTTCGAGAGGTTAGCAAGTCCTAGTCTAATTCTGACTGCAGTCATCTTTTGTAAAGGAAAGTATGAACTAATATGAACTAAAAATCAAAGCCATCAATTAAGGCTCAATGACGACAGGACGAATATATAGTTGTTACTATTTTCGTTGACAATAAGGCATCAATCAAAGTTACAACGTCTAGATTGTCAGACAAAGTGGGATTAATAAGTTGTACAACAGTTTAGAATGTAGGTACATGGGCATAAACAGACTTGAAGTCAAAGACTTTACAGGCCACGTAGTGGAATCTGCTCGTTCAAGACATACAGACGGAGAGACATATGGAATTAAAACACCCACCTATTTAAAATGTTCTGTTTGATAATGTTTACCAAACCAATGATTCACCCTTATGGAATTGTTAAAGAAAAATGACCACCAACAGGTAGCATGTTTGGTTAAGTAAATTTCTAGAAATAACCACAAATTCACGTGATGTTGATTTTGTGAATAATAAACCGCGCCTGCTTATCGGGTGTTAATCGTTAAGAAAAAAACCAGCGACACGTTTACTTGCGTCACTGGAGAGTTGGCAATTGACGAGAAAAAAAAAGAGAGTGTGCAAAATAGAATCAAAAGTTCTTTAGGACAGAAGAAGAAGTTCTTCATTTGAAATTTTTGGACATTTTTATACGCTTAGGGGTGACTTGTGGTCTTGAATACTAGTTTAATTAGTTTGAATATTCCTACTGTAACATCCCAGGTCCGTCACTATATTATCTTTACGTCATCTGCTGCATTTCACATTGAACATTGATTCATCTATATACTTATCTATATAACTAGATATTGAATAGAATATTTGAGATTCTTAAAAGAAGATAGTTATAACGTTGGCCTGGGGACCTAGTTTTGTCAATTGTTGACACCAATTTTTCGTATATTTGATGAAAATTTAGCAAAGTTTTCAACCAAAAAGTAAAGTTCAAAAAAACGTATATCAACTTTGAGACGAAGCCAAAAATCATTGATTCCTCCTTAAACCTTGAACGAACAAGGTCGATAAATTCTTTATATTCACATCATCAAAGGGAAAGTATAACATAGAGGTAAACCGTCGTTGGTAGTAATAGAGGTTGACTTAAGTAAGACGTGGTGAACCAAACTGTGGGCAGTTACCTAAAGATCAAATTGGCTAGGGACGTTTTAGATTTGAGGCCCAACGCTTTTTTAGACTTATTAATGAAAATCAAGCTTCATCAGCACTCTCGTAGATTCATCGCAAGTGCAACATTAAAAAAAAAATGGCATCACATGTCCAGCCCTATCGTCTTGATTTTGGAAAGATTTTGATCATGACGATGACGAATGATGAGAAAATGAAAACTGTATACACTCGCATGTAGAATATGAAACTTACACATAAGTTAGTTTAAACTTTACCTGCATCTTGTTAGTTGTAACCGAAGGTGGAGGCAATGCTACAGTGTGTTTTGTGGAATTTTCATCTATTGAAACTGCCATCAAAATTGGTGCAGAGTGAGGCCTAACCTGTTTTTGATTGGGTGATACCACATTTGGCTTTCGTTGGAGTAATAACTCGAACTCCTTTAGATTTTTATCTCCTTGCTTTTGCATCACTGCAGCATTGGCTAAGGACTCACTAGACTTCCATCCAAAACAATGATATATATAACGTAAAAATCCACTAAACACTTTCTGGGATAAAGAAACAACTTAGTAGCATGTGTCATGTTTTAAAAAACGAGAGTTTAACATACTAATAAGAAAAGGATGAGCGTGCTAATGTGTGGTTTAAGCAACAAACATTGCTGACGATAACAAGGGCAAAAATCTTTCGAGAAGCACATATAATCCCAATTGGCAAAAGTGGTAAATGCAATTTAGCGTTTGATATTGGATTTAACTGTGTAAATTAAGACGGATGCCAAGATTCAGTAGAGTTTCTTCTCAAACTTGCGAGGAACAGATCGGAACTAGATACCATTTCTGCTCTGCACTTAAATAAGTAACGAAAAAGAAACTGAATCTGTACGACATTGGCTCTGCGACTGTTCCAAATAAGCCATCTCCTTACAGGCTCCCATTGGACAATTTTATGAATAAAATTAATCCATTAGAGATCACAGAAATTAACATCCAGGCAAAATCAAGTGAGTAAAGAGTCCAATAGGCTAGCGAAGAAAGGGGCAACAATTTAGTCTTTTGCAGGAAAACTTGATTCTTTAAGCAGGAACTTGATCCTGAAGAAAGAAGACCACTTAAAATAGGTCAACTATAGAGGTGGTATAAGTCTCCTCAACATAGCTTACAAGATCCTATCTGTTCTATTGTATGAGCGCCTACAACTTTTTTGGCTGAAAAGCTGTGATCACCACATCGGATATCGTCGCAAAAATCTATGGTATTCTTAGAGAAGACCACCAAGTGAAAGTGCATAAGGTTACTGAGACTGCAGACGATAAAGCTGTGTGCGCTATGGGTTCTCGCGATTGTCAATTTAAAAGCACGTCAAAGGAGATTTCAACACGGTCTTTTGTGATTCTTCATAGTGGTCCACAGGACTATTTATGTCGATTTGTGACTGAGAACGAAACATGGAATCATTCCCACAAGTGGTGGAATTCCCCGATATAAAAATTAAAATAAACCCACTGAATCCTAAAATACCAGTCCCTGCTTATGGACTTCCTTTAACATTTCATTAGGACATCGGTTGTTAATGGACATCACAAACAATTTATAACAGCAAATATGGAACCTGTCAAAATATCCAAAAGTGACTGTCTTTTGAAGCCGTTTTCCAGTTTAATAAAACTATTAAGCATTGTTTTTCTTATCTTTTGCGGTTTCATTGTAGTTTGAATAAAATTTACGACCAGAATGGTTTTAATGAACTCATCTATGATTTGCCTTCTGAGTTATAGATGAGTCATAAGTTGAAGAAAAGAAAGCGATAGTTCCACTATGCTGATGTATAAATTGTTTTTTTTTTTAATTTCAAGAGGAAGAGAAGAAAAAATAAAGTAGGTAACAAAAATGTTTATAGGTTACTGTACGCAATCTTTGGAGTCACTGCACTTTCAAAACGGAAATGTAGAACTCTTTTCGTTGTATTCTTGAACAATGATATCCACATCTATGGCTTACAGAGCAAGAAAGAACAAAAGAAACTTCATGGGAATTGAAAAAACTGAAAA
The DNA here is from genome assembly GCA_951813785.1 of Criorhina ranunculi. Lineage (NCBI taxonomy): Eukaryota > Metazoa > Arthropoda > Insecta > Diptera > Syrphidae > Criorhina > Criorhina ranunculi. The sequence continues at coordinate 26,284,666 of OX638383.1, forward strand.
CAAAAAAAGAAATGTCATTACACTCCCAAATGGAACAGAGCTTCCACATCTACATCGTTGTCTTCGGCTAATTAACTGCCATGTGCCGGCAGACGGTGGTTGGGAGCTGGCAGTTGGTATGATTTTGGGAAAATTATGTTGCGACAATGGAGAGAATGATGGGAAAAATGAAAATTGTATACGCTCTGATGCGTGTGATATGAAACTTTACCTGAATTTCGGTAGCGTATCGATTATTACGCATCGACGCGGTCGGCGATGGAGCCGTCCAAGCTGACGGCGGAGGTGGAGGCAACGCAACAACGTGCCGATTTGACGTAGGAGTTGCTGCATTGGTAGCCGCTGGTGGTGGAATCGGATTCGGAGTAGGATTCACCCTGACAGCATGTGCTGTTGGACGCGGTCTAGCCTGCTTGGTCTCGGTTGAGACAACCCTCGGCTTTTGCTGTAGTAACGCCTCGAACTGCTTAAGATTCTCTTCCCTTCGTTTGGCAGCTGACATTGCTGCGGTCACTGCGTTGTTTGTGTTATTTTTTCCCTTGTCCACGGAGTCCAATTGAACATCCTTGTTGGCAACACTTTGCTTTTGTTTCAGCGCAGCACGTATTGCAATGACCTCAGAGTTCTTGGTATCCGATGCTGTTCGTGTGATTTTAGGTTTCTGTGCAGTAGTTGTTGCCTTAGAATACGCACCAGTGGAGTTGCGTGCCTCGGAGCCACGCTGAAACTCTGATTCACTATCCGATTCGACGCCATGACTACCGTGGAGGTAGCCAAAGTCCATACCAGATGCCATGTCACTGATCCCTGGCTGGAGCAGATTTTCATGCTCTCCATAGCGCTTGCTCTTCTTGATGATTTCAACTTTGATCTCATCAATGCTGGGTTGTTTCTGCGCCGTCGATGATTGCTTGAAACTTTCTTCGACCTGATTGATGTGCTTCTCGATGGAGCCCAAAGCGAATGACACATTATCGTCGTCTTCGTCGGGTAAAATGAGCCGATTATCTTTGCTTGGCACAGGTGACAGCCGCACCTTGTCGCGGAGTTGTTCGATTTTTACTCCCTGTGTGGCAGAATGAGTTAAGGACACACGGTCGTTACCCATCTTAGCATTAGCAGCGAGGTACTGATTGAATGATTTTGAAACAGGCACCGAGCATCGGTTTTCTCCTGCAATGAAGACGGTTTCCTTGGGTGGTGGTTTCCGAAGCTCCACCACATGGCTCAGCAACTCAGACGCATCGTCGGTGTACAATACTGATGAAGCAGGCGCTGGAGTTGATGATGGTTCACCAATATCGATGTCGGCGAGTTTTACAAACTCTGTGGTCGCCCCCTTCGGTTGGGTTGCTGGTGGCGATGGAGCTGCACCTTTACGATGCGAAGGGATTCGAAAACTCTTTCGCATTGTGTCGTCGCGTTTTAAATCGGAATCCATTTTTATTTTGATTAACTATTGCAACTATATTTAGTTTTTAACACTGTTTCGTCTTTTATTTTTCAATTTAATTGAATTTTCTATTGATTTTGATTGCAGGAGCGTGACTTCTAAAGGTTCAAAGTTGGGAGGGAAAACAAAAAAATTTAAGAAATTCGATTATAAACTCCACGCTTCATGAGTGATGACCTTATCACGGATGATAGCACTTCAACAAAAAAAAAAAAATCTAATTCTTCTTATCGAGGTCACTTTGTTTGGAGAGAACGAACAACACGAATACGACGCCCGCGCACAACAATACAAAAAAAAAAAAAGACACACAGTGACATTGACGTTTTCTCTACACAAATCGTATGCTTTAGGCTTTAAAGAGGAGAAAAGTAAAAGTTTACATTCTACAGGGTGATGCAAAAAAAAAATAAAAAATTTACAAGTGAAATGACAAGGAACAGGGATCTGTTTATCCTTAATGGAGTTGCAAGTTTTAAAGCTTCACTCACATTTAAGAACGGAACTCTACACTCTACAGGGTAATGCAGAAATGTTCAAATTCATATGGAAGAAAAAGATAAGCCTCTATTCAGGACTCCCTGTGTAGAACGTAGCTACGTTTTAAACTATACAGAATGAAGCAGAAGTATCAATTTTATGAAAAAAGAAAAAAAAAATTAAAGCAGGATGTTTAACTGTGAAACTCAGGCTTTGGTACATCTGCATGGCGCAATGATACGTGAAAAAGCGTATGAAATTGGAAACCAAAAGATCGGTTATTTTTGTATAATTGGCAGAAGGCATTGTGACCTATAAGGACCGATGAGCCTTTTTTACTTGTCTCACTTCTTAAATAATTTAATTTTTCCCATTTGTCTAGTATTGTTCTAAACGCGGACTTTGGGATGCCGCAAAAGGGTTCCGCACTTACATATGTACGAGTAGTTGGTCAGTGATTTCATTACCTTCAATTCCTTTGTGTCCTAGTCAGGAGTTTATAATCTTAAGACTCAAAAGACGTGGAATGTATCAAGTCTGTGAATCAATTGGCATCCCCAAGTAAATAACTTATATTGCAGTGAACTTGTGTGCACTTAAGGCAAATTATGTCATTTATTAAATCTTATAAAGGCTGTTCTTCAAATTATAAGCTTGGGGTAATTATGAGCTCAGTTTGGTTCGGGAGAAATACATAGAAAAACTCAGGAATCTAAACAAGACCAATATCATCATTTCAAACTTGATACCAGGCAATAGAGTAGTGACAGGGCCGCAGCAGAGCAAACTACTTTTCGAAAGGCGATTAGCACTTGCATCATCCTAAGCACAGATAGACTAAAAATCTTAACAAAATTTCCTAAAAGGCATTGTAACATAAACAAACATGGGTTAAGTTTGGAATAAATTTTTCAACGAAGCACAAGGAGCTTCGGACCACATTTTTGGAAAATTGCGGCGCTGTCACTCACCTCAAGAACAGAGTGGGCTATCTTCGAACCCTTTAAGAAAGCTCAACCATGAAAATCAATTAAATTTTCTTCTAGCAAATCAACAACAAAAATCAACAAACAGAATCCAGAATCCAGGTTTGACCCAGACGACGACACTTTAATTTCAAGCAATTAACAACGAACAGTTAATGACATCAAAAGATGGAAATTATCGCTGGAAGCTTACACTTAATTTAAATTAATCAATTGCTGTCACATTTGCAAAGATGAAGTGTGTGTCATCACCAGATTTAGAAAAGAATAACTAATTATCAAGGTCTGGTTGATGATTCCACAAGTAGCCGATACGTAAGTACTATGAAGGTTGTATAAACACCGTAAAGCACACAGATCAGGCGGTAAGTTCAATCATCAACTTTTGATGAAGTTGTTTTTCTAAGGAAGATACGTACAATATTCACAAAGTAATGCCGAGAGAATAATTACCGTCAATCTTTAGTTCCTAGTTTATCTTTTTAGAAGCGTGTATGGAATCTAAAAACTAAATTTCAAAGCTAACCTAGCGGCTAAAGGAAGTGACAACTATGTCTCGTACTGCTAGACAGATGGTCGATGGATTGCTCGTCGACACAAGTGTGTGGATCGACAGGGGACACTGACTCAGAGACAAGCACGCCGAAAAGCTTCAATTGAAATTATATCTGCAGGAAATACCCGTCATTATCTTTGAAAGTATCTAGCTTACTTTCAGCTGGGAATGATAACCGACCAGAAGTAAACAAAGATTTAAAGAATCATCCTTCCTTTACTATCGAGTTCTAATCACAGGTTCTTAACAGAGTTCTAGATGTCCTAGGTTCCTTTTTAGTTTGAGGGTCTGACTGTTTCTCTAAACACCGTGTTAAGACTAGGTTACTGTTTGCCTTCGTACAGGAAAGACAAGCTAAAATGTTACCCATACACAACCAGGGAACATCTATACCGATAGAGACAAATATATACTCTCAACTCTATAACAGAGAGATCTATATAAAAAGGGGACAAACATTTGTGTACTCGTTGAACATCTTGTTAGATGAGTTCAATCCTCGATGGCTTAACTTCTCTTTTTCTTTTGAAGTTACATATAAGTGGCATTCTTTGCAGCCACTTGATGGTAATCAATGAAGTCCAGTCTCGAAGATTTTCTAAACCTTGATCACTCCGATGCATCATATTAAAAGGTTTGGGATAGAGTTGAACTCATAATGTGAACCTTGTTTGGATAGTTTTTAAAACTGTGGTAAACGCAACGATTCATCACTTCAATTTTATATTTCAAACCTGCATCGTCCTCAACGAGCCGTTGTTGAGGCATTTGGGACGATAGAAGACAAAGCAAAACAAGTTGATCTTCAATTCAACGAAGACAAACCCAAATATATACTGTCGATCAACACCGCTTAGGATAAAAGGTCATTATCGACAGCTATCACTTCTAGGGCCAAAACTTTATGAGCTGTACCAAGTTATGGATGTGGTTCGAAAGGCAATCACTTCGTCTACATGGAGCGAATGAACTTGAAGCGTCCGGAATCGAAGAGAATGGAAGGCGAAAGAATAGGCCTATGCCTAATGCCTAGTTTTCTAGCAGATAGTAGGATTGTAGGCCTTTCTTATCTCTCAGTGCCATAACAGCAGCTTAGCAAACGATAAAGTCAATCTGTCATACTACCCTAGGTTAGGTTAGGTTGAAATGGCTGCAAACTAAAGCAAGCACACTTAGAATGATAGGTCCATTGTGATACCGCATTGGAGAGATTCTCCTTATCTGCACGTTAAGCCAATTGCAGCTTCTGATGAAGCGTACGAGGTTTCTGACATCTGTGTATATAGATTGCCTAGGTCGTTATATTTTGCGGGACAGAGCTAGTCAGGTACAAAGAAGTTGGGGAATAGTTTCTTCCTCTTCTTCGTCCATATAGCTTCTACAAAAATCATTTGAGTGTATGCCAAATCTTCTTGCATGTTTGCATATTAGACAGTATGCCGTGATGACACCTGTTACGGCGCTGATATGTCAAGCGGTCAAGAGTGTTTAAATTGTGAGAGTGTTTCAGATCCAACTTTGTCCAAATCAGTCTTGTCACCAGACACATTGTACTCCTTGTTCACCTAAAAAAACTTCTTTCGATAGCATTTAGCTTAAATTTAAGTTAACATGTAGCGATCGATATACCCTAGGTGCCATTATCTGGTACAATGGGTATAATTGTTCCACATCTGGTGAGTTCGTTAGCCTTAGAGTTCCCTGGAAAATCTCTTTTCCTCGGCACTAAAAAAAGGTCATTATTGAACTGATCTCTGTAAGAGACGATGTTCAATTTAGAGCTACTATTGAGTTTAGAGAAAATGATTCCAAAGACTTGATTGTTGCTTGACTGTTCAAAAAGATCCGAATATCTATGGCTGATATTACGCTTTTCTTTTGCCTGGAACACGTAACAATGATTCGGAAGACGGAAACCACCTACACTATTCATCAACTTTTGATACGTGTTGATATATGTAGAAGTGGATCGTCTTCCTGCCAGAATGACCTGGAGGGAATGGTAAATAGGAAATTTTTATTAAAATTTAACTTGAGTGTGATGTAGTTTGTGTTTTCTGGGGTCTTACTACCTTCATCGATAGCAAAATGATCAGCAGAATATTTCGATTAGATAAAATTTCCTAAACCAAATCCATCATGACGCAAAAAAAAAAGGTTTCCACATACATGACACTCTCTTATTAATTTTAATATCAAATATTTTTTCACTTGTCAAGTACACGAGGGTATTTAAGGTCAAGTTTACACCAACACTATCCTCACTAGATTGACCTTAAAAAAAGAAGGTATGTATGTGAATGCCGATAAGGTTAGATGGAAGGTTTTTTTCCAATCCCGTCATATAATAAAAAAAAAAGTTTTCACTTCTTTTATAGTATTTTTGCATCACAATTTCTTTACAAAATTTCTCTTCTATTTTTTTTTCATTGTTGTTTGTTTCCTATTCTATTTTTCACGCTTCCATTCATTATCGTCATCATCGGGGGAGACAGCGGAAATTAAATTAAAAAAAAAAAAACTTCAAAGCATACAACTGTGTAGAGAGATACGTAGGTTTTACAGATAGACCGGACACACTATGTTTCAATTGTTGATTTTGTGTTTTCTTTTATTGTTTGTTGAAGAAAAACTACAACAATTCGCGCTTTAAATCAAATGATCGCCACCATCTATCAAATCATCATCATCATCACCAATACAAAGAAATTTTTTTTTTTTAGCCAAAGTGACCAAAAGTGACTACTTGAGCTTGAGTCACAAGTATAGCTTGTGGTAGGAGTTTTCACACACAAAACGGGTTTTTATTTTTATCTGAAATTAAACAAAAAATTAAGAAACAAAAAATATTAAAGGGATTTGTTGGAGAGTTTTTGTAATTTTTTTTTTTCTATGCGAAAACCCTTTATCCAGCGGCGTATGATGATGATGTACACGAAAGTATAGTCTACACGAAAAGCACAAACTATTTTTTGTTCACTTTTACATCCGAATGACAGCACAGTTTGACATAAAAATAGTTTTTATTTGACTTCTTAAACGTCACATATACACACACACAAAGAGAAAAAGACAGAAACACAAAATGGACACAGAAACTATTGTAATTAGTCAAGTCTGCACTAAGGTATTAGACAGTTTGATATCGTTTTGACAATGAACTTGATCATGAAAATATCATTTTACGGTATTAGGTTCTACACTATGATGGTGAGAGCGAAAGAACAAAAAATAAAAAATAAAAATAAAAAAGAAAGGAGAAAATGGCGACAACGACAAGTCAGAATTTTTATACATCTTTTAGTTACAACGAACTTAGAATGAATGAGATACACCACCAATGAGCGACTAGAACCGATTGCTAACTTAAAATTGGTGTCGCGCGCGGTTTACAGATATAATTTCTTCTAACGATTGTTGTTAACCTTAACTGAGATTTTATTTTTTATTGTAACCACATCACTTGGACTCGTCGTCGAAACACGAAAACTAAATTGTTTTTTTTTTTTTTTTTACATCACCGGCGGCGGCGCGACCGCAACGGCTGCAACACATCGATTGTAGAGTAGTTATGGGGCTTTAGATTTAAAAAAGTATCTCAACCCGAAATATACAGCAAAAAAAACTAGACAAAATGAATTTAAATTGTTTAGGAGAGAACAGAGGGAAACAGAAAAAAAAAATCAAGTCTCTCCACATGAAAAAGAAACAAAAAAAAAAATGAAGGAAAATCTCAGCGCAACACACAGAGCAGTAACGAGGAGAAACAAATTCAAAAAAACAACGAGTAGTTGTCATTATTGTCGTCAAAGTGTATGCTTGCTGGCTGCTGCTGTGCTCTCAGCTCTAAGCTCTCCTCCACGCGCGCTCCCAATTGTTTGTGCTACTACTACCACTACTAAGAGTTGAGACTGACTGCTGGAGATTCCACTCCCGATCCCGAACCGACCCGTTGCCTTTATATCTTTTGTACCTCTTGAGGGCTTTAAGCCTACAACTATGTTATGTGGTTGGTTTGGCTCATATCTATACCTTTACAAATACTTTCCGCATGATGGTGATGAGGACGGTTTTTGTTTTTGTTGTTGTTATTTTTTTCTTTCTTGTTTCAATAGATGTTGAGCATTATGCTGATGACGAAAAAGTTAGTTCATATGTTGTACTACACAACCATCGACCAACCAAACCCACCACAAGAGAGTGAGAGATACTGGAATAGAGATTGTATACCTTTCGCATACATGTGATATGGAAGTGGAAGTTCACCTTTATTTGTACAAATGATTCTCGTCGTTTCGCCACTCTCTGGGATAAGAGTTAAAACAGAATGAATAAAAATGAGGGAGAGGGCTGTATTTCAATTTGTTGTTTAATGATACAGTGAGTAAAGTAATAAGACATTGAAGTAATTCATCATTCTACACTTCGGACAGTTAGCAAGATAAAAGTTATAATACCTTAAGAGTCTACTAGAAAAATCTTTAACACGTATATAGGGACCCGACGATCATTCGACATTGATCTCCACTTCGGACACTTAGCCAAGATAAAGTTATAATTTGAATAGAATCTTTTAGTAAAATCTTCGATAAAGAATGGCAACTATAGCCAAAAAACGAATAAGAGATTAAAGATACCCATTTCGACATCTGACACTAAGACAATAAGCCAACGGCAGTGCAGCCTCTTCCTACATACATAGAGTCACTTCTGACACTTTTAATAGTCTACTAGCAAATTCATGACAAAAGCTAAATTAATCTTCGCTTCACCGATATAGCAACAACAATTTAAGCCAGCGTTGTCTCAATTTAAGGAACGACTTCGAGTGACTGCTGCCAACGAAATCTTCTGTTTGTTCAACAGTATTCAAGACCTTAGACAAGATTTTAGGGGATGTCATTTCAATATGTGTTGTATGAGAGCGGACAATTCAAAGAATCACATAAGAATTGCTTAGCAGTCAAAGTCTTGACTTTTTGTTGCTGAACCTAAGATGAACATTTCATTATCAAATGGGCTTTATGAAATAAGAGATTCTTAAAAGAGACTCGACTGACTTAAAGCTAAAGAAATAAACAAACTGTCTGAATCAATCGAATGTTGTAAATATTGTCCAAACCTTCAAGTAAGAGTTGTCAGATAGAACGCGGTAAATAAAAAGGCATTCCTGTAGAATGATTGGAGAAAGGCTGCTAAGTTTTGTTGCAGTACAATATCAGTAAGCGACGATTGTATTTTTTTGAAATTGACCCTCTATCTCGTATAATCATTTATACTGTATGTTTAATCCTAATCCCAGTTTTTGCTAATAGGAATCAACAGGCACTTCTACTTACTCAATTAAGGACACTGGGTCATTCTAAGCACAAGGATGTGGAAAGATAAAGACAGGTTCTGGAGAGAGCTGAGAACACTAAGGTGTTCAGAGGTCGTTGTGCCATGTCCCATAAGAAGTTTGACTGTACCCAAGTATTTAATCAAAAACCCTGAGTAAGTGTGTTGCAAATTCAAAGTAAATTGGGGTTAAAATGCTTGAATCTAACAAAAAAAAAATTATATTTCAATCTTACATCGACAGAAATTTCGAAACGCAAATAACAGTATGTCTGGAGAAGAAGGGGTGTATATACCCCAATTTATCATTAAGTTATCAGTAAATGATATGTATAAACGTGTGCAACTTCAATTTGATAATCAATTCGATGATAATCTTAAAATCATATAAAAAAATAACGAAGTACATATTTTATTTATTTTAGTATTAACTTCCTTTACTTAATTAGGTCTAAAGTTTAATTTACTTCTCTAAACCGTAGACATAAAACAAAACCACCTCGAAGACATTTTTTTTTTTAATGAAAACAAGCATTTGTTATCAGTTCATGGCTATTGACAACAGACATGTAAAAAAAAAAAGACACCTTTAATAAGTTGCTCATGAAGTTTTAGTTCGAAACAAAGTGTACATTTGAATATCAAGATCTTAAGAGACCCTTACAAGTTGTACAAAGGGATAGCGACGTTTTTATTTGATCAGTTGTTATTCGGCAGCAATACAGTACGACTGGGTAAAAACGTTAAAATAATTCAATAATACTAATTTTATTTAATTTTTGATATTCAAGTACATTATTGAATATTTCACCCGCAATGCGCGTCATGCTTTGAACGCTCATCAGTTGACTCTTAAGCCTTCTTTCGGACGTCCTGTCAAATATAAGAATTTTATTTTTAGTTGTAGATACAACGTGAATGTAGAATGATCTACACAGCTCTGTGTTTCTTCATCACTACAACCCGCAAACATTTAAAACCAACGTGCACCTGTACCTCGGTATAAAGATCAGAAGATTCACCCGGAACGACATTCAACTGGCAACTCTGGACGTCCATAATGCCTTCAACTCACTCTGATGGAAGGACATGCTGAACTCGAAAACACTTTCGATATTCCCGAGTATGTCTTGGGGACGATGAAGGCTTCTAATCATAATTACTCATACCATTCTTCCGTATGGTTGTAAAATTCGGACCGACGCACTGCGGCAAGAGAAATACAGGATATGGCCAAAATATTGCTATTACTGTAATACAGAGACGAAGCTCTACGAGTTGCAAGTTCGTACCGAACGGTGTGGGAATCGGCTATCCTCATAGTCGCGGAACAGACCCCTATTGATCCCTCTGTGGCAGAGAGAAACTATGTACGACTACAACAAAATGACGAAAATTTGAGCTCAGAAAGTTAAGGCCATTGCTGAAGTGAAGGATGTTTCTAACGGGGCATGGGCATTTCAACGCTTACCTCCACGAGATAGCCAAAACAAGTACTAAGCGGAAGACGGAAACCACACGTTCTTTGCCTGCAGCCGATAGGAAACCGAAAGAAATGCGCTGGAATCAGTGTGATTGGCATAATCAACTTGGACAACATAGCCGCAAAAATATCAACGAGCGACGAGAACTGGAATCGAATATGCGCCTTCATAGAAAAGGTACTCAAATGAAAAAAGACAGATGAAGACCGAACATACCTTTCATTAGATTAAATAAGCCTGACGAAGCATCATCGGCAAGAAAGAGTAAGCCCGCAACAGGAGAGAAATATGAAAAAGCTGGTCTCCAGTGGGACAATAAACCGAAACCACTCTGAAATAAGCGGTCCCAGTGTGGATGGTGTTAAATTGAAACGGTGTTTAAGGTTTAATTTTTAGTGAGTAAGAAGAACCTTGAAACAGAGGAGGACTGTTTCTAGGCAACAAACAAAACAAACAAGAAGAATACAATTGTGAAGTCGCTCCTCACCATATAACGTTCACTGAAGAAGTTAATTATCTCTCACGTATGTCTTGCAAAGTTCCACATTTTTAGGTTATAACACTTTATTACCAAAAACACTTGTTACCAACTGTACATGGAAAAATATTAAACATTTTAGATAATTTATTTTCTTTTGTAGATTGTTCTGCTTTTAGAACACTTACACATCTAGTTAAACAAACTGTTTTCATCTTTTAGCCAACAAATGTATGCACATATGAAATAATCACAAAAGAAAGAGCCACAAATGATGACGAATAACGATAGGTAGACTAAAATTATGATTCAGAGTTGTTTTATTCTTCTTTTCTCCCCTTTTCTTATATGTATAAACTTTATTTAGCGGTTGCCAATAGACTTGTACTTCAACAAATTCATCCTAAATCTATGAAATAAAAAACTCCAGACAGTTGGAGAGCAGTGCTGCCGTTTTCCGATTCTCAAGAGTATCACAAATATAAATTCTTAGGTATAATTTAGAAACAAAGAGTATCCACGTTAATATGACGCATATTTTAGAGTATCCTACTTTTTTAATACGCACAAACTGTCAAAAATTAAGTCATTTGTCGCGTTTAAGATGTCATTTTCTTTCCTTGTTATATTCCAAGGCCTACCTATGTACCGAGTTTCAAGTTCCTAGATCCGCTAGAAGTCCCTCAAATGGAACTAAGCACGTCGTGGCACGAAAAAGATCTCGGACTTCCGGTACCGTTAGAAACTTTAAATTTGGTGTGCAGGTAGATCGTGCCTCACATATACCCAACAAATTGCGACTTCTTCAAATTTCCCCCTCCAACCCCCTCAAAGAGGGTAATATAATAATCGAGGGAGAAATAGATTTTCAATCCGATTAAATTGCACTTTTGCCACTTTACAGTTATAAGTTTGGAATTTTCAGTAATTTGCCTTTTGTTATATTCCAAGGTTCCCTAATGTATCGAATTTCAAGTTTCTGGGTCGACCAGAACTCCCTCAAAAGAAACTGGGAACTTCGTGTCACGAAAAAGATTTGTTGATAAACTCCAAATAATTCAATCCTAATCGCGAATAAACTAAAGCAATAGACAACGCTACGTACTGTAAAGCATTCGGTCTTCGCAAATGCGTTTTCACGGAATTCACCGGCTCCAAGGATCCTTTTTTTTTAAATTGCGTCAATCGATATTTTGATTGACGTTGACAAAATTGACGCTTTTAAGTCAATCGTGTAAATCGGGGGAAACATTTATTTACGCTTCTGTCAAAACTACATCAATCGGGCGTAAAACTATTGAGACTAGATCTACGCTTTTTCGTCAATCGTGTAATCCTAGCATAACTCAGCTGACAATGTTTCGATAAAAACTTTAATTTTATTTCATCCTTTTTTTACATTAAAATCCAAAGTACTTAGGTACCTGTAAAGGAAATGAATAAATTAAAACAGGATATCATATTCGAGTGTTATGAATCCCAGTATCACTAGCTGTGAAATAGTATCCAAAAGATACTATAGTATCACTTTCGACAGCGCTGTTGGAGAGAACCAAAAACATGTACACATACATCTTTAAACATTTTATATATCCTTTTCTTTTTTCTAACTTCTATAACTTATTGTTGTTCTATATTTTCTTTCTTTGCTTTTCTTTCTCGAGTCGTTTTGTTTTGTTGACTACAAACGTCGACTGATGCCAGGTTAAACATCTGTAAGGTATACTACAACCATAAAACAGAGTTATATGATAGGTGTGTGAATACATATGTATACTATCTAAGCCGGTGTGATAAAAGTGTAAAGATACAAGCATTGCATTTTTTTTTTGCTTGTTCTTTTTGACCAAACTAAGGTCTAAGCAAAGTCGGATATGGAATAAGTGGAGTATATTTCTCTCACTCTTTGCGAACGGAAATGAAGTTGTTGCATATGTATGATAAGTTGTTCTAAACAAAGAAAAAAAAAAGAAAAGAAAAAAAAAAGCTCGACGTAAAGGTAAGCTGTAAAGGTATACCTGTCGATGGACATGAATTAGGAAAAAAAAATGTATTGAAGATTGATTATTACTTGACACCTTGTTGATGAAAGCTTAATATCTGACGATAAAACTTAGTAAATTTACCTCGTAAGACAAGCTTTAAGTACTAAAAGTGAGTTCTAAAAAGTGAGAAATATTAAATAGAACGTTACTTAGCCATCTTTTGTTTACTCAGCACATGTATCTAATTGTTTTGTAACGCTATGAATGTACTTGAAAAGCGAGACCGGTCAATAAGCACGTATTCTGGCTAAGTCAATGAACACGTATACTAGCCAGCTTACTTGGTGGAGCTAATCTCTGTATTCGATTGTGCTTTGACGTCAGCAATCTTGAGTCCTATCAGCTCTCTTAGTAAACGAGGGAAGGCGGATATTTATTGACTTGGAAACAGTGCAAGGGTTCACCCTATTGGTTTGTGATAGTGTTTCTATCTAGACGTTGATATAAACCAGGTTTGAAAGGTGATAAAGAACAAATATAATGAAATTGAATGGCATATCCTTTTAAAGAACAATGAGTACATATTCAGCATTTAGACGAAGATGTTTGGGGCCGTTGAGGCGAAATGCTGGCAGTTATCTAGGAATCCAGCACTTCAAATCGGTTCCAGACCTATTAGGGGACAAAACGCCAAGATATTTAGCTTCTTTAACGATAAACCGGATTCGGAATCATTTATTAAGTCAGTTAACTGACAACCGAACGGCTTACACCATTTCTTGTAGCCAAGCAGTCCTTTAGATGTAACGATTCAAAAGGATCCCCAAAAGCCATTGAAAAGTATTTTAAAACATTTTTATCTAATTTCCACCTTTCCTTTAATTTTTCCGGGACAGAAGGTACTTGAGTGACGTTTATTTAACACGTTTATACTTCTTGCTCAAAATTCATTTCTATTTCTCTATCTGTCCACCCATTCTTTCTTTGAAAAGCTTCCATCAGATTGTTTATCTTTGTTACAAATGTAGACCCACACACGATGAGTGCACATACGCATAAGGTAAGAGAAAGAAAAAGAAAAATACCAGGAAACGTCAGCGACCTGTCCCAGCAATGTAAGTATGCATTTCTGATCTTTAAAGCACACTCTATAACACACACACACACACACACACGAATGAAAGTGTGCAACTTGTTCTTTGTTGGTTTTTCTTAACCAAAATTATATTTTAAATGAAATCACCGGCTTTGTCTGACCACTTCTGGACGTGTTAAGGCATACGAGTATGTCCGGCTGACGGATCTTGGCTACACGAAAGGTAACGGGGGGGTGTTACTAAGTGACCTGTTACTGAATTCTATTAAGATGACAATGTTTCAACTTAATGTTTGTATTGTGGAGGGTTCTTTACGTCGCGCAACGTTAATTTTAAGACCGGCTGCTGGGTAGCTTGCAGAAGAGAATTAAGTAACGGATTACTTGCTGGAAGTTGTAATTCTGTTTGATCACCCTTTGAACCTTCTTTTGGTTGCATAAAGTTCTTTGTTTACATAAAACACTTCAGAGAAATGGGTTACGTATTGTCTATATAGTCATTTACAGTTCCACAATCTGTCAGTAACTAGGAGAATCTTTTCGAACACTTGGTAGTTTTTTTTTTTTTATAATTCACTAGGGCTAAAGGGGTTATGAACACCCTTATGATGCTATTCACACAGCGCTAGTGTTGGTGTAGTGATTTTGAAACTCAGGTGGTAGTTTGTTCAGGACTTGAAAATTTACTAAACGTACCCAAAAACTAAACAAACAATAAATAATAGAGAATTTGCGGGTCAAAGCGTAGCTTAAGGTTAAGCAACTTCCACTAGATATCGCAGAAAAATACGGACTATTTTGATACACAATCCTGACATAAAGCTTAACATCCCCATTCAGTGGGATATTTACAATCAAAAGTATGCGAAAAGCCAGCAAGAATTGAAGAGACAGAAGACTGAAGGAATACAATGCTGATCAAATTGTCGGAATATAGCCTAAAGTTTAAAGAAAGTAGTAACGGTGTATTCCTTACGTATTTCTTGACAAAAAGTAGCTTTTAAGCCCGTAGGGCTTGAAATAAAACACTATCAAAGGCGTAAAACGCAAAGGACATGTTCGCTAAACTTGATGCATTCACATTGTCTCAAGACACGTTAGACAACATTCAAACATTGCTATTCGGTATTGCACTACTCTTTGTCTGCTATAAAGTGTTAGAAGCTCAGTCAAGTTTAAGAGCTTGATTGGTCCGAATTTTTGAATCTAAAACCTGAACTGATAGTCAATTAGTTTAGGGTACAACATGATTTGGTGTGAGAAAGGTTCTTTAACTTCTAGAAGTAAAAGCAATATATAAGACTGAGGACTTTAAGCTTGGCTAGAATGATGGTTGTTTAAGACTAACTAATACGGTTGGTCCAAAACTCTATTCTGTTCAGAGCGAAATGTAGTATTTTTTAAATGATTTGGCATCCCATCTGTATGGACAATGAAGTCCACAGTCTTTGATAAAAATATCAATCATTAAAAAATAGAAAAAGCTTTCAGACTTGCCTAAGGTATGAAGAACCTTCTCACTTGCGCTGAAGTTATCGACTGTAAGGATTGTGATTGCCCATTTTAAATCGCTGTGGAACTGATTGATTCAGTGCAGGACTGCGATCTGTGAGAGGCTTACAACCGAGAAAGTGAGTATCCACTCGACATATTGTGCATTAAATGTAAAATATAACTAAGCCTAGTGCAAGTTTCACCATAATTAGTAAGTAGTTTATAATAAAAATGCATCATTAGCAACATTTATCGCCGAAATGGTTAAAGATGTGTGCTGTTTGTTTGTACTCGTTTATCTGGAGAGCCACTGTATCGATTTTCATGAAACACTTTCTTGGATGTTAAGCTTGATTAGGCGGTGGTTTTCCGTCAGATTTAACATTGAATAAAGTTTCCAAAACATAAATTGTTTTTAACAATTTGAAAGAAAATGCACGCTTACTTTCCAAATGACAACCATTTTTTTTTAAGTTAAAGGAGATGGATGTTAATTTGGTTCTTAATATATCCTCGCTAAGTTATTTATTTACACAAAACCTATTTCAAGCTAAAATCAGACGAACTCCTAATCAAACCAAGTCGTGTCAACGGGTCTTGAGTGCTAATTGTAGCATCACGACACTACGCAAATTGTAAACGATTAGAGGAATCATTTAAAACTTTTGCATAACCAGTGTTATGTCAACGTCTGGAGGTCTTCTTTAACTTCGTCTTATTCCAATTACACGTTTCCATTCATGATGAGTGTCCTTGTAAATACACATACACACATTCTCGCGCACGATTTCTAATCAAATTAAAATTAATTCTTCATTACATCGCCATTCAGTGGGTGTACAATATGTAATGTGTACTAGTCGTTCGTATCTCAAACGGTAAATTCAAGTATAAAATTTATTTTTATCAATAATACCTTGAAAGCACTAAGCAAAGCACATACATATACCATTATGTGGATGTGTGTATCTGTGTTTGTTAGATTTATCACGAATGTCGGGTGATAAGATACCGCGCGAAAAAAAATATCTTGTCCAACAAAAAAAAAAAAAAAACAGAAAAAAAAGAAGCAACGAAACAAGAAAAATTGAAAATGAGAGAATGTATGTAGAGTGTGATGGCAACATCATGGCATTGCCTCGTTCTACTTCATCGTAAGCAAGCATCGCAATTTCTTGTCGTCGTTGTCGTGCTGTGTGCTATTTTTTTCTTTTCTTTTATTCTTTCTGTTGTCATTTCCATTTTAATTTACTGAACAGAGAAGTCAACGTCTGGAGGAATACGTGGAGACATGTACTGTGTATCTGTGAGGTCCCCTTATCAACCTGATAAGCTTTTCAAACATTATCGCTGTGAGTGTATTGGTTCTTTTGTCGCTCTCTCTCTCTTTCTTTTTTAGTACAACAAAGTGAAAATGCAACTCGTAGATATAATAAGGAATGTCTGTCACTCGTTAAGCGTGGAGTTTCTTACATTTTTTTTTTTGAAAACTATTGTAACTTTGAGGTCCAAGAATCGGGAAAATTCAAGGCGATGGGATTTTTGACATTTTGAGCGAAAAAATTCGACACACCGACGACGGAAAAGCGATTATTACACGAAGTAGACAATTTTTATGCGCACTGTATACACGACACACGTCCTACGCTCAGCCGGCGAGCTTATCAACTGAACACTTTCTGATTGTAACCCATAAAGAGTGAAAAAAAATCTGTCGATTACTCCTATCAGGTGTGGAAGCAGAATAGAAGGAAGACGTGTGGGTTGCAAGATGAAGAGTACAGGTGGTTCTTTTTTTGCCACAGAAAAAAAAAAAAAAACTCGATGTCACTAAGTAAACATGGAATCATGGCGGATAATTGAGCCACCTAAAGGAGGCGCTATCAGATGTGACTCATGAAGAGGGGCCCTCTCTATCGTTTGAAGTTCTACAAGGTTTTTCACTTTTGCGTCTTGCTTTTTGGACAACAGGAAGTGAAGGGCCTTTGGTCTTTGACAAACCTATCTACGCGCACTCAAATGAAAGTCTAAGGCCTCGTGAACCCTCTACACTTGCGAAACGAGACTATCTTCCATAAATAAACAACAGATAAGTTAAATTTATTAATTTTTGTCAACAGTTGAGGAAATTCGAAGAAACGTAATAAGAACGAGGTTTACTCGTACACAAAAATCACAAGGGATATTTGTACATTTATTTGTCAAACATGGCGGGCGCTGATGCTAAATGTGAGCCATCTTGTTTGAGAATTACAAAAAACATTCGCGTGTCGTATAACCTTCGAAGGCATGAGGTTCACTGAGCCTTTGGAGGGGAAATTGCATCAGATTTCGACAAGACACATGATCATGGAATTTCGTTAACATCTTTCTGATGCAGTAAGTATTTCCATCAAGGTACTGGATTTCTGAGATGATGTTGGGATCATCTGTAAACTGTTTGTCTTATCGTAATATATCAAAAATATGAGTCAAGAAGATTATCAAGTTTGGAGTCATTCATAAACTCTACGTTCACGAAGGTCTAGAGAAGATAGGCATTACCAAACCACAACTAATTCAGATTTTGTCTGACGTAACTGGCTTAAAACTCCTTCAACGAACATTAGAAGATCGAAAATTGTTCATTAGATGCCATTGAAGAACGCCCGACTTATATTTCTGTTTGTATGAATGGACACGATAAGAAAGAATGCGTTTTCTGTTTAAAGGATCAAGGACCACTGGTGCATATCAGAAAACGAATTGGAAGTATTCGGAAAAAATAAGGAGGTTCCAAGCTGTGCTGCCTGAAAGGGTCTTTAGACAAATTGCTCTATGAAAGTTATCCCTTCGGGACCATGAATTTGAAGTGAGACTGCAGCGTAGTTAGAGAAGAACTAACTAAGACCTCGGTTGGAATTGGAATGCAACTCAAGCTTTTAATGTCAAAATGCAGAACTACATTGGAGTTGATATCCAATGGAGTTGAAATATGTATCCATAATTAAAGTTCAGCTAGAATCAAACTACGGTCTGAAATCGAATAGAGTGTGGAGCTGAACCGAAAATTCAATAAAACGGAGTTTGAATGGCATGAAACTAGAATGGAACTCTGCGAAGCAGTGATGTGACTGGAGCTAAGCTACATTCGTGCTAGGATCCAACTAAAGTGGGACTAGGATCTAATTATAGTTTAATTACGGTCAAATTAGAGTGGAACTAGGGACTACGTAGAGTCTAGTTAGAGTTGAACTAGGAGCCAACTCAGGTCGAACAAGGGCCCAACTACATTGGAACTCGGGTCCAACTAGAATCGAACTAGAAAAAAAAATAATAAAAAATAGTCAAACAAACTACGGTTTAGCTAGAGTCAAACTTAATTCAACCTCGAACTATGATCCAACTAGACACAAACTGACTAGGCTTCTGATATGTAGATTTCAAACGGTTTATTAGAGTCGAACTAGTGTTAGACTAGGGTTCATGCAGAGTTAGACTAAGGTCCAACTGGAGTTGAACGATGCTTACAACTAATGATCTTGGAGAAAACTCAGGAATGTCAAGTTCGTACATTTTTAAAAACAGCCTATGACAATGTTTATATTGACAACTTTATCTACACAGAATAGCCATGTTCCAGCCTAAGCTGAGTCCTTCGATATCGAAATATGATCTAAGCAACAATCAGTCACATACGCGCTGTAGGTAGCGCGTTCCACAGTGCAAAGGCAGAAGGAAAAAATACAGTCAATAAAAAAGTACTTTCTTCAACATAGAGGATTCAGGCAGAGTCTTACGATGGACACCTTCCATTTCAAAGGAGTAAGGAACTGAGTACAAAAACGCTCTCCCGTACAACTTTTGTAAGACCCTAACATATCTAAGTCCATCTACTGCATAGATGCACGAGCTTTATCGAAAATGAATGAGAATGGCCTGTTCTCATGAGTGAAGGAGATACCAGCCGTGTTTTTTTGAGAATTATACTCACTTCAGTCAAAAAAAAAAAAAACGATTTACCTATATACTCATTCCATACTCAGTAGCACCCGCATCAACCAATTGGTTTGCGACTCCATTTTTTTTTTCTTTATTTAACATTTTTTAAATGTCAAAACCGAGTAAAAGCAACAAATACAATCGGCTAAAAGCTTATTTATAAGATTTTTCGCGTTCTAGGTGCCAATTTATGTAGCTGCTATCCTCACTTGCGATTACTGGGAAAGTTATCGCCACTTGGTGCTTTGTGTGTAAAATTTGACTGGACTGGGTATACAGCTCCCAAAAAAAAACACGGCTACACATGCACTTATGTACAACTGGAATGACTGTTCAGTGACATAGGCCTAGTCAAATGAGAAGACCATTTGCTGTAGCGACATCTCACTAAATAATTACATAAGTTGTGCTGTAGTAGTCTTCATGCAAAATGGTTAAGGTGGAAATGAGGGCATTGAAAAACACTGACACATTCCTGACTGTGAAAAATACAACTAAATTTATTTCTTCATTAACTTATATAAAGACTTGTCACCACCCCTTATTAATTTTTATAATTTAACTTTATCGTGTATGTATATACATATTTATCAAAAAGTAAAATAAAATTTACTTGGAAATAGCTACAAAATTATTTTTATCTCTCTTTCTCTACAACTGCATGCTGAGTCACATTTGACATAAAATTCAAAACAAAATAAAAATAATTTTTTTTAAAATTAAACGACAGTTGTATAGAGGTAGTGCGAGGTGGTTTTTCCTCCCCAGACAAACGAGTGAATTAGACCGTTGAGACGTGTTCCCCCTTAAGTGCATGACGCATGCTTCTTGCGATTTATGATTAATTTTTACTTTTTTTTTTTGAAAGTGAAATAACACTCTAATTGAATATTTTATTTTATCAATTGCGAACGTTTGTTTGACATTTAAGACTTACATTCACTTTTAGATTGTGATTTATCGGTTATAATTCATTTAATTGCACAGAACGTTATTGTTCGACTTATTGATGTAAAAGTGCAGACAGAAGATTGGTAAGAACATGTGTTAAGTTCGTTATCAAAGATTAATTTGATAAATAACTTATAATTTATATTGATTACGAGCTTCAGAAGCATATGTACCTATACAGCATACATACTTTGTTAAAACATATATGTATATAAGAATTTAGGCCATTTAACTTCGAGTTTTGAGATATAAAACAGATATCTTGTCACCAAAACGCTAGAATTAGTAGAAATATTCAGGCACAGTAACTTCTTAATGAGCATAAGTAGTATTGAGCGATAGGACATAAAGAAAATTAAAATCTTATCAATGAAGAAGTGGTCCCCCCATCCATCATAGAAGAGATCTTAACAAGTTCCCCAGATCGGTTTCTATCGGAACTGTTCAAATACAGAGATGATGTTTTGTTCGGGCGCCTGCATCAAATCATCAACCATGCATGGATACATACATAGAAGTTCGTTAACTGCTGTCGCTTAGGGTTTATGGCACGTAGCATAATGTTTCAATAATGCTTCAAGCAAGAAAATCTTCAACTCCACACAGCTAACTCAAAGCTAACAAAGCACAGTTGCCTTTATTGATCCGGAAGACTATACATATTTGTGACTTATTCTAACTTGTAGCTCGAAAATATTGCAAATGCGTGCTCTGACCGATAGCCTACCATTGGTAGGATATTTGGTCATAGTACCCAGACAAAAATTATTTTTTGGTTAAGGATCATTGGGGTATAGGTCGAACATTTTGAAAGTGAGTTAACTCTGTTTTTTTTTCTACTTTAGAAAACCGTTCGAGAACAAACAATGCGTAGGGCGTGTCATCAACTGAGAAAGCAAAAAACGATTCCAGTCACGCACACCGGCATCAACGTAAGAAAATTTCAGACTAATTTTTGTTGTGATTCAAGAGATTTCATCAATGCCTTGACGAAAAAAGCAGAATAAGCTGCAAGTAGATACAACTCGCTATCCGTCAAGATAGGAGAAGACAAGGTTTATACAGGGCTTATGCACTGACATGCAGTTTCTTCTATCTGGTACTGGTGAAAATAGTGCGAAATTCCCAGGTCAAATAAAAAAAATAAAGAAATATTCGGCGCGAGAACTCATAAAGAGCCAGTGTCTAGCTTCTTGCAATCATTCATGTTGTGCTTGTTATATGTATATTTTATACGAACAGAAGGGGCCTTGAGTTTTACTGGTGACTCTGAACGGCGGATTGAAAAGCTTTTTCATAACAGATTCTACTTTTGCAGGTTTGTCATGCTTACGAAGAGGTGGTGCCGCAAAAAAAAACGTGTGGTTGTTTGCTTGAAACACTAGGCCACGGCGACAACTCCAACGTAGAATAACACTTTTCAATCGCTGTTACTATGACCTTGGAAGACAACTATTTGACGAAGCCCTTCAAGAACAACCAAGGAGACGCTATATAAGACCCTCATCATCCCTATATTGCTGTATGGTACAGAAAGCAAGGACTTAAAATCGGATGAAAGCGCACTTGGAATTTTCAAGAAAAAAAAAAGTTATATTTATGGTCCACGAATTATATAAGCCGTGAAGCGACACCGAACTGGTCAAAAAAAGGGCGGTACACATTCATCAAAAACAAATACACGAAGAGTTGTGAGTGCTTTCTCGAAAAACTTGATATCTCTACCCACCGAATCTATGGATAGTCTTCGAAACTATTGCTCTCTATCAGTCGTTGGTTGACGCCTCCAAGATCCGAAAACGTTTGACCTTTGTTGATAAAGGAGCATTCGACACATGGTTGTCGTTTGGGAGTAATAATAACCCAAGTAATAACCACTTCCTTTCATAACGCACGTGAACACAAAAAGCTTTAAGAAAGCTTGAGTACATTTGTTGGTTTGCTGATTTACCATTAGATGGCACCAAATTTCTCTCAACACAACAAACTTTTGCTTCGAACATGGAACCAAAATCTGTGTGATCCCTCACTTTGAAACCACAACAATAAGAAAACAGGGAACCTCTTCCACTCCACTCCGAGTGCAATGTCAGATTCTATTCACAGCTCAAAACACTCAAGGCTACTTTTGAGATCAACAAAAGCCGCTCTTTACCACGAAAATAAATACATTGCTTATGGTAAAGGTCAAGGTTTACACAACCGCTTCTGCGACCTAAGCACTTACAAAACCGCATGCACAACCCTTGATTCAATTAGAGAGCTTCACTTCTGCTTCTTCTTTTTCCTTCACAATTAATTGGCATACAAACCAACTCAAGTATAGCACGTAAATTACCTCATCAATTACCAATACTCGCTTCACACTTAATTATGCAACCGCGACTCTCTTACACAATAAACAATTGAAAATCTGCGAAAAACAAAAAAAAAGAAGAAAAACCATTGAACATACCCTCGCCTTCTGACTTCTGGCTTTATCCGCCGCCGTACTATTACCACCACTCGTATCCTTGTTACTGTGCCTCGTACGTTCCGCCTTACTGGTCGCCACAATGGGCAGTCCTCCATTCTCCATCATCGTTATAACGACCTTATTATTCTTGTTCGCATTGCCACTGCTGCCGCTCATGTTGTTCTCGGCATTGGCGGCCGCTGAAGCGCGATGTTTGCGCTCCCGTTCCCGATCCCGCTCGCGACGTTCCTTTTCCTTTTGCATTTCTTTTATGGTTGCGGGTGTGTGACTCTTTGAACGTTTTAAGAACTTCATCATTTGAGTTCGCATCTTCGGTTGACCGCCACCGTTCGCACTGCCATTGCCGGACAGTTGACCACTGCCGTCGATGTTCCGCGAGACCTCCAATCGACGGAATGTACCCTCGGGGTTCTTAACATAGCACCCCTCAGACATCTTGTGATACGAGTCTGTTGGCAATTTGTGAAAGTTCCCATCCGGACTGCGGTAATAGCAGTTGTCTGTCTTGTGGTAACCATCACCGACTGTGTAAAACTCGTTCACCTTAGCTGGTGCCGTAGCCAAGGAACTCAGCTGCGATGATGGCGGTGTAATTGACAACTCGTCCGAGACATTTGTGTTTGTCGTCGTCGTCTTTATGATCATATCCTTGTCAATGGCCGATGGAATTCCAGCCAACTTTACCAATGGCGGTAGCTCCTCGTTCTTTTCAATGTTATAGGCGTTCATTTCACTGATGGTCACAGGACGTCCATTAGCAATGATATCTTTGTTCTTTCGCATCTGGATGGATTCACGTGCGCCGGCTCCCCGGTAGAGGTCGGACGGATCTTTTAGTGGATCACGCAGTATCACCATTTCCTCTTTGCGCAATGGCTGTACGGCGGAATGTCTGTAGTGGGTTTTCGACTTTTGATTCGGATGATGGCGATTCACATAGCTAGCTGACTGATTGCTATTATTGTTATGATGGCTATTATTGTTATGGTTACTTGAGATTTGTCCCATGATTATGCGAAAGCTACTCAGTGCACATGCAGCTTCAATTTTCTTACCCGCCACTGGGGCAACTTCATACATATTTTTGTGGTGTAATCTCAGTACAATGGGAGCGTAGTTATCACCCACTGCCTCTCGATATAAGTTTGTGTAAATGTCCTAGAAGTGGATGTTTTCTTAAATGCTCCTTAACTACAAATTAAATTGAGAGAGGAAAACAAAACTATTAATTCCCCTTCTCTCTCTATCGTGTCTCTATACAAATGCAAGATAAGAAGTCTTTTAGGTTTCACATCGCTACGTCTTGGGTTGGTTTTGTATCTGGAAAAAAGAAATTATTTTCCATTACATCAAAGTTGGATTTTCTTTTAAACATTCGCCATTACGGTTAAATTGAAGACACCCTGTTGTATTTGTGATATTCGTCGTATCCCTATAAGTTACACACTAATGACGTGCGAACACGAACGTATTTATACCGTCAAAAGCCGATGTAATACCTAGCACAACGAACTTTGCTCTATTATTGATCGAAAGGATTGTAGATACATATATAGATACAAATGCACTCGTGGTCTTTTACTTAAAGAATTTCAATAGATTTACACTTTCTTTTTTGTGTACGAGAAAAAGAAGAATCTATTTTTGTAACACATCCCGCGAATATTTTTCTCTTTACTTTGAAATTCTTTTTATTTATTTCATCAACACAAATTCAATTTGTTTTGTAAGATACTTTGGGAAGATATTTTCAAGCAAAATGCGGATAGAAGAGAGCGGAAATTCAGAGAACTTCCGTCATAACCGAAATAACTCTAAAGCAACAAGCGTTGATAGGTTCCTGTGGTGAGGGTCTATTGGGTGAAGGAAAAGACAACCATCAAATCAGGAAAGAAAGAGTAGACAGTGTGTCTGTATTCATTTTTAAATCATACTTTTGTTTGTCTGTTACCTTATATCTCAAGACTAACTGTATCAATTTGTACGGATTTTAAGGTAGACTCTTCTACATGAATGTGGGTTGGTTTTATGGTAGACTTTTTGGGAGATACCGCCTAGAATATACAAAGCATCACCCATTCGTCAATTTTAAGGGCGTGTGTGAAAGCCTTTCAAAAGGTAGGTAGTAGGTAGGTAGAAGTGGCTGAAACTGGTAAGCCTGCCAGAGACACAAGAAGCGCGGATGCGCCTTTTTGATACCACAACTCACGTGACCAAACTTTACAAGACTATGGTAACACTTTGAATAACGAGAATCTCATATATTAATCCTATTACAACGTGCAAACATTCAAAACCAATGAACGTTGGAACCAATCTTGGTATCTATGCCTAAAACGGTTAATGCGTTTTGCGTTCTGACTAATTTGAGTTCAGTTTTGAACCCCAGCAACAATCAGTGCATTTGTTTTTACGGCACCACTTGTTGGTAGGCAGGCAGTGAGAAGCCTAATTGTCGCTCAGAAGCCTGTCAACTGATCTTCCGCATTCTGCAATAAAAGTTTAAGTTCCTTCCATTCGTACGGAAGCTATAGGATGCGCAACACGTATGGGTGCTAAAAACTGATGTCTTTATAAGCATAGTATCAGACAGAGGTTTAAGTGGGTGTGGTTGTAAAGAGGCAATACAAGCATTCGATTTCAAGGTGTTAGATAGCATTTTCTGCATAAATTTCAAAATTTGGATAAAACTTAATTGAGAAGGCTGTAAGCAACTCTTATAGAATATTTAATGTCAGGTTTCCTACTAGGAAAATATGCAAAAGCAGACTCAACCAATGATACTGACGGGGTCGGTGTGAGCATAGTCACGAACATTAGATGTTCATATCAAAGTCTTTCCATCTGCCTCATTCAACAAACTTATTCTAGTCGGAGGTACTATCCAACCAGCAGGCATGAAACTTTTGATATAGACTTTTGTACAGCTTGAAGCACAAGGTGTGCAGACAAAGTTTCTTTTTTAAATGGGTTGTGACCTGTATGAGTTGGTATCCCCCAAGACTCAGTCCTTAGTCCGGTACTTTTTCTTCTTAAATGACTTCAATATATAAGTGATTTTATAGTTCTGATTAAAGTCTAAATTTACTTTAAAAATTCATAAATCAAAAGGAAATTTCTGTTTTCATATCTCAAAAGTAAAACAGAAAAAAAAAAAATATTAATGTGCGAAACAAATAAACTCTTGGCAACCTAGATACATTTTTTTTTTTCTATTCCCAAAAAACTTGTTTGCTTTCGTCACTTGTGCCATATTTCTGCTATACTCTTGCCGCAGTGATAGTATTTCATAGCTAAAGTAAAAGAGATGAACAAAACAAACGTCATAATAACAATCGTTGTGTTTTGCAGCCAAAGACATTAACACATTTTCTTATATATTCTAAGCCCCCACCGAACACGAGATACTACGGAGGGAGAAAGCAACAAAAAAAAAAAATTACTTTTGAAAGTGCGGTAGATACTCTCGTGGTTCCTCGAGATTATTTTTAGAATTGTTGAGCTTAAATATATTTTTTTATTTTTTTTATTTTTTGCACACTTGAGTTTTTATTTTTAGCGGACAGAAATGAGAACTACGAGTTTGAATGGAGCACAAAATATGTTAAGTACATTATTTCCTTTCCCCTTTCCTATTACCTACGCGTAATTTTTACATATTTTTTCTTCCTGAAAGGATTGAGAAAGCAATTTTCTTTAATTCTTTTTACATAACAACACGAATGGATACAAGAAAAAGAGAAAAAAAAACCTTATGTTGAATTTTAATTATCCTCTGGAATGAAGCCAATCAGCCTTTAGTTGATGGAAACATTTAATGAAGACATGCAGTAATTTGTTGCCTCGACAGTCTGCTTTATTTCTGAGACTTTTAGAGTTTTGCTTCCGCTTTTTTTTTTTCTATCAGGTACTCAACTATACATCATTCCACAAATTTCAAAAGAAAGTTGGTTGGTTTTCTGGGTGTCCTGAGACTTACTTGGACCAGCGCCAAAGGTGCGACTCCAACAGAAGCTATCGAAACGATACTTTTACTCTTACCGCTCGAACTGTACACTTAAGAAATGGCAGCAAAGTGGGTTCTTCGACTGCAAACATCCAACTTTTCGAAAAAGAGCCAAATTGGTCACACTAGTATCGCTAAAACTGATTTTATCACGCCAAACCCAGACTTCTATCTAAACTTCCAAACTCTCTTTCCATCGAAAAAAATTTCCGACGGAGGAAGGATCATTAAACCCGACAATACATCCATTTTCACAGACGATGGATCAAGGGGTAGGCTCCGGAATCTACTCAAAGAGAACGCATTTGGCCGGTTGGCGATGGTTGAAAACCACGCCAAATCAAGGCCTCAAGAGAACTATCCTCAGTAATAACTCTGAAAAGAAACATTGATATCTATATCGATAGCCAACCCGCTATTAAAACTAGTAAAGGGGACATATCTTGTGAGCTTAAAATCGTAAGCTCAAAGCACAAATTCTGTCTCACTCTGTTGTGTCCTGGGGCATAGAGGCATCGAGGGCCTGGCAAGAGTAGGATCAAAACTAAACCAAACAATGGTCGATCGTTCGATTTTGACCTGTTTAGCGGTTCTTAAGCAAAACATACGGTTAGACACTCACTTCTGCAAACTTGTCGATGAAAGATGGAGCACACACCCACATATAAAAAAAAAGTGTCCACAACACAGTAAAAGGAAAACAAAAGCATTACTTACGCTGAACAGATCGTACTTAGCACTAGTGATCAGCATCTTTACAAGCTACAACCTACTGGCGGCCCATGTTAAGCGAGTGTGATTAAGTACGACGGAGATCTGCAGATTCTATGGCGCAGAAGAGGACACGACTACCCAAGCATCAGGGGGAAAAAACCCTAGTCTCTCACTTCTTTAGCTACCCGGAAATGTCAATCGTGTCACCAAAGATCATTCTGAAATTCAAACTGGATTTCGGGCGGTGACCGATAGAGACCGAAAATCTACCTATTTACAAGGTTGATAGCTATAGCTACCTACATACAGCTCTTACACACATTTCAAAATAATCCAAGCCTGTGAGGACAATTGAAACTGCAACAATTGAGATTTAGGGTGTCCGAGAACAGATGGACAGAGGACTGTCTTTCTATACCGACAATTTGAAAATGTGTAAACATACCTAGGTCAGTACCAGCGCCGACATTGACTGTGAACCCAAGGAATTAACCTAGTCTTCCGAACTGAACAGTCCAGACTGCAAAAGAGATAGGGTAATCGTGACTGCAAAATGTGCCCGGTAGTTTTCATCGATCAATATGTTAAGACCAGAAGGTCTTAAAAGAAAAAGCAATGATGCAATGAACCAGAATTCGAGCGGGCTCAGCTGTCTCCTGATTTCTTTATTTGCAACATTCTGGAGGACAGGGTTTCGTCTAGAAAGAACACTTAAATTAAACAAAATTTTTTAACCCCACGAAAAATGATAGGACTCAAGTTATCTGAACAAAAATTCGGGCAGTTACGAACGAAGTACTCATTTCCTTCATGGGAACTAGCAAAGTGACTCGAAATTCTCAGTACGATGTACATTTAAGCTATGTATCTCGTGAAGAGTACCAAAACAAATAAAGTTCTGTTTTTGTAGAGGTTCTGTCATTTAATGTTTACAATAATGGAACGAACTACAGCCTTATACTGGAACAATGAAAGACGCACATATCTGACCCTGCTCTCCTCAGAAACCCCAAACGAGCTCAAAGCAAGATTTCTACAAATGATAAGGATGAGACATTTCCCGGATCGAAGGCCCCTAAAGTCGACAGATATTATCAATAAAATTACAAAGTGTGAGCTTCCTCCACTTCTGACACGTACCGTTTTCGATTTTTATCAATTAAAAATTTCTTTAATGACCATAAAAAGTTCAAGGAAAAATTACTTTTTCAAAATATTTACATTCTTTGTTTGAAAAGAAAAACAATAAACATTCGTTTCCTCATTCATCTTATAAACAAATTGAGTATTTATTAGCTCGTTATCGTTGTACATACATGAAGTATTACCCATGTTTAGTACAACATGCGCCGGATACTATGGACTCTCCAAAGCTTCCAAATGAAAACCAAACGAAAGAGATAGAAGGATATCAAATATAATATCCATACACACAACATGGAGGTTTTTCTTTTTTTTTTGCAACCACAAATTTAAGTTTCAATTTTCACCAAGAGCGGAGTCCAGTAAACATATATCTAGCCATAATGTGCTCCATGACAAGATTGAATTACCTTTCATAAGCAATTTAATGAAATTAAATCAAATGATTATCAAGAGGTGTGTGCCCACAACCATACATACATAAATAAACGTGATATTTTAAAAATGTTTAGAAGTGACCAAGTGTATTTTCATTTCTTGTAGATTGACAGCCATTAGTCATCTGACATTTTCAAAGACGACAGTACTTTAATCAATTGACAGATGAACTGAAGAAGATTGTATCTTGTCATTGGATGTGAACAAAATAAAATAAATAAAATCACAATGAAAATGTCGTGCGAACATTTGACGAATCAATTACAAATTTTTTTTTACATCCATCTGTGAAGAAGCTAAAGCCTGGCAGAAAGTAGCACGGTTTAATTGAATTAAAAATCAATTAAGGCACGACCGGAGGCAATAAAATTATTAAAAGCAACCTTTAGATGGGCAATACACTTAATTCAGTCAAATAGATAAACTTCTAGTTAAAAAGTGACACGTACTATAAATGATGAATGAGTTATTTTTTCTTATAGATGGCAAGCCTAAACATATGTATGTTTGTTTGTGTTTTTATATCTAAAGAACAGCTGTACATACATAAGTTCAAAGCTAATTTTGAGACCCACCTAGCAAGTAAGCAAAGTTCATATTGAGGCTGTGGATGCCATGAAGATTGCCTTGCGTTTTCTTCACAACTCTTTGAAAATAGCCTTTAAATCCAATGAAACTTCGCCTTCTTGAATATGTATACAACGTTTGACAATAGTTCATAGTAGGGGCTATCTCAGTTCATTAGTCTATAGGTACCAGTGACCAAGGACTCGACAAGCAAATATACATGCCTTTCATAGCCGCCGCCTGGTCTAGTGTACCCCATCGAAGGCCAACCAAAACCAACCAGATGTCTCACATCGAAAAATAAATTCTCTTGTGAAACATTGTCACCTTGATGCCATCCAGACACATTGTTACATCGAAACAAATAGAAACTCCACGACTAGACTCAACAAGGATTCACCTTCCATTCATTGGGGATTCCACCCTTTTATCCACTTATTTGATATGTATGAAGGTTTGAAGCTCATAGGAGCGTGTCACAACTGTGGCGTTATTACATTTGTAATAAAAAAAAAAAAGGTAACTGTGCTCGAAAGACTTCGCCTCAATTATGCAAAAGGTCAATTCGAACAGAAGCCATGTCGTGTGTGTGGCCTTTTCCTCTTGCCGACTTTTTCTAAATTAATAATCAAGTCTTGACTAATGTCAACAGTAAGCGATTGCATCCGAAAAAAAAAACTATAAAACGAAACAACAACAAAAAGTAACAGCAAACGAACAATAAGAACTTTTTTAATTACAATAGGTCACGCAACTTCTACGAAATTACAAGTGACTTCTAGCACAGAGACCTCGAAAACTATAGGAACTAGATACTTAATACAAATTAAGCAAACAAATGATATCTGTTTAAGTAGCGGCGCGGCGGCGGTGACGGGTTGGAATCTAATTCATCGTGCATTCTATCTAAAGTTATATAAGTTTTGGTGGGTGTACCGTGTACCTATACAAGTACACAACTACCTAGTACGTACACATACATATACACATGGGATAAACTGATTATTATCTTTAAAGCTTTTTATGGATTTCCTTTAAATTCGCCTTGAATTTCAATTAATGACAAGGGCATGTGTATTCTGTTTTATATTTTAATTGTTAAACAATTTTTAAATAAGTGCACATGTACAATTCCAGTGTCTAAAATGGAATGCAAATGTTCTTTTATTTAACACGTTCCATAAAGCTTTTCAAAGTGGTTCTCTTAAAAGTTATTCTCTCAAAAGCTCTTAAGACTGGGAGCAAAAGCTATAAAAAAAAAAAAAAGAAGAGAAACCGTATCAATTCGGTTTAAGAGAACATGTTATATTCAATTTTGTTGCTTTGTTAACGAAACTAAACTTGACGAAGGTGTTGTTTTGGTACAAAGGTGATGGAATGTGGTGGGTGTTTATTTTTACCACATTGGAGCTAGAGAATGTTTTTTTTTTTTTTTATGACTGCCATCAATTTATTGAATATGGAGTCTCTAGTGATATTGCTAAACTGGTTTTATGGAAGCTTAAATGCTTGACAAGCATTCGGAAACGAACAATGGAGCGACGATAACGCCTGTCTTGCGTTGGATTGTTTGAAAAAAACATGTTTTCGTTTTATTTTTTTATCTGAAAAAAAGGGTTGCCATCTCTAATTGGTAAAACTTTCTTTGAAGATAATAATGTATAGAGGAATATGTTTGAAATTACATTTATGGAAGTATACAGAGATATCCTGGCATGCGTCGTCTACAGCACACTCGGACATATAAGGTATGCAAAACCGTGCAAATATGGTCGTGGTTAAAACATTGACTGCTAACAAAAAAAAAAAAAAAACAGCCTTGTATATTTTCGGCATGAACGACAAGGATATTTGCTCGTCGTTAATTGTAAGATAGATTATGTTGTCAACAAAGAAAGTAGGCTATAAAGATTGCACTTTCATTGATAGAAACGTCAGGAGTTATAGGTCGAAGAAGTAAGCGTTATAGTCATCTTGAACGTGGAAAGAAATCATAATTACATCATAACACAATTACTGAGACAAGAATTGAACAAATCATAGGCAAATCCTCTCCCAATTCAGTGGACCTACCTTTGTCTTGAGTTCATGAACCATATTCTATCTACAATCCAATCTTATCTTGTTCCCAAAATAAGTTGTACTCACTATGAACTTTTCGGGATCGTTAATTCGATTTGGTCGGTGTACAATGCAAAGCGCCGCCGCTTGTTTCTTTTGAGTCCCACCATCTGTAAGAGGGTAGCTAAGTGGAAGTGACTCTCTGGTAAAAGTCCTCCAGAAACACAAGCCTTTTCATATCCCAACTCATGTGACCTAGGTGTTGATGGGTGTGACTAAGAGGAGTAGTTTTCAAATCCATCCTGAGGACTTGACTTGTAAAAGGCTTTGCCAAGAGATGCCTTGTTCCGACTAGTACTGGGTAGTTGCATAGGAATTGAAAAAAGGGATATTTTTCTTGCAAACTCTTGCAGTTACGGCAATGAGTGTTAAAAGGAATGCGCTATTTGTTACAATTACAGCATCTGTAACGATGACCAATCTTTTCAACAACTTCAACTTCGTCAAAGTAACATTTAATGACATTTAATTGCATTGCTATGATAATAGCTCACTTATCTTGGAAGAAACATATTCAACAGAGACTTTAGATCGTATGAAAGCCCTTGAAATAGAAAATGCATTTTTAAGATTCACTGAAAAGAAACGCATATCCCCGTTTTATTTTTCAATTCTGGAGAAGTTGGATCTGCCCGTATCTTCAGTTAGGTCTCCCATCGATGGTTGGCTTTCTAGCAATCACAATTCTAAGTGGCATGACTATCCAGAATGCAGGCAGACTAAACGGCGTTCTTGTAACCTCTCCGCAGAAAAGACTGCAGACAACTTATTACGGGACACTTCGCCTTTGCCAAACATCTCAACGTGTTAGGCTTAAGTGACACCACTATCCGCTTGTGGGGAGGGCGACGACACTGCGAAACACTTCCTATGTCATTGTCCCGCTTTTGCTGATGTGATGAGTGCTTGTAACCGAAGCTCCATATTACTGAATTTCTAACAGAAAAAGCAAAAAAAACTACTTTAAAATTTGAAAAGCAGTGGCAACCCCGTTTGAAGATATCAAAAACCAATCAATGAACTGTTGAGTAACGTATTTGAACTTCAATCCCACATACTGTCCTATGAAGTCAGACTTTTGCAAAAATTCAAACAAATGATAACTGTCTTATCTTTTGGAATGCCGCTCTCTATTTAAGGAGAAACTTTCCATGAGGAAATTTATCTCACAAAACTTGTCATGCCGAGACGCACAGTGGCTGCTTTCTGTCACATAATATACGATATGCACCTAGTATACCAACACTCATAGAATATTTTATGAAATGCAAATAGATTTTAACTTCATCATCACGAAATATACCCACACGCAAGTGTTCTCCAAGTTGATGTGTGTGCGAACCTGTGTATGTGTCCAGTCATTAATTACAAAAAAAAAAGAACCGCCTAAGCGTTAACGCGTCAGTGATCTTTGGCACAGAAAATATAATAATGAATGGAATAATTGCCATTTAATTGACAGAAATGTGTTCTAAAAAAAATTAGAACGTACTGGTATCTATGCATTCAATACCACAAGTGTGTGCGTCAGTAAGTTTATGCTTCCACTTATCCATCAAGAAATATAATTTTGAAACCGGATTTCGGATAACCTTCATTTACTGAGAGAGGATGATCACTACTTTGCATTTAATTCCGTGTGAGTAGATGATTGTTCGACTCCATTGTTAGTCCTAACCTAACACACAACAAAATTTCAATAAAAAAAAATAATGCAAACCTGACGACGGATTAAAGCTGATTGTGTTCTTTGCAAAAACACTATTGTCCTCAATAAGATTCTCCTCCATCGTTGAAGCAGAACAGATTTGTATCTTGATTTGTTGCCCTGCAGGCTTGCCAATGTTATAGTGTGAGAGAAGGTGTCAGTGTCACATTTGAAAAATGTTGTTTTAAACAAAAATACTGATGATGAGGTTGTCCATAATTTTCATCTTAATGTCAATGTGCTTTTAGGAGCTCGTATTTTTATTAAAGATTTAAATTTGTTGTGCCAAACTAAATGCATTTCAAGGTAAATACTTCACGCAAATCGATCCAGTGGTTCAGGAAATAATGCACCACAAATAAACATGTTTTCAAAGCATAGTTACCTTCCTCGATGTTAAGGGAACTTTCAACAACGTCTAACTAAATGCATCCACTGGGGCACTGTCAGGCCTAGGAGCACTTATCGCGCTGATTACAGAACTCTTTGGTGAAAGTCGTCAACGCTAAGATGTGTTACTTACAGCTTAAAGATCTGTCAATAGAGGTTCTCCTCAAGGGAAAGCAATGGCTACGCTGTGGATGACATTGCGATTGCTATCTCAAAATTCACCCTCAATTTTTCAATTAATTAATCAACAAAGGCCCCTCTATTCTATTTAGATGAACCGACAAATCTGGGCTTAAAGGAAACCCACACAAAACAGATCTTGTTCAAGAAATATAAAATCCCTGCAATCAATCCTCCAAAACTTTACGACTCCCTCCAAAAATAACTCTCTCTAATGAGACCAAATTCTTTTAAGACATGGAGCTACACGCCCAAAGCAACCTGTTGACTCTACGCCTTCATAGTCAGATTCATACTTCTTTATAGAGCAATAGTATGAACAATCTTGGAAATGTCCTCTTATACCAGGGGCTGGGAATACCAAACAGTAGATACAGTTAAATAAGTGACCAAAACTCAAGGGAGCTTCTTATTCAAACCATCACTGGTGTCATTCCAAGCCACTGCCTAATAGGGCAGCACGGTGGAAGACTAGGGGGATCTCTTCAGTGATTTTTGCGGAAGCAGTTAAGTTGAGGAGCAGGAAGAAATAACAACTCACCTCCTCCCCATTCTCTTACAGCTAAAGAAGACTTTTAGGTCTCTTCAATGATAACAGTGACATATGCCAAACTCCCTTACTTAAACTCATATCATTCATTAACAACTCTATAGGGATCGGAATGGGCATTGAATCTAAGTGAGTACCCTCCGGAGCTCCTATCTTACCTACCCCTAGCTTAGCTGTCACAAATTATGTTACCATCTAGAGCTCCCATAACGTATCGTAAAATTCATTTTTATTAAATTGATTCGAACGATCTTGCAAACTAGGAACGATACAATTCAACAACAAGCTTTCGCAAGGGGTTCAATAGAAAAAAAATGGTTTTCTAGGGTTAAACAGGCATACATAGATGTACCCACATGCGGACTTAAATAAACTTGTGAAAATTAGATCAACTTTACTTATGTAAAGTGCAAATGAACTCTCTTTGACTACCGGGTTCGTTCATCTAAACTAGATTATCTTTGAAAATTAACGAGCCGAACAACAAATTACACTTCAAATCAGAGCAATTGATCTAGTCGTTGTTGTATTAAACAGCGTTTAACCACGCAACAAGAAGGAAAGACTGAACAAATATGTCATATACTATCTGATAACAAACTTTGAGTGCAGTATTGGAATCAAAACCACATGCAAGAGATTTTGGAGCAGAACGTTAAAAGATAGTCGAAATTGGCTTCAAAGTAAAACAACGTTTGTAGTACATTAGCACCAGTAAACATTAATTTTATTAGGTTCAATTGAGTTCCGTAGGCTGACTCCATGATGTTCATAACACGTGAAATCCGAAATGTTTGGAACAACCATATACACATTAGTGACAAATGATCCATAAGTTTACAAGTGAAGCGATTGTTAAGGCTTCCGGGAAGTCAAAATGGATTTCTAAACTTAAAATGTCAATAGGACAGGAGTTCCCGTACCGTTGACCTAGTAGGACAGATGAAGGTACCATGAGTCGCGTTCTAAGACGATTTTAAGAAGTAAAGCCTAGAAATAAATAATTGGTCACAGATCCTGGTCGGTGTTCTATTCAGATGAATACCAGACCATGGCTTTCAGAGCCCCTAAGTTGCCATGAACTAAGCACTTTCGGAAAGGTCGTGAAAGAAACGTATGGACAAAAGTTCGCACGTGGAATAATTAAGTTCTTTACACTAAAGGTCCAAGAGAGTGGCACAAAATCGGTGATGATTGCTTAGATTCTACAAATGAATTGATCCATTATCAAGCTTCCAATAGAAAATATTTAAGTCCAAAATGGTGTACCACGAGGTTGTATATTGCCAACACTCTGGTTCATGATGCACAGATTAGCGAAGACAGGCTATTTAGCCGAGAACACAACCATTCAGAAAGTGCAATATGTAAGTGTGTATTTATATTGGGTCAACTGACTAAAATCCTTCCAAGAACGGCTTGAAATATAGAATATAATATACACTACTGCGGGGATCTTTATTCGGTACTGGGACAGAATTTTATAAGGAAAAGAGAAAGCACAGGTATGTCGCAGTGGGATATCCTCGCTGTGGTTGTGAACATTGAGTTCTCCGGAAATGGTGTAGCACCCATTGTACAGATGTCATAGCAATCACTGTTAAGGGATAATTTTGAAATGTTATTTTATCATGAAATAGAAACCTTTTGCATAAAGGGTGACATCCCATTGAGAGATGTCATGGAAAACTGCTTGGGCAATCTAGTAAAGGAATATAGATACCATAGATTGCATCAACTACTAAGCTAAGATCTAATAATATTGTAACTCGGTGCCCTCAAATTTACACCAAAACGTTAAAGTCGTACAAAACGTAACCGAGCTCTTATGCACTTTTGTTGGACACAAGCAACAGAGCGATTGTTTCAAAGTCTCAGTCAGTCTGATTCGAATTCGCTTAGAATTCATGCGTTATTCTTAATCTGTCAAGGAAGTATGAAGAGCAAGCTACGAAGGAGTTCCGAACCCTGAATGTCACGGAAAGACTTTGAATTTCTGCGTTTCATTTCAACGATTTTGCAACAGTTATAGACGATCCACTTTTCGGTACAAGAATCTCACTGCTCTTACAAACTGATTCGATTATATATATGTATGAGCCTTCTGCGGTACCTTGGGTTAGTGTTGCCACATTCGGATCTCCATGGATTCATTGTGCTTACTTTTGCATGATAAAAACATAAAAGTTTAGGAAAAAGAAGAAATATAAGTCTTTGCTTTAGCTTAAGTCATCTACCTGAAATGTGTCAGAAGAAGTATTCATCATCGAAAGGAATGCCTTTCTGGTTCTCCTGAAGCTAGGACATTCGATGAGCGACTACAAGGATTGTACCTAAGCATGTACATTTAGGTCGACGGTCAACCAGTAGACTGACTGTAAGGATGCCCTTATGTGTCTTCTGAACACATACACATGTCCAGATCGTTTTCTGAACATTTATGTCAATTTTAGTAGTATTTGAATGTTTAAGACCTTCTAATCAACCATTGTTTGGTTAAACTCTGAACTTTATTTAACTAGTGAATGATAATACGGAAGCCGTACCAAATTTAGAGCCTTCTTGCAAACAGTAATATTGTTTGACTTAATGACCCGAAACTCAGGACCAATTTTCTTTTCAAGAGAGTCTTCCAGTAAGGGTGATCCATTAAGCCCTTTTTCTAAGTTTTATTTTCCTTGTGAGTAGATCAATATGTTAGGGAGATTATGTTCAAAAGCTACGTTTAGGTTATAAAGGTTGTATGGTTGCTACGGTAGGTTTTCTTCGTACCGAATCTTCATTAAAGTGGTTGATAACGCTTCAAAACTCTTGCAACTTTCTATTTATACGAGACCTGAGCTAAGTTCGATGGATTATGAGAAACACCTTCAAAATAAGACTTGGGAGTTTATTAATTTCCCTGACAAAAACTGAAGTCAGGATTTTCCTTAATTGAGGTCACATTAACACAAGTTCTTGAGGCACCTGTCGACTTTGTCTTGTCAAGGTAGGAAGGTTTTTTTCCATATTCGAGATTTGACCAAACCTAACCCCTAGTCACAAAAGGTCAGAAAAAACATAAAAAGTAGCACTTTATAAAGGTTATACTCGTATGGAGGCCTCAAACGTCTGTCAGTCTTGGGAAAGCATACATAGGACAGGCGCATCTACGAGGAATACGATACAAATGCTGTCAAACTTGTATCCTCGAAATTGTAGTGTGTCCTTCGGACAACTGTCAAAGGGCGCTCAAAAGATTCAACGGTTTTAAAACATGAACACAACCCTCAAGTTTACTCTCCCAATCTATCTAGATTCTAATTCTTATTCCGTTCGCAACATAATTACAGTTGTTGCGATAGATCCACATGTCAGACTTTATTACCTCCGTCCAAATATGACAAACATTTCAAACCATTTTCGGATAAATGTGCCGTGTTGAGGAAGTTCGAGAACGTGTCTCTTGCATGTTGTACAAGAAGCAGCGGTACATTCTAATGGGAAATATGATTACCAATTCCTACACCCAAGAGGAATTCATTATCAGTCGAGGGCTGATTGTTTGTACCATCCAGCCAGAGGTGGTGGGTAGGAGAATGTAAAGAGGCAACACATACTCAACACAAAAGACGATTAAGCGATGCGGTTCACTTATTCAGCGAATAAAAAAAAAAAAATGTCGCAATAATCCAATTTGCCACTTGCAGTATCCAATTAGTCGACCTTATACCTTGGTTACACACGAACACCGTTTAGCGCACTCTGAACGTTGACGCACACAAGCTCATCAAAAAGTGTACGTATTTGTGTATCTAGGTGTCTTTCAACTGTCAATTGACATATATCTCGGGCTTTTGTTGTACCCGGTCGGCTGGATGTCGATGTGACAAGTCAAAACATTCTCGTAGAACACAACAAGCAACCCTACATATCCTATCCTCCCACAAAAAGTTGACCACCAAAGCTCTGTTGCGCCGACCAATCTCATGGATCGGTTGAGAACGTATTTATATGTATGGTGTATGGAGTATGGACTACGTCCAACGAATAACTAATTTAAAATTTACATATTTTCCGTCTGTCTGACTGTATGTGTGAGGAGTGAAACTGGGTATGGGGCAGAAAGACAGTTTTTTTTTGTCTTTCTTCGTCGTCTTCTCTCCTTCTTCTGTCTTATTATTCAGATTGCGGACAAATAACAGGCTTTTGTACTCAATTTGGTGTGGTAATATACTTATCTTAACTATTTGTTTGTCCCCTTTGCCACCTCTCTATCTAGGCGGGGTGGTGGTGTACATTGCCTCCATTTCAATTTAAAATTAACTAACAAACTGTTCTTCTCTCTATCAAGAGGACGACTGTAAGTAAGGTTGCGCGCCTATGAAAGGAGGAGACACAGCCAACCACCATCTCGGATAGTACAAGAAATTACGAGCGCGCTTAAGAAGGCAATTTTGTTTGCCTTTACTAATTTGATCCCCCACCGACTTAAAATTGGCGTGTGCAAGTCTTGTTACGCAATATTTGAAAAGCAAACGATGACAACATTTGAGAATTGGATGCGATTTTATAAGTGAGTTCACGAGCACCCCAATAGAAAATTATAGAATAGATTTCTGTGAATTCTTACATAAAAAAAAAAAACAAAGAAAGACTTAGGGTAGGTAGAATGCACTGGACAATAGTTTTAAGTTTAAGTCACCCGGCTGAGCAGCAACATTAATGAAAGACTACTGAACTCACTCATGACTCTAGAGTATTCTTCCTTCATTGCATTCAATTTGACAGCGCATGGAATCTTACCACTGGTTAAAAGCGGTTAATATCCATTCGTCAACTAGTTTTAATAATGAAGAGGTTGAATTCATATTCCAAGCTTGGGAACTTACGTTCTTCAACATCTTAACATCCCGACGTTATTGAAGTGAATTTTTGATCAACTTGTAAATAATATTCTACCTAACTAGGGCTTGGCGGCACCCTTATTAAACATGTCAACCATTACGAGTTCTAATGAATGGCAGCTCAGCAGTTAGAACCTTACGAAAAAATGAGAATTTGCTTGAAAGTTTTCGAATAGACTCCCAAATTAAGGGGTAGTTTGTCCGTTTGGACTCCAAACTGCTGGAAAGGAAACTTAGGTGACCATAAAAGATTTCGGGTCGAAATGGTGAGATAAATCAATAAATGTACACTCCCATAGTAACAACCCATCACATATGTGTAGGTCTTCCCTGGACAATAAGTTTTCTTGCTAAAACTCAACGATTTGTCAATGATAGGCTTGTGCAAGGTCTAAAATATTTTGTAAACGGAATGATCAACAAAAATTGTTTTCTATAATTTGAAAGCAAACTTGTCTTCTCAAACCAACATCAGATTATAACTACAAAAGTAAGAAGGAAGAGAAATCGAAAACTTCGTCAAAACTCCGACATCACATTAATGACATCCGTGGACCAAAATTAAGTCCAACTAAGCTGTCTGGTAAAACTTGGTAGAGAATATCCACCAATTTACTTATGTTAGACCGATTGTCTTAGAACTTACCCAATCAGTTTCGGCACGGTCTTTATACTTGAGGTCAAAAACAGGGAAGGTTTAGTAACAG
This sequence comes from Criorhina ranunculi, assembly GCA_951813785.1. Taxonomy (NCBI): domain Eukaryota; kingdom Metazoa; phylum Arthropoda; class Insecta; order Diptera; family Syrphidae; genus Criorhina; species Criorhina ranunculi. The sequence continues at coordinate 26,324,833 of OX638383.1, forward strand.
CTTTTTTTAATAGAATGTTGAAAGTCTTTTAATTACCACCCCTTCCTGGGATGGTTAGTTGCCCTGACATTGCTGTCGTTGGGTTCGACTTAAAAATAAAAATTAGTTACCACCAAGTGAAGTGGCTTACCCCAGCTACTCCCGAAACCACTTGACATTTTAAAGACATTTACAACATAGGCTGTAATAGAGAGCTTGCCTTTATTTGAGAATCGAAGGAAGTACCACAGGGCAAAAACCGCAGGTCCCTTGAATTCTTCGGACCTCTACCGGCTGTCGCACAAACATTTAAAAAAAAATTAAATAAATAGGTCACGGTTACCATTGACAATGTTTTCGGGTTTGAGTACTTATTTTACATAATTTAGATAGGTCTACAGTCTACAGTGGACTTGGCCTTAGTCAACAAAGTTGGCAGCTACCTTAATCCTTCCAATGTCACATGCGACGTCCCTTGTCTGTATTAGGTAAACCGCTGTTCTAATATTCGACAAAGTTCTTAAACTGGGACTCCCAAGGTCCTGAGAAATAGTGGTCTGTAAAAATGGCTGACATGCATGACTACAACTAGAAGAACAAACAAACAAAAAAAAAACGGAAGTTAACTTGTACGTATTTATTAGAAGTCTTTGGGCTTGTGTCCTCTCTACATGTGTTTGGCATTTTATACGATGAATGCTGGACTCCCTGGTTAAGCCGATGTCATGGGGTAACATGTCACAGGTAACCGACCGAAATTCATTAATAAATCTAGGAGGACTCCTATGTCTCCGCTTTGTAAAGCCAGTTCTCGATAAATAATCGTTTAACCTGGGCCCAAGGAAGAAGATTAATACACTTTCTCTGTTTTAAAGGAAAGGTCTTCTATATTTTAAAGTGTTTGTACAAATTTACTTTAAATACTTTTCTGTATGCAAACGCATATAACAGAGTTTAAACGGAAAGCAACTCTCAAATTTAACTTATGCTTTAAGAAGCATCGTTTTATTATTTAGAAATAAGCCTCAGTATTGACAGCTTCACTTTCCGTAGAGTGGACGAATCCTATGAGGGTGGCTCCGGGAAATTGTATATTACTTCAAATTGACAAATTAATCGGGTTCAATTTACCTCTGAAATTGAAATCGTCAATCTAGAGATCAGTGATCTTGCAAATTCTGCTATATGACGCGGACTAGTGTACAAAGAACCGGGGAGGAAAACTGATATTTTTAGGCTCCATCAAGAGTATGAGCAGCTATTCGAATCATTGGAACGAATACATGCGTCAAAACTTCGTCTTAAAGACCAAGTGGTCGTCAGGATGCATGGTTGCAAACTGGATGCAAGTTGATTCAGATTTACGAGGTGCTTCAGGGAGACACTTTGCATGACAAATTTAGACGTTTCTCTTTGTAGGCCGAACAAGTTAACATGATAGCGTAAGTGGAATGACCTCATTCCAAATACTTATATTATAAGTTTGGTTGCATTTCTTGATAACACAAATCTAGTTCAACAACAATTTCCTTATAACACCTCATTTTTAATTTCCCCATTTCCATAGATAATTTTCTAAAAAAAAAAAAAAAATGTTTATGTTCCCATTCAATGAACAACCATTATGTCTCTTTTACCACACAGTCTCTTTTACGTCTTTTTCGCAATATTTTCTGTTCCATTGATTTGTTTTTAAAAAGTCTTTTGCAAGTGACGGGGCCAGTTACTAGTCATGCATGTTCATAGGCAATAGCAGGGGCGGACATCTCTTACGATTGTGCACGAATACACAACAATTGGTGCAAACTGTGCTAATGCAATATTAATATATACATATGTTACGTGCGTTGTTTTGTTATTGTGTGTGAAAATTACAAATATGGCGGAAAATTATAAACAGCAAGGTCTGTTTGCAATATATTTATTGAAAAAGAAATTCCATTAGGACATACATATATATAATCGACACGAAACGTAGACAAGTTGCAAGAAGAATGCGAAGGAAACAATGGTATGTAGATGCAAAATATGTGTCCTCTTCGAACAAAGGGACAGCGGATGACTCCTTGATAATTACAAATATTCGTTGTTTATTCGAATGGAGACATATGGAGAGAGACATCCCCACAGAAAGTCTTGAAAATCCGGTTGTAAGCTCGAAAGTTCCAAAAGTAGGTTAAACAGAGGAACACTGATGCATCACCATCAACAAATAGCAAGTTTCCTTTCGGAGAAGATGAGAGCCTTTGTTCGAATAGCGGAAGATAGGAAGCAACCTTGGAGGGATTTCAACAAGACAACACATAAAGTTAATGATTCTTGATGCTGGACTTTTAAATCTCTTACCGCTGGCTTATGATTGGTTTTTAGATAGAGCAGAAAATCAATATGGTAAACCTGAAATATTCAGATGTTTGAAGCAGTAGCTGCAGCTTTCCTCACTTCGGCCTCTTTCTTTGTCTAGTTTGATACAACTGATCATAGTGGTTCGTTGTTTTCTTTGGCTATTAAAAGGCTTTCAGTAGAGCTAAGCTTAGCATAAGATTGACAACGAGTTTTTTTTGTTTAAACACGACTAGACAAATTGATTTACTCACTAAGATTAACTTTAAGACAACTGAGACTACCGGTTAAAGTGACCAGTCGAACAACTCTTTCAGAAGTCGTGAACCCTATAGTTATGATTTTTAAGAGGCAACGGGCTATCTTTGCGACTATTTATATGAAGTCCAGCTAGGAACTAATCAATTACAACCACTAGAAATTAGAGTGCAGTGCATTACTTCAGAAGACACTTCAGTATTACTCTCTGTCAAGAATCGGTGATTCCCACGACATAATTTAAAGCGACTAAAGCAAAATAATGTTGCATGATATATGCACATAACCTGAAGGGAACATTGTCAATACGAGCCCGAATAGACCGATCTCGAGGTCAACTTTGTTCCCATGAGGGTAGTCATAAGCAATGCAGCGGACAAGGCTCTATGGGACGTGGAACGATATTGGAGATACTATTTATTTAATCGTGCCAACTATTTTAGGTACGAGCGAACGTAAGCAAAAGCATCAGTTCCATATTTTCCTAGGAGAAAAATGAGCCGCCTGAGCAAGCCGGAGTGAGAACAAACAGAGTTGCTGTATCAGTCTTAAGAAGCGATTTCTTTAACATTTTGAAAAAAATTCTACAAAACTCACACGCCAACACCTGAGGCGCGATCCTTCAAAAGTCCGTGTAATTGCTGGAATATGCTGGAGATATTGAAACGGAAGATGGGTTTAACTGCCAGTGAAGGCAAAGCAAAGTATGGATATGTTGTCAACAATACGGACGCATCAAATCGCAGTTAAGGACTTTGTCTACCTAGGCTCTGCTTTAATCATAGGCAATGACACCAGTGCTGAGATCAAAAGAAAAATAACTCTAGCCAATCGCTGTTTCTTCAGGCTAAGAAGGCTCTTTCTCGAACAACTAAGGCGACTTAATCATCCGAGTCCTGTTCAATGACGCGAGGCATCGATTTTGTTAAAAATGGATTAAGTTGCTCTAGGTTGTTTCGAGGGAAAAGTCTTTCAGGTGATCTAAGGTCCGGCCTACATACACGATCATTGGGTGAGCAGATACAACGACGAGCTGTATGAGCTGTCAGAAGATGGCTGGGACATGTACAGCGGATAAGCACCAGCGCTCCGGTCGGAAGAATCTGTGAATCTACTCTGAAGAGGCAATGCTCTAGAGGAAGACCGCGACTCAGGTGGCGCCCGTAAGTTGAAAGGGACCTCAACTAATTTGGGGCAGCTAGCTAAAGATCAATTATACACTTTGGTCATTTTGTGAAAGTAAAGACTAGTTTACAGTGAAATGTTTTAATAACTGGATGTCAGACAGTCGTTTTAGAAGAAATTTCAATTTAAAGCTGATATCAAAATTTTGTGCATTTCAAACATGATATCTCTGCAATATAAACAGAGTCAAGCAAATGTCGAATAGTAAGTAATATTCACAAAAAGTACTAATTTTAGCCATAACTTGTGTACTTAAAAAATAATTCAAGTCAACTTCAATTGTCTACCCTCATAAATATTTATTTTTTTTTTCCTTTATAGATCTCCATTTTATGGATGATGTAAGATAATTTTTTTCCCACACTGTTTTTTTTTTACACATAATTATTTCGACCTAAAAACAAGTATTAATTTGCAAAAAAAAAAAAATCAAAAGTATATACGGGTACATAACTTTAAAAATCGATTTAAGAGAAGTTAAAAATGTTACAAGGAAAGGAAACACGACACAAGAAGCAAGAGAAAGAGAGAAAAACCTGAAACTAGTAATTTTGAACACAGACAGCTGTATTCGGTCTTTCAGTGAGTAGTCCACCTCCAAAACCGGTTTCCTTGTGTGTTTTAAAAGTGGATATGACGCAAACGGCATAGCGTGGCGATGGCGATGGCGACTCCCCAATGAAAGAGTACAACGAAGAAGAAGTAAAGACAAAAATGTTATAGTGATTCTCTCTCATTTGGCATTGTTTTCATATCATAACCTGCTCTCATACAATATTTTTTATTTTTATTTTTTGTTACTTGTGACGGCAGGTGTGTGTGGAAAAAAAAAAAATAACGATATTTTTTTGAATTTCACGTTGCTTTTGATAAATCTTTCTTTTATTATTCATATTTTTAAAGGTGACATATTGTTTACTATGAGACACCCTGTGACCAACAGCTGTTGTGATAAATAAAGTCGTTACGGAAAAATTGAAATTTGTCAGCGAATGACTAAGGAACAGTCAGTCAATGAGAGATCCGCTTTTAGATCAAAGGAGATGTCAATTGTGCTTCTAAATAGTTTCAAATAGTGTATGAACTCGCAGTTCCATCATCAGGCAGTTGCACTACATACACACATCCAAATGTCAACGCCTAGATCGTATGATGAACGGCCGGAGAGAGTCACGGAAGTAAGTTGCAATCTTAAGATGTTGAATAAGGAATTTAAATCCACCAACAGTTAATCTAAATGTGTGAACAAAGACAAAACATGATTAGACTAAGAGACGCAGAACTATGGTCATGCACTCTGTTTTAGGAAATGCACAGAAATGGACTAAATTGAAGATGTAAGGTTCACTACTTCAAAATCCGACAGGAGCTACCAGACATACCAACTAGTCGGAGATAAGCAATAGCTAACGTTCTATGCAAACGACTTCAAATTGAATGTCGGCAAAAGAGTGACAGTCTTCTGCGATTGCAAGGTTTTTTTTTTGCCGAGATCAGGCTCCATCGTGCAATTCCAAAGTCAATCCTTCGAAGTACTAGGTATAACATCTGTCCTGAAAAGCTGTAGAAAATGTACTTGTATCCGGAGCAGTTAAATGGCAAAGAAGCCCAAGATGCTATGATATAAATCTAAAAGGGAAAAGCCACCCCCTTTGCAGGGTAGAACAGTGCTCCAGTTGGTTTCAGATAAGGACAGAGATTACAATTTTCCAAGTCACAATGAGATGCCCGAGCATGATCAAACCGTGGCTGTACTTCTCAAATTTAGAGACTGGTTGCAGCACCTAGAAGGTAAACACCAATGAAATTCCCTTAGATGGAAGAAAAGTACGTTGCCATAGAACAACTTGGCATCCAATTGTCGAGAAGAAGACTTGGCTGCTGAGGGGAAACTGGAAGAAGTTTATGTCTAGACATCTCAAAGATTTCTTAAGAGAGAAAGTAAGTGTGTACTTAAAAGTATTTCCGTGTACAAGAAGATCACTCCCCAATGTAATAGCAATAAAAGCATACTTATGCATCTCAAATAACACTGCTAAGACCACCAACCTTTATCCACTTTCCCCTGCTTTGGGATAATTAATCTTCTCTCAGAAGAACTATTAAACTTTATCCAAGAACAGAACTCGTAATTTTCCCCAAGTGAAAGTCACAATTGGGTCACAATAAACATTCCACATCCATACATCTTCTGCGTTCATTTCACTTGAAAAGTTCTGCATCTCTAGCTACTTCCACTCCGAAAAAAAAAACCGGGTTTCGAACTCCGTTTGGAATACAAATTTATTACATACTGCACACACAATTAGATACAAAACAAACTTGACTACCATTTCCGTCAAATGCAAATATATTTTAATGTATCTATACCGCTTACAGAGTATCTATAAACAAAACAAAAATCGCAATCAAAAAAACATGAATTTTTAGATAATTACTCGCGTTTGTTTCGTTAGTTACTAACCAATCTGCCATGTTGATGTCATCTGTCTGTCATCATGTGGCATAGTCTCATAGCCCTCTATAACTAACGAAAAGCTTAGATCATGAAGTATTATTATTATTATTATTATTTTGGTTACGTTACGTATAGGGCCATTTACATTTTTAGATTCATTTTCAAAACAAAAACTACAGTAGTTGTCTTATAGTATAAATCTATCTTTATCGCATGTTTGTCTAGATCACATGCGCGAGGCATTTCCAAATTGGGTAACGACGATACACCGGCCCACCAAGTAATGTGGAAAATAACTCTAGTAAATTGCAATTGTAATCTTGAGAGCTACAAACAAGTAGGTAAATAATTATCAGTCTGCAATCATTCAAGCATTAGAGGGAAGTTGACAATTATTTGCGCAAACAAACTTTATACCGTGTGCTGTCTGTCACATCGACGATGGGAGGAATATTTGTTGGTTAGGTTTCCTTTGTGTCGGAAATTTTCCAAAGCTCCCAGAGCTGAAGCTATTGTTCAACTTCTAACGTGTAATATATGGGTTAAGTCTGACAATTATCGCATGTAAACTGTAACAGAGTAATTTATTAATGTCGTCCAACTGTCGAGCTGTTGTTGCTGCAGTAGGGCTGTGTAATATTGAATAACAAAATTGTTGTGGGATTAGGTGCACGGTTGTTTGGTGTAAGAAAATTCCATAACTAAGCCAATGCGCTAGTTAGGCTATGTATAGGTAATCCAACTTGGACTTAAATCATTAGAAGGTACTTGTATTTAGTTGAATAAGTTGCATTTGGGCTATTGGCAATAAACTTGTAAATCTAACCTTATGATGACGAAAGGCGATTATATGGAATTTCTGAGTCAGTGTTTTGCCAGAAGATGACTCAGGTTAAAACTTGGATATTTTTCGGCTATAATTACGAGACAGTACATACATACTCATACCTACTCATATTCATTTCACGCAACACAATGTTATTTTGTCGATTTTAAGAAGTCTAATTATAGATCGTGTCCATTTTGACGGTGAGAGAGCACACTAAGTGAGCAAAGACCCATTAATCGTTGTCGGTGCTAGATAAACGCTGGACTCCTCGAAAACACCTACATTATACCAGAAATATATCTTTAAGTCAGTCTAACATGACAAAATTTCAAAGCAAGTAGACTTCGCCCTAAGACAAACAATTAATATGAACGAGAAAATTCGGCTTCAGGAGGCCATAGCCGCAAGAGACTGCAAGGAATCTTGCCAAAAATAGTGTTACTCCGTTGTAAATTGGAACCACAAAAAGTCAGTAGCAACATTGCCAAAAAGTCACCAAGGGAGCCGCAACTAAAATTCTAGGTTTCGCACGATCAGCAAAAGAATGTCGGCAAGCATTCATGCCATAACGGACGATGACTATTCAAATCATGATTCATTGATGATCAATAGAGGCAAATACTTGCAGAACTTCAAGGGCTATAGCAACCCCTAAAAATCGCCATGCATGGCCTATTGTCCCTGTGACTTTAACTAACGATCTTATTTGTCAAATTTGTGGTTGTGCTGCCTCCTTACGGGACGCAGTTACGAAGCAGCTCCTGTAATCCTCGAAAAGGGTCTTAATTGAACCGATGATCAGTAAAAGTTGGAACCAGTATTTGATAGAACAATCGCTTATCCATAGGTCAATCCATTATACAAGTCAAAGGCGTTAAGCTAACCGTAGGGTTCCAAAAACTTCTTTATGGGAAGAAGCCGAACTTTGTACACTTTTTTCTTTTGGTTTTTTCGACTTAGGGAAAGAAATTCGCCCTAAAGCACAGGTTTCTCCATCAGCAATCGATGTCTCCAATGAAACTCACAAGTTTTACGTTTTAGGCCTACTTAGTGACTGCAGATTGAAGGAAAGATTTCTCAGCAAAGTAGGAATGTAAAGGATGTCCTTAAATAGATTCGACGATAATCAACTATAACGCTCAAATATGTAAGGGTCAACATCTGATTGGTAAAACATAGCTCTAGTAACTTCTTTTTTTTTAGAACCTTCACATTTGAGTCACCCCCGTTGGAGCATTAAACGAACTAGAAGATTTCTTGGAACTCCACGAGATAGACGTCAAAAATGTAATCGTTATCAATTAACAAAAAGAAAGCCCGACTCAATACTATTTTACCAAAAGGTGGCACCACAATCGAAAGTAAGGAATCAACCAAAGAGCTGTATCACAAATCGTATTACATAAACCGAAACCATTATAAAACAAAACTAAACGTTTACAAACTTTTCACCCGTACTGTTCAAAGACTTATGCTAAAATAATTTATTCCATTATGTCGTGATTCGGTTTTGGTTTTATGTGTATACCATAAATATAATACGTAATCAAGTTCCAGAATTTTGCTTGTAATGTGTCCTTGAAGTGTGCTCACTTGAATGATGTAAACAATAGTATTATACGCAACGTTATTTAGATGTAATGACGATGTTTTCGTCGCACTTTTGACATTTACAGAACAAACTTTTAGTGATTTTAGTAGGCCTTTCCACAAAATATACTGACAGTTGAATGAAACAACTTTGGTAGCGGTTGCAGACTCAGCTTGATAGTACTCGTGTCAAAACTGCAAAATTTCTCTTATCGCATTCGCAGTCGTCAATCAATTCCTAGACATGGTATAGAAATCTTTATCGACATGTCCGAGGGGACTTGTCTTTTTGCTTAGGCTTTATGCTCTACAATACACCAGGTCATTGTTATTATTATTTTTTTATAATCAAGACTGAGAGGAGTTACTGACCAGAGCACCATCATCACACAACGAAGCGAGATATTGATGTATCTACTGGTGGTGTCGTGGCCGATAGTGTGATTCATGGATTATCGCTTTGAATTATTTATAAAATACTTTTGTGTGTGTTGTACTTGTGCTTGTGTGATTTTCATTCGACAAAAGACTCAAGTCTGGAGGCTGGAAAATTACTGAACGTTTGTAAAGCAAAGTATTGTTGTTTATTTTGTGTTGATGTGGGCAGCAACAAATGAATAGGAAATAGTCAGTTGTAATCAGTGGAATAACACTTCTTGGAATGTATAGGGATTTGTCTGGATCGGTGGAGCATTAAGGTCATTAGTGATTTTGTTGCTAACCACAAAGCTTGAGTTACTCCTTTTGCGGTCTAGTTGATGGCGAAAAGGGTGATGCTGTTATATTGCTTTATTAAGACCAGATGATTGCGATTCAAAGGTCATTCCTTCATTGATGAAGACTCACAGATTCACCGTTCACTTGTGTACCTTAGCTGTTCTTTCTCCACAGCGTCAGCACCCACTGGGTGATCGAAATGATATCTCGATCGGGGGAGCCCAATCATCGATATGCGATGTATTTCCAGGCATGCATGACGCCACTTAAACGAATTTTACCAATCTTGTTAAGTGTCTGGTAACTCCTTAAGAAAACGAAGGGAGAACATCGTTTGATGATCCCTTGCCTAAGAACAAAACATCAGTTACGAAATCGATGGAAAATCTTTTAAACTTTCACTTATGGTATCTGAATGGAGGTTGGTGTCGAGGCTAAAACGTCAGAAAGAAATTTCACACAATATTAAATGATCATCTTGTAACAAAATAAACTGAATTGCAGTCACTAGTGTTTCAGCTTATTTCAGAATTTGGAGAGAAGAAAGATTTCGTACAGATCAACTAGGTTACAATCGTTCGCTGTAGGTTATCGTATCTGGATGAAGGTTTGTGTCTAAGATGATGAAAATGTTTAAAAAACTTTCAACTTTAAAGACACGATATTTTGCAACAAAATAAAATGAAATTCAATGACCGGCTCATCAGCTTATTTAAGTCTTACGAGAAAAGAAAGTCTTTTAGCATGGATTTTACACTAGATGTAGCTCACATGCCAACAGATGGTTCTATAGTCAACGGCTAACCAGTAAAATGAAATGAAACTCTTTGACTCAAAGTGATAACAAATAAAGAGCTGTTATAAATCACTCATTAGAGAGAAAAAACTGTGCTACTGTGTCGCGGGAAAAATAAAGGAAATCCAGCATATCCAGAGCATTCAGGGAACGAATTCATTTAAAGCAGGAAAAGATGAATGGAGAGGTGATCAGAAAGCATTATGATTTGGTGGCTTTGACAGTTGACAAACTTTGTACATCCGCTGATAATACCGGGATTATCGCTATCTAGAAACATGATAGGGGCGTGACGCACTATAACTTTTCTTTTGGTAGGTAGGTAAAAGCCAAGGTTATTTTTAGACTAAAGCAAATTTTCCAGCTTAGAACTGTTCTAAAGATACCAAGTTTCCTTTCTTTTATCTAGTGGGCTCGCAGAGATAACTGATTCAGTTTAGAATCCCGTGCAACATGTACAAGTTCCATGGCTTTCAAGTCACAACTTTTTAATGTGTTCTTTAAGCCTATAGTGTCCTACGTAAAAGTGCATCAGTATTCTATCGATTGCAACAAAGCTTTAGAACAGAGGATTTTAGATCATAATAGGAGATCTTATGAGTGTCAGGACCGGTAAGAAAGTCTTATATAAGCTAAAAACCTTAAGCACAATCAAATTTTTCTTTCTAAGACCTGAGGATGATTTTAATGTTTTGAGGACTTATGCCCAGTTTCACAGTGTGAGTTTAAACTTGAGTTTTACTAAACTACTGTTTAGAAGGCCGAAGATAACTTTGAGGAGAACTTGTCAAAACAAACTGAGAAGCTTTCACATCTTTGATTTACAGCATATTCGGGAACCAAAATCGACCATAAATTCAATCCTGACAATGTCCTGTAAATAAGTCTCCACTTCTTGTGGATCTCGAGTCAACTTATGTAGGAGGTTCACATTGTGGTACCTAGGAAAGGTGGATGTGTGAATGTGAAGATATCGTTGGAACTGCCGTCCTAAAGCTGTGTCCATTGGACTACCACAACGTACACCGGCATTACTCTAACCATCTAAGCAAATTCTTCTTTCGACGATAGCCTTACAGCGATATGGTTACATTTTTTATGATTGGTCTCATTCTCAAAAGGTGGAACAGGAACCATGGATTTTTGATCAAACCAAAGAATAGGTTGCCGTAGATCTTGGTCTTAAATCGTTTCACATTTAATACGGGAATACCTAACCTGAGTTCATGGATGACAAGCTCCATGATAGTAACTTCAATTGACGGAATTACTAAAAACGGTTGTTATGTGTAAATAAATTTCTCTCAAAATAAATTCTACGCCAAGATAAAGTTCAAAGTCCTACAAAAAACAACAACAATCCGGATTTCACTAGATCTTCATAAGTTCCGAAATGGAATTGAATGGAATTAAGATAAAAATACAACCTTTTCCTGTTTATTTAAGAAAAAAAATCCTAATAAATCATATTTAACTGCAAAAGTAACACACGTTCGTTTCATTCATTAGAAAAGTTTCTCCAGGTGTTAGTCATTTACGAGTTAAGTAAATAACTTTAGAATTTCCTTATATACCATCGCACACGCAGCACACTTCATTTGAATATTGAATTGAACTGTCTTTCTTCTTCCTCTCTTATCAAATGCGCCGTCGATTGGACGGAGAGAAAATCGATGGCTAAAGCTCTAAAAATATCCGCCCAGAAGCTATAAATACGCCGCGAAACGTTTAAAAAGAATAGCGTGATGCATTTGTATAGGAAAAATAAAGGAGAAAATTAATATTTTATCGTTAAACATATATGTATGTACGTGTCCGATAGTGTTATTTTAAGACGCAAAGAGGTCTGTTTTTTTCTAGGACAAAAACTCTAAGTGAATAATTAAGGGTTTTTGTTTAACAAGTTTTGACCTTGAAGACTGTTGTATGTGTTTTTGTTTTTTCTTTCGGCTCCAATTTACACACTCTGGGATAAATGTGGCCCTTTTTTGTTCTCTAATCACTTCAAGACTCTGTTTTAGAATGTAAAACAAAAACAAAAAAAAGCCGTTTAAAGCAGTTACTCTTGCGAGTGATAAATTATAACAAAAGTCGAGCAAACAAATAGATCATAAGTCTTCCATAACGTGTGATCTCCCGTGTTTATAGACTTGTAATCTTTAAATTTTTATCTCATCCCGGAATAAAGCGTTAAGCTTCTAATCAGGACTAGAAAAGTTATTTTTATATTAACTGTTTACATTTTTGATCTAGAAATTTTACAGGGTGGTTTAGATCTATCATTTTGAAATGGCCATTACTGTTGGGAATAACATCTAGTTAGGCAGTTTCAAGTGGTCCTCTGATAAGAGATACACTTAGACCAAAAGTAGGTTGTAGTCCTGAAACCATTTAGATTTCTAAACGTAGCAGTTTAGATCGGTCATGCTGGTGCTCCTGCAGAAATCGTTGAATACAATATCCATACGTTGAGCATATCTTGCAGTGCCTTGTTAGGACGTTAGTTAATTCCTCCTCTCCTAGCATTGGTTGTGTCAAGATCTTGCCATCTATGATTTGCTTTCGACAGAGCATAAGTGTGAATCAGGCTATTTCCCGTACCTTGAGAGCCTTATCATGCTTATTGGTCAGCCGCATAATCCCCTGCAATGTCGCTGTGACCTGGAACCCAACAAAGTGTGACATTATGTTGCTTAGCAATCGCGTTCATATACTTACACGCAGCATACCTTCTTGTTGTTTCGGATACAAAAGATCACAGCTTGGCTGTTAATCTTCAGCCAAAAAGCGGCTTGAATGATAGCCGTAACTTCGACTATAGTGATAAGGGAGACTGAAGGAGTGGTGAATGTTAAAATCTTCTGAAAAGACACTGACACTGACTTTTTCGGCTGTTCGTTAAGATAGACTCATTGAAGAGGACCTCACGCTGACTCCAGGCGTGGTATGTCGTGTTTGTAGCGCACGTTGAAGAACTTTGCAATGGGCAGTACATTAGTTGATTTAAGAAGACTGCCATGAATTAATGGGATTTTGACATACATCACGTTTATCTCATATTATTGGTGAGAGTCTCTCACCCTTAGGGCCGCGTTAATGGCTTGCTGCGTACCACAAATGTTTATTGTCAGTAAGTGTAGCATAGTTTGCTTAGTGTTGAGGCAAGTCACACGTCCTTTCTCGGTTTGTTTTTCTAGGCTGTATGCCTGTCCAAACAGCGTTTTCTTTAGGAAGCAATGTCCTCAAAAACTTGACAAACCTGAAACTAGCACCATTTTGTTAAGGAAGCTCCTATTGATTCTTAAGGTGCTACTAGGCAAATATGAGGTCGTTAAAAGCACAATAAACCGCTTGTATTTTTGGTTGCAAATGTTGTCTGGTCTAGGTGATAACAGCTGTGACTGACCAGAACAACCTTAGACTAAATAAAACCGCTTACGTATGGCATATGCCTAATGAATAAAATCCCCAGTGATATTTCTTGAAATCGGTTTTGGGTGATTTTTTATAATTTTTTTGTTCGGTAACAACAAAGAACTTGTTGATACGACAAATCCGGATACCATTTCTGGGAATAATCAAAGCATTGCCTCTTGCTCATGGTGAAATGCGAAAAATTACACATTCATGGTAATGTCACACCTCAGATGACTAATTTTACCAAGGAATGGTTGGACACATTACTGTATTTACTCCTTATAATACAATGAAATCCATTTGTGAATAACTGATAAAAGGCAGGCAGAAGTAGAAGCAGGAGAGGGTCTCGTCGAAACATTCTTACAACGTCGTGAATGATAAGAAACAGGAACTAACGTAGACTGGTTCATATGTCAGGTAGATAAGATGCAACAATTATTGTCATAGATACGTCATTCATACTTTGAATTGATAAATGTTTATGTTTTTTTTTTTTTACGGAAATCGGCGAAAATCACACAGTGTCTTCAATTTAATCGGACGAATTATGTATAATTTTTTTGTTTTTGTGGCGAATTTAATTATTAGTTCCAAGTATACCTACATTTATTGTGTCTCCTTTTGTATAGAATCAACAAACCACTGATGAGGAGTGTAAAAAAATTATCTGCATCGAAAAATCAACACTTCCATTGAATGTATAGTATCCGTAGCTATACTGCCCCAAACAATATACACAGCGAGATTGTATAGAATTTAATATTTATCTAGAATTTTTTTTTTTTTCAACATCTAGAGCTGAGAGTTGAGGTATGGTTGCTGGTAGATATTACTACTTCAATATATATTTTGTATTTTATTTTTATTTTTTTCTAAAGAATCTATACACTTGGTTGATCGTACAAACAACTTTATCGGATGTTGTCTTGTCTTTTTTCACACACAATTTCTCATTTTACTCCAATACAGGGGTTGGATTTGATAAATTTATCTCACAATACCACACCACGAGCCATATATACTTTGTTGGGTGGCTTTTTACAGACAAAAAAAATGATTGAAATGCAAATTTTAACACACAAATTTAACAAATAAATTTAATTTTAATCTAGCTTATCACACACACAATTTTTTTTTTTTTTTTTAATTTTTTGGATTTTTTCTTATACTATTTATAAAATTTCAATAATAAAACTTGAAACTGTAACCAGTTTCTCGGGTTGTTCGAGACACGGTATACTAGTACGGTGGGGCGATTGGCAAGTGAGGGGTGCAAAACCCAACTCAATATTCGCGTTTCTGTTAAACTTCTCAGATAGCCAACCAAGAAAAAAACATAATAAATATATTTTTTTTCGGCTCACGACAGAACCAACGACAAACGACGACACAAGATACAGATACACAGTCCGGTAAAAGACGAAGTAGTAGCACAATCAAAACAACAATTCGTTCAACTAAGCGAAACGAAACGTAATGAAAGATTTATTTCAAAAAATCCAACGAAAACACTTTTCTTTTTTTTTTGATGAAAATTAAATGAAAACTTGAGAAAAAAACAAAAAAAAAAAGGAAAAAAAATTGCAATCTAACGTCGCGCGCGTTCCGTACTTCAATGAGCCGCGAAGAATGTTTTTTCTTTGACTTGACGCGGACTCTCTTCCCTTACAAGAGATACACACGCTAACGCTCTCGTGAGTCGGTCTAACTAAATGCGACGACGACAACGAGTGAAGATAGTGAAATCTTCTTCTTAGTGAATTGAACACTGAACGTGTGTATTTTGTATCTCTGTGACTCTCTGGGTGTATATCTGTTTGTTTATAGACAAGGTGCGGCGTGCGGCATAACACACCGTATGCTGACGAAATAAGTACACATGAGTTTTTTTTTTTTTTTTTTTTGTTATTTTAACGAAGAAAAATACGCCCCATAGTGCCACAGTCACAGTCACAGAACCATCAGTCAAGTTTCTATTCTCTTTCGAAGAGAACGCAAACGCTAATGAATTGAAATTTCGAAAAAATCATTGGCTAAGCTCTTGTTTAATTTAATTAGATGATTTGGGTGATGTTTCTCTCTTATGTTGACTTAGAGCTCTCATCTCATTTATAAAAAAAAAAAAAAAACTTAACGAAGTGCACAGGTTCTCTTTGTAAATCGACAACAAGTGGAATGCTCTCTAGTAAAGGAGAAGAGGAGCACTGCTGTGAGATACATTTGGAAAAGTTGTCTCTGGTATGCAAACAAAAATGTTTTTTTTTTTTGTTCTTCTTTGTGATGGCCGCCATTGTTTGTGGGAAACGATATCACACATAAGATACGCGAGTATCGTTGGTGGAATAGTGCGGATACTGTTGATTTTAAGAGAGATAGTGTTGCCAGAGGTAAATTTAGGTAACTGAGTACGAATGTCAAATTGGAAAATGCCATGTTAAAAAAGAGTTCATCAAAGTGTCAAATGTTTGACGTTTTTGTTAAAAGAATGTTTTAGTCAAGCTTCCATCAAAAAAAACTGTGGGGCACTTTTCATGCACTCTAGCGTTTTTATTGGGACTGAACTGGGTCAACAAATTGACCAAAAAAGTGTTTGTTTACTGTCTGAAAACTTGTCATAGTGGATAGCAACGTTTTTACCGAACCGAAATGCAAAATTTCGGGGAAAAAAACTTTTTCACTGAATTTTAAAGATTTTCGTGTGTCAAAACTTTCTGAAAGTTTATATTTTGTTGTGTTACTATGTAAGCCTCGACGAGGTACCCATGTGTGCACAGTCAAATAAACTGGACGTCATAGCACTGCTCTGATTTTACATTCACGTTTTAGAAAAAGAAATAAGCTTACAATGCAATTTCAATACCCCAAAATTTGCATGGAGCTGAAGAAAATCCTTCAAATAACGAGTTGTAATTGCCTTTGCATCGAATCAAAGATTTCCAAATGGCAGAGCCCACAGACTTGATTTCGGTCCTCTAGAGTCTAGACAGTAACCTCTTTTTGAAGTGGTTTGTCAGTTCCTGTTCCTGGATCGGAATCGAACCTGCACAGTTTGGATAGCTACACCGTCGGCAACTATACACTCAGTAATTACCCTTTATCGAAGGGTCTTTTGCACTCAAAGATGGAGACCATTTGGCAAATTCGCCCCTAAATATTACTTTGACTAGCGAGTCAGAGAAGGTTTTTATTTTTTTAACTATCACAACAAAACCGTCGTAGGAACATTTACAAGAAGAAGAAATATGAATAATGGACCAGTTCAAACTTAACGGTTTCCCAACAAAGTCAAATAAATTGACGTCATTTTATAGAAGTACATATGCAGTCTTAAAGCATTTCCTAGACTCACTGCAGCTGATACACCTTAGAAAAGGTCAATTAAAGGTCTCAATCCATGAAGGTTTCATGGACTGAACATGGATAAGCACGTTTCCAGACTTTACACAATCCCAATTGAAAGGTCTGTTACACTAAAAGAAGGATAGTACAGTAATCTAGTGTCCACTTTCACGATTGTATCAGCGCTGCGCTTTGCTTTTTCATAGATATGCGAACGATACCTATAGGCGCTTAGATGACTAAGCTTCTACTCAATGGACTATAGATTTCCCAGAAGCCGCAACCAATATAATAATACATACGCTATTGGAGAGTGGAAATATTTTACTGAAAATCATCTGGCGGCTTTGATAAGCTAGAAGAGATGCGTCATAAAACTTCAGCTAGAGTAGCTATAAGTTTGAACCAGGAGATCTACAAGGATCTGTACAAAGCTCCTGACATAATTTTTAATCAAGTATTTTTGCTTTGGAAAGAAATTTGATGTGATCATTTAAGATTCTACCGACTGATCCGATAGTGGTCCAGCATTGTATCCTTAAAGAGTGGAACATCGACGGTTCGAAAATGGACACTGGAACTGGTTTCAATACCACTGTTTTCCAGACTAAAAACCATGCCATTGAGATGTGTATCATGATAAACTTTGATAGGGACATCAGCGGTACGATCATCAACGTTTTATCAGACGGCAACATTCAAGACATTCAACTCAAGGTCAAAGATGGTTGAGTGCTGCCTCGAAGCTTTAGAATTTAAGCAAAATGAGATTGCGGCCAAGCTAGGCAGTATAAGGTTGACTATCGGCCTCTCAGACCAACTACTTCAACCATGAATAATAAATGGGAGCAGAAACAGAGCGTCTATCTTGGGGAAACTATCCCTGTCAGATCTCCTTTTTCAGTAAAGTCACTGTGACACCTATTATTCTTCAGCTCAAAAGTTCTAGTACTGTGATATGCACACAATACATTTATCTACTCAGTAGCTTCTGCATGTTTATACTCTTTCAAATAAAAAATTGCAGAGTTTGTCCAAAAAAACATCCACATCGGTTCCTTTGTTCACAGTTAAAGACCACGGTTTTGGACTCCCTCTTCCTTTTGGTTAATCGAATAAAGTGCACTAGTACAGTATTCCTGATTCAAGTCGCAAGCGAGTCAAAGTCTTACACAGATTGGGCTGAAGGCAATTTCGAGACTTGTCACATGTCACATTGAAAACGCTGTAGGCTTGTTAATGCTTGATTTTCATACTCACTACCAAATTAGAGTGTCGTTTATAAGGCATGCTGTTGCTAGCTTTCACATCACATGATCTACAACATGTCAACATTTATATTAAAAATCAAACATCTGTCATCAAAATACTCAAGGTTAAGGACACTTGACACTCTTCATTTGATTGCCACAAATTCATTCAACACTCTGCAGTTTATAGTACCATCGTCATCGCTCGACTTGATGATATTTTTCCACAAACAATTTGATTTAAGCAATAAAAAATCTATTAGATGTTAGTCAATTTATGGAAAATACCAAAAATATACAACGAAGATTTGTATCTGTGGGCAAAGATCACTATGAAAGGCCTTAAGGGCTAATTTAAAGCGAAATAACATTCTCTACAAGCATGATACGAGTCCAAGTGCCCTTAGAACTTGAGACAAACAGTGATTTGACATCTAAGGTGTAGTCCGCCTCCCCAAAGGCCAAACAAATCTTTCACGGCTTAAATGCAAAACAAATTATAGCCCCCGTGTGGACTGCACAGGTTAGGTAATCAAATTTGCACGCTTCGTCAACGTCTTTGACTGTATGAAAAATATTGACAAACGCATTATAGGCCTCGTTGTCGGGCAAGTATCTATTATTACGACCTCCGCTGGAAATTCGTTGACTGTTTTTCTGTTTCGTTCTATTTTTGGAACGCCAGCTATCGTTACGCGAAAGCTGATAGAGGGGGAAAAAAAAGTACACTTGTGACCATGAATTTTAATTGCGACAAAGATTAGCTTATATTTTAGACCGCGTTGCTTATCGTATTAATCTCAATGACAAACAAGATGAGCTTAGATCGAGCTGAATAGTGGACTTAAACGATAACGCTTTGACAGAAGGATAATCCACCGGAGATCTGCTAACAATGAGTGACACGTGCAGATGCATGAAGCTTGATTCCAAATGCAATTTGTGTCACAGTGCGGGGGCTGCACCATGCCATGTCGTGTGTATGGAGCAATTTACACTGAAAACACTTTGGGGCATGTGTACGAGTGGATATCATGTGTGTGCTGCATCTTTGTTGTAACGTATAAATTTCCTTTTAAATGAATTGCTTTCAATTGGGTGTACAGGGTGATGTTGAAATGCATTTAAGTAAGTGTTGTGAACAGATACTTTCTTAAAGGTGACATTTGACGTATTAGAAGTCGACATCTAATGACAGTTCACCATTTACCATGTAATGACAGATAATTATCTACTGACAACTAATTACTTAATGACAGTTAATCTATCATTAACTGGTAGTTCAACATCTAATGACAATTTAGATTTATAAATTTTCATTTAGGAAGTGGACTAAGGCTCCATTAGTGATAAACGCATACAAAAGAAAATAAGCTCTTTCAGAAAGAGAACTTTTATTTTTCATAGGATTTCTTTAAAAGCGTAGAAAAATATATGTCACACCCTGTACATATTGCCTTGAAACAGGAGATAATTCAATGATGTGCTCTAAACGTTGATCATGCCTTAATGTGCTCGTGTTAATAGGTTGAAGCTGGTTACACTCACTGGGCACGTTATTCAAATAATTTGTAAGCAGATTCTGCTTTGGATTTCAAAAGAGTGCCGCTTGAGCTGCACAATACATAGATGCTGACCCAGTAAACGCCAAGAGATCTAGAAAAAACTGATCGGTACAAATGGAGACTTCGGACTATTAAATTTATTTCCAGGACCTATTTGTCGGATTTAAGGCCGATGAGTAGGAGTAAGCAGTGAGTTTAAAGTCTAGAACCTTCAACTTTCGTAACGCAGCAGAACAAAATGTATACAAAGTGAGATATAAATATTTTTTTCATAAAAGGGTTTATGACTACCCTTATACAAGATGAAGGGTATTAGGGAAATAAGAGGATAATACAAAGGAGATACCGGTGCACATTGGTTTAAAATGCTTGCAGATTGTAGGTTCGGTATATCGAAGAAGTCCACACAATGTGCTTACTTAGTAGTTCGGCTTAGTTGGAACTTTAACATTGACAGCACTATCCTTCTGCTGTTGCCTTAATACAGTTAAGATTAAAGAGTATCTTTGTGGAAAACACTTCGCCCATTCTTTGGCTGGCTGTCTCATCAAACTTCCGAAGGGATTTAGCCCAAATATCCAATAGAGGAACAAATCGGAAGATGAGAGTAAGGGGTCTAGATGTTTGGAAGACTTTCCAAATCGGATATTCACCAGCAGATTTATTAGTCTAAGAGGGGTTACCATTGATCTGTGCTACACAACAAAGGGGGCAATACGTTTGAGAAATATTGAAGACATAAACCGCATCTAAGTGTAAGGTTCAGACTCTTCAGTTCAGTTTTTGCCTTTCGACGGTATAGTTTTGCGACAAATATCACCGCTCAATCGAATATCGTTAGGTCTCCTAAATACTCTTCGGATAGGCTGGTTCACTATTGCCATCTCGAGATTGAAATCGATGGACATGGAGAAGGAAGGCGTCATTGAATATCCGAAAAGTCCGTGGACTCGTAAAAAAAGAAAGACGATAGGTACTAGAGTGCCACAAAGAAAAATAGCAACTCTTCGCCACGAATCGATGAAATTCTTGACACATTTCTAGGTTCCATTTAGTTTTTTATACTCGACTTGCTGTTAAGCGTTGCATACGTACTTTGAGATCTCAAAACGCATAAACTGTAATTTACATAAATTTTTTCGATTCTATTTGCGTTTATATTTCACCTGTAGACTGCTGTAAGTTTTTTTTTTAACTAGTGAGAATGCTATTGACATTCAAATTTGCTAAAGACGTTTCCAATGAATGCATATTATCATTGTTCAACGCAGCGCCGATGGCAGAGTAGCTGGATCCTAGGACAACATAACAGAGCGCTATTTCAACACTATTTACAAGAGATACATACAAATATACGTCTATGGAACTTAGAATTTAGGTTTCTAACGACTAAAGGATATAACTAAGTTGAAAAAGACTGTTGCTGAAAACTAACTTCACTCGGAGACTATGCTAATCAATCCTTTGATGATGAAAGCGCAGTCTTTGAAGTGCAAGGCAATCTCCAGTTTATAACGTCGCTGCTTTACCTGATAGAAGTAGGTACCTATTCGGCTCTCAACCACAAGCGGGGTAGAAAAATCTGGAAGTCTGAATAATTCCCTTATCTTCAGTGTGTCACGGTAAAAACCAGCCCATACTCCTTTAGTTGTCTAACTAAACAATCAGTGAGAGATTGAAGACTCTATATCTATAAAGGATTTGTATCCATTTATTGGATTCTACAAATTTGAGGGTTCCTTTCACCGCAACAATTCCCATGAACAGGTCGGGTGGCAAAAGTCAGCAGAGGCGGGAATGGCTAGTTGTTAACATCCAGAATCGACACGAGTCTAAGAGACGAGTCTGTCGAACAGGTCGGGTGGCAGAAGCATTGCTTCCAAAAGTTATGCTCTGAAAAGTTTGTCATTTTCAATTGAGAAGTGGTGCCACCAGTATTCTCAGTAACCCAACGTACTAACCACTTAGGTCAGGGCAACAAGTTTTGGGGTTTAAGCTTAAATGTGTGATTGTGGTGCTTCATTCCACATGGAAAGGCAGTGAAATGCCCATCCTATGACTCAAAGCCCTCAATCTTCACAATAGAGAGTCTAAGTTGGCCATCTAATCGATCACTGCTTTCGATGATAAAGTGGTTAGTTACCACCCTGTCCACTCACGTGCCAGTGGAGAAGTGGAGTATCAAACAGAGACAATTTATCGCAGCACAACAGCAATAACAGTTCTAATAAAATTAATTTATTTATTTTTAATTTTTTTTCTTTTCCTTTCCCCCTTCCCTTTTCTCTCTCGGTCACTGTGTAGCTTGGCTTCTCCATCTTCGTTTCTTTGCTTGGTATCATTACTGGAATCAACGTGACACTTAATTGAACAACGGCCATCATTTAAAAGCTCATATGCGGATTTCTCTTGTCCGATATACACCTATAGAAGCTTCCAAGCATAGTAGGTGGAACCCATACAAACAGCAAAAGAGAG